>WBMZ01004918.1:80343-190951 GCA_013400975.1 Atrichornis clamosus
CCCAAAGCAAATCAAACCAAACTAAAAAAAAAAAAAAAAAAAAAAAAAGAAAACAAAACCAAGCAAAAGAAACACCTCAACCCATAACAGGGATGAATAAATGTGCTTCCTTTCTTCAGGGACAGCATCCATTGGTCTTACCCAATACCTTCACATCTGTCTGGAAGTCTGAAGACCCAATCCAAGCTCATCAATCCCTGCCACAGGCACAACTCTCCTGCTGAAAAGCCCAATTACCTTGAATGACTCAAAACTTATGACTGAAAACGTATCCTTCTGACAATGAACACCTGTGCCTCAGTCAAACACGGAACACTCTGTGTACACATTTAGGAGGGAGCACAAGAACTCTGCCAGCTATGGAGTAGCAAGAGCTTATCTTTGAGCTGTAACATGTAACCAACATCGCTGCCTGATGAAAGGAAACGGCAAGGTAAACACCTGAATGGGTTTTCTATTCTTCTGCACAATGAAAAACACAAGGGCATCTTATCATCCACACAAGGTGTGGAAGGAAATGAGATTAGTTTTGTAAATGCAGTGCCCATCAGGAAGAGCTAACTAGGCACATTACTTCCTGCTGCCAAAACACCAGGCCAATTTCAGGCTATGGAACAGCTAGAGACATTTCAAGGATGCAGGCAAAATAGATTAGGCAATGAGGTGTTTGGTTCCAACAGCAAGATTGAGGTGGGAAGAGGATGGAGGCAGCTGCTGCTGGAAGGGCTGCCCAAGCCCTACCAAAAACGGCCATATCATCACAAGCTGCTTGTTGAATAAACTCTACAGATGCACCTTACAAAATACAACTCAACGTGACCATCCCATAGATCAATTCTCCCAGCAGTGTTGTTTCCCAAATGGTCTTAGGGATTTCAGGATGTAGTCTCTAACTGCATTTCTCAGGCATGCACATTTTCATATCCCAAGACAGTGAAGAATTGTCTCCAGTCCCTTTCAGACAGATGATGAAGCATCATCAGCTATAGGTGTAATCTTGGGCATGCTTTGGTCCTGGAAGAGCTGCTGTGAAGACCCCTCATTTAACTGCATCTACTGGACACAGCAGTTTGGCAGGGAGGGATGCTACAAGCAACAGGAAAAAAAGATAGAATTGAAGGGAAACTGCCCCCAAGGTCATTCTGGCAGTATGTAGGATTTTATCCTGACACCCCCAAGCAAGGCAACTCATATCATCTCCCTAAGACAATAAGAATCCCCCTAACAGGCCACTATAGTGTTCCTCAAGCTTTTGCCAAGAGTATTGTCTGAGAGAATAACTCAACAGTGCTGTCTCCAGGGGAGCTGACTGTCTGCTGCTGGCTAGCCAAGACATGCTTAAAGAAGTCCAAGTATTTGAAGGAATAGTTCATTGGGATTTATATGGTTTCCCCCAGCACCTGATATTGTCACTCTGGAATGATTTTCCATGATAGTGATAGTGATCTTCCACTATGCCACCTCAAGGGCTACTTTGAAGTAGAAAGGGATCACAAGAGCAGCTCTCAGTTGAGCCAGTTGCTAGTCAGCACTCATAGGAACGAGTTACAATTTGTCCAGAAGAAACAGAGGCTCCCCATGAGACTGAATTAGAATGGAGACACTGACAAAGATCATTCCTGCCACTGACATGTGGAGACACACATCTCAGTGAGAAAACACATACCCAGCACCCTTAGCAGGGTAGGATGGCTTTACCCCAAACATAGAGAAAAGTTAAGAGGGAAGAGAGACAATAATTGATTTCAATATGATGACACATACATGCACGCAGATTCCCAAACAGACTGCCCTGAGTGTTAGAAGTAATCCTTTGCATTTCTGGATAGTTCAAAGAGTACCTTATTAAGCACGTCATTTAAATGAGGAGCCAAAGCAATGTTTTTTTCTACTTTCTTGAGGGGTTTTTGGAGTCTTTCAGGTTCATACTTTCAAGTCTTCTCCAAAGACTTGGGACCTCATGATTTAATGAAAGATAAGATTTTCACATAATGTCTTGACTTCAGAAGCTTGAATTTTATGAAAACACAGCTACTGCCAGGCTAACGACAGGCTAACGATAGTTGGCCCCTCTCAAATTTGGTACAAACACCACCTGTTGAGTGATCAGCAGATGCCTCAGATTGGGCAACATTCCTTTGCTATGAAGTCTTTTATGTGCCACTCCAAATAAGAAGAGAATATCTACTTCAGCTTATAATTGTCTGGTTTCTCTCGGGGTGTTTGTCACAACTTTACCGACAGTGCTGTCATCTCAAGTTTGGCTGAAATTATAGATTTTTGTCAAATAAGCTTTCCCAGCATGTTACAAGAACCAACACATTCCTATGACTTTAAAACAAAAATTCCAGAGCAAAGAGTTGTTCTGGAATAAATAGAGACTTCTGTAGTTCTTAAACTCTGGAGAACTTGGAGGTTGAACTGATTATAGACAAAAGTAAAACCGACTTCAACACTATGTTGAAAAGTAAACACTGGGGGGGGGAGGGTTGGGGGGAAGAAAAGAGTAAAAAAAAAGTTAGGAGCATTATAATTTTTCCCTGTTGTCTCAATTTAATGATTTTTATTAATAACACATTTTTGAAGATTCACTTTCCTGTACTGACTTCTAAGTCTCCAGAAAATTTTCTGCTATACTAAAGATTTGTTCTTTTCACTAAAGCAGTAGTTCAACAGTATCTAGCCCTGATGCAATTTTTTTTAAGTACACTTAAAAGTATCATTATCCTCATTCCATACATGAGGAAATAGCTTATGTAAATTGCTGGAGGTCACTAACCAGTCAACAGTGCAGGCTCAAGGCTCGATCCCCCCTCCACCACACTTTACGGGAAATGGAATTAAAGAAAATTTCCAAATGAAAAATGTTATTTCTCCTTTTAAGTCCTGTCCTTAATAACTGACACAGAGACCACCAATTCTGTGCCCTGAAACCTCTGAGAAAGAGGAGACATATCTAAACTGAATTAGCTAGCAGGCGCTCGTATCAGTAAATGGGTGAAAGAAAACTTTTCAAACACACTTTCTTTCTGGAAGTGTGAGTGCTCTACTTGACTTTTTTCTGCTTGATATAGTTGGGCATGTGTCCACCCATAAATATCCAGGTAGCCCCTCTGCATCTTTGCTGAGCAGAAATTTCCAGCTACCAGGTTTCCCCTTTGCAAGGGTGCAAAAAACCAGAGCTGGGATGCTCTGCTCTTTGCCTTGATCAGAGTTAAAAGGGATCTCACACCCAAAGGATTCTCTGCTTCAGTGTGCCCCTTTAGCTTGAGGATTAACATAACAGGACCTGTTGAGTTCGTGAAGCTTTGACACCACATGTATTCTGCAGACTCTTCATCTACTCTCAGCAGCTCTCCAGCTCAAACAATGAAAGACCAGGGTGAGTGGTAATAAGGAAAAGTTTGCTGCTGCCCATGATGCTACCAGCCCCTATGGGAAAACTGTGCTCTCCAACAGCTTGGACTTCCTTGCCAGTTAGGTATCCTTCTCTCTTCAAAATAATTAGCCTTTTGCTTTTCTCTTTCAAAATTTTGCACCAGTGTGTTTCTCCTACCCTTTTGAACAGTACTTGTGTTCTGTTTACAGTTTACAGAGTGTTTACATAGCAGAGCTCACTGGCATGAGAAGGCCACACTGGTTTACATATCTACCTAGCATATCACCTGCTCCATGCAAAGCGAGTTATTAAATTCAAACAGTTTCAGCTGGCCCTTAAAGACAGGTGGTTTCCAGTAAAAAGTCTACTTTTTCCACTATAAGTCAAGCTTTTTAACCTACTATCCAGGTCTGATGCAGAATCTTTGCAAACAATTTTATGTGCCATTAGGTGTTGACTGCTCATCAGGAAAATAAGTAAATTTTAAAAATCACGGCTAGCAAGAGTCATTTTAGCATTTACAGAACACCACTGTTGGCAGCCCTACCATCACAAAAACCTTACACATTTAAGGACATCCCAAAGCACAATGCTGGAAACTCACATCAGTGAATTTCAGCAAGATGAGACTGACAAAATTTGGCAAAACTTCTACAGCTTTTTCTAGGCAAAAACCTATTGCCTTCAGCAGGATATAGGGATGCTCAGAATGTCAAATGGCTCCATGATTTCATGCCTTTAAACTCAAGTGAATGCCCTCAAAATTCTCTAGTCTTATTCTCTACATAGAAGAGGCCAGTGTTTCCTGCATTAACCTGTACCCATGCATCAATATAGCAGGTTTTATGTTAGCAAGCTTCTTCCACTGTCATTGCACTCTGCCCAGGGTTTTTACATCTAACATACTCCTGTCACACTGCAACAGGTCATTCAATCTGCAGCCAGCATTGCTGCACAGGGAGGAAGGGACATTCCTGTGCTTCACTGCAGCCAGGACCCAGGTGAAAGCAGCAGTGCTCATGATCTCTTCACTGGGAACATCCTCAGGAAAACACAGGGCACCTTACTTGGAAAAGAGAGGACTCGTGGTCTCCCCAGTGTGTGTTTTTTAATTTCTATACACTGACTTAGACGTTTCAGGAAATGGATTTGGCTTCCCCAGTACAAGACAGGCATGAACATACAGGGAAAAGTCCAGTGCAGAGCAATAAAATGACTCAGGGACTGAAGCATGTCATTTGGAAAGAGGCAGCTGGGGTTACACCAGGCTGGAGAAGACTCTGGATCTTGTCCACATGTATAAATATCTGATGGGGATTTTGGGGAGTCAATAAAGAAAACAGAGCCAAGCTCTTCTCAGATGTGCCCAAGAAGGAATAGGCACAATTTGAAATACAGAAAACTCCATTTAAACATAGTAAAAACATTATTATTGTGATAGTGGTTAAACAGTAAAGCAGGTTGCCCAGAAATTTGCACCATCTCCATCCTTAGAGAAATTAAAAAACCCCACTGTACATGGTCCTGAACTCTTTTAATTGAAATAAGTAATTAATTATTAGCAATCATGACTGTTAACACCCACAAAGTACAAATGTTTGCTTATTTAGATTGAGAAACTTTTTCAGCCACCTGGATAAAACCTCTCAGCTGTCCCATGAAGATCTGCCCCTCATCAGCGCCCAGCGATGGAGATGTACCTCAGCCTCTCCTGCCCTACCTGTCTTGCCTGTGACCAAACAAGTTGCCTCCTTCCACAGGAAAGGCGGGAACTCTGACTCCAGTACAGGGCCGGTGAGAGGGAACAAGGACATTAGAAGCTCAGTAACAGGAGGGTTGGGACACAGTGGCCTGAAATTCAGTGACACCCATGTGCCATGTGGAGTCCGAACCACATCCAGAAGTCTGGACTACACACAACTCCAATGCTTTAACACCACAACAGCTGAGTTAAACACGGCTAAAGAAAACTAGTGCACCTGCTGTAATAGCATGGAAAGACATTACAAAGAAATTCCTTTTGTGGGGGCTTTTTTAGAATTCTCCCCCATTTCACACCCTCCCCCAGAAAAAAACACCTGAGCCTTAAAAAGCCTCATTTAAGAAGCAAAACTGTCCTGTTTTCTCTTCCTCCTGCCACCCAAAACATAACTATATTTGAAGTGCTGGCAAAACCAAGTTAGGGTATAAACTAACAAAGCAAGTAGGAATTTAAGGTGTACAAGCCTTGCCCTGATGAAGGTAATTATTAGGTCAGCCCAAGAAAAATTGAGGAGCCTAACATAACACTCCCAAACAGATCAACAGTCTTCATATAAATTTTGGTCCTGGCTCCTATAAAACCATTAGCATTCCCTAGCATTGTAATTTACAACCTGACGATGCACTGAATCATATTTTAATTTATCTGGAAGATATAAACAAACATCCTTGGATGGAAATTAATACCTGATCTTTGGCTACCTCTTGTGGTATAAAAATCCAGAGAGGAATTACATTAAAAAAACCCAAACATTAAAGAAAATCATTGCACAACTGATGAGCTTGTCAAATAATTCTAAGGAGAAAATTAGTTCTTAGGGGTTTTGTGTATAAAAAGCCTAGAAGATCTTGCTGTGAAAATGAATACTTGGGTATTAAGTATATGCCATGGATAGCATCTGTTTTCATAGACAAGTAGAGAGCAAATAAAGAACTAAATCAAAGCCTCAACTCCTTCATTTTCCTGATGTCCACTCTTCTGATAAATGGTTCACGGTCTTGTAGGAATTCTGTGTTTAGAGAGAAATCTGTGAAGCATTGCTAACCTAAGGAGAAAAAACCCAGGGAACTGACATGAACCTCTAAATGCAACAGGACCTCTCCCACATAAAACCAGGCTCAACAGCTACAAGCAGTCTCAAGTATAATAAAGGTGCAAGATATACAGTTATGGAGAGGAGAACCACAAGCGCAGCTGGCATGCTGGGAGAACATCTGTACACTCATTGTTCCACAGTTCATCAACTGTTTATTTCAGCTAGTGCCAGACGAAAAGGAGAAATGGGAAGAGTGTGAACACGAAACAGAATTTGCTCAGATATAAAGAATCAGGGGGTAGATCCACGATCCAAAGTGAAAAAGAAAAGCAAACATTCTCAAAACGAGACAGAAGATCTATCTAGCCTTCAACTGGAGCAAATCAGTGTAGCCCCAACAAGGCTCGTGGCTTTTATAAGTTCTAGTCTACTTTTATGTGAACCCTAAACTTTCTTCTGTGGTTGCAAGAGTAATTCAAAAAGCAGCTGCACTCCCTATTTGAGGTGCGAACAGAGACTTGTCAAAAGAGAAACAGAATTTGTGCAACTTCAGCGTCTTTATGGGTTTTTAGGAAGGTCTGACATTTTGGATTCTAGTGTAGAAACTCAGGTCTAGCTCAAATAATTTCCCACCACAACCCAACAAACTGGAGAACCACAAAGATCCCGGGATCACATTAACCAGGGAAAAAAACCCACACCTCATTTAAATAGTTTCTCTTCGGCACAACCAATTCAGTGCAGGGGAGAAGCTTCTTTTGCCTGAGAATTTAGCATTCTCTAGGACTCCAGAAAATGTTCCTATCCATACTGCCAAAGGCACAGCTTCTGGGAACACCATCGTATCACTTCTGCCTTTAAGTTCTGCCTTTAAGACTACATTAGATGGCCTATCTCTCCAAAATCTTCTCTTGCTCTAACCCTGAGTGTCACAGACCATTGCACAGTGGACTTAAACATATGGTTGGAGGAAGAGATGTGCCACATAAATACATAATGATATATTAAAGGAATTAGGACAGAGAAATGTGAAAATAAGAAATAGTTCAGGTGAAAACTCCAGAGAGAAAACAGAGGAACAGTCCGTCGCCCTCAAACCAGGGGCATCATTAAAGGTGATACTACATTTTGGTATTGTGGCCAGTGTCAATATTTTCTGCAACCAAGATTGCAAGTGCTTTGCTTTCACCGTGTCCTACACACCATGCCATGGAAGTCAATCCAAATCCATAAGCACTACTTCTACTTTCTACTACACTTCTCATCATGCTGTGGGTGGTAGGAAAAAAGCTCTTCTGGAAAGGCTGGAAAGTATCCAATTGTGTATGAGCAGAAGTGAATGACAGCATTAACTGCAGCACACTAGAGCCCCCGAGCAGCTGGGAAAGTCACTGGCAGGACTTCTGTGAAACGAGACAGGCAGCACAAACATTACAGCAAAGGAAATGGAATACTCTGCTGGGTGATAAGGAACTAGAGGGAGATGACTCCCGGACAACCAAGATCACACAGCAAAGGAGATCTCCACACAGGATTTTTCAAGAAAGTGGAAAAGAGAGGGTTCTCCTAAGGAGGAGCAGATCAGAAGGGTGCAAAAACACACCCGTGTGCAGGTTTGTACCCCCACACCCTGCAGAGAAAGGTGCAATCTCTCCTTATGTGTGAATCAGATAGGTACAGGGAGAGAAATAAGATTTCATCACCAACTCAAAAAGCCATTATAAAATTTGCTGAGGAAATTGCAAACCCAAAATGGAAGCCAGCTGAGACCACAGCCCGCAGGGTCATGTATCATTAGCGCCAAGTGAACCAAGTCCAAATGTCCAGCTTACTGTTCGGGAGGAAACAAAAGCACTACTATATATGTGGGCAAAGCATCATCTTTTTCTAATCAAACTTGTCTTAGGCCTAGGTTCAGAAAAGCACTCAACCATGTGCTTAAAGCTCACTTTTTTTTCTTTTCCCAGAAAACAGCTCAAAACACACATTTACCTGTAAGCACTTGCTAACAGCTGTGAATAACACTGAAAACCATAACTAAAATCTTCTGAGAAAAAGGTGTTATAAAAAAAAAGCAAAATGTGATAAGATGTGATTGTCCATCATATTGCCTTATCTCTTATTCTCTGCTAGAAATACTGTGGGACAAACAATAGATAATACAAGACTGCTCCTAGACTAAGACAGCCACAGGCATTAGACACAATATCCTAGTCACAAAAAATATATAATCAGCACATTGGTATATTCTTGGGTTTATTTACGGCATTGCCACAAAGCCAGTAAAAAAGAAATTAGAACAGCTCCAGGTCTGAGACCAGTCTCAGCCGTACAACTTCCAAAAGAGATCTTTTGCAAGAGTCTGAAGTGAAAGTTATGACCCCATTTAGTGCCATTCACTAATGGCAGTAAACAAGACACAGTCTTCACACCCCAGCTCAGCCCTGATGCCTGCCTGCAGTACATTAATAATCCTGTCAGAGCTGCCAAGGGGACACAACACTTGCTGTTCTGGTGATGCTCTGTCCCTGTCTCCATTCAAATAATTTGTCTTTCATCGCCGCCAGAATTGTTTTCCAGCATTTCTGTTCGACTTGGTGACTTTTCATCTCTGGCTTAATATTACATTCACCCTTATCAAAAAAACCAAAAAAACACAAATCTGAATAATTAGCTGGAAAGTTGCTGGCTAACAAATCTAAAAGGTTGCAAACTGTCACTAATCTTAATACAAGTTGACTTACATCCTGCGGAGGCTACGTTACCTCCCTGGGAAATACCCTTCTGCACCAGTTATTCTTAGGTGTTATTTCTGATTAATTATGCTCTCGCTCCATTAGAAAACTGATGGCCAACTTTGCATCTGTCTCTTTGCCTTGTATCTTACAAAGACAGCGGTTATAAAAAATTCATAGGAATGAAAGAATAGGTGGTCAGTGTGTCCGAGGGGGTGTGGCAGCTTAGGTTTGCTGTCCTGGGAGCACAAAAGCGAAGGTCATAGAAGCATCAATTGACAGAGAACCTTATCTTCCCAGGTAGAGGTGCAGTTTTTCACTCATGAAACTGCATCTGCAGTTTCACATGGTGGAATTATTAAAAATTCCATGAAAAAATACCAGATGCATCCTCAGTTTTATGAATGCAAATAGCCCTATTGGAGCCAAGGGGAAAACTCACATGTGTTTAAGTTAGACACATGCATAAGCAAAGGCAGGATCAGAGTCCCAGCTATAAATATTTATGTCTGCAGTACAACACAGCCTCAAAAATGCATTCACAAAACAGACTATAATGCAAGATCCTGACAATACAGGTTACAGCATAGAATTTCAATGGGAGGCTCATCTTTCTTGGATCCCTTTGAAAACCCCAGCCTCTATTATTTTAATAACACCACCATTGTCATTTCAGCAACCTTGGCCAATAGCACCCAAAAGAAGTAAAACGAAATAAAATATAGTAAAAAAATAATAAAAATTATTTGTTACTGCCAATGTAAAAACCTTTCAAATTATTTTTTAGTTCTTTTATTGATTATTAAGCACAGTACTAAAAGGATCTGACTTTGGAGCACTAACATGCATCTTCAGCTAAGATTAGCACAAATCAGCCAAACTCCCACCTCTCTCTTCCTTAGAGATTTAAAATTAGATTTGGGTGACTAATGCAGATAAAAATATTCATTCACTTCAGCCATACAATCTGGTTTCCTGGCACAAACGTTTGCAGAAAACAAATGTCAAAGCAAATGTCATTATTTACTTTGGAAGAATATTTCTATACAACCAATGGCAGAATAGAAACACCAGCAGGTGACTTATGCAGCCAGTCAGAAATAATATCCCTCATATTTGAAACAGTCAATTCACAGATGATGAACATTTGGGAAAAATTTTATCAGATCCATTTGAACTCAGAATACATAAAATAGAAACCAGGAAAGTACTGAAGAAGAAGAAAACATGGATATAGTCAAAACAAATCCCTCACTCTAAACCCAAGCTGATAAAATGCTTTTTCCCTTCAGTTCAAAGGACTTTGGATCAGGCTCGTCCAGCTCAGTTCAGTTTTAAAGTCTCACATAAACTTGGGTACATCACCCTGCAAACAAATCTCAGGCACTTGGACTGTTACAGCATTGCAGGATCAAGTCTTATAGAGCATCAAACACAAGTTGTAATTAAAATAATTTACATGCTGCAAACAAGTCAGCTAAAGCAAGCACATCAGGTTCCCAGCATGGATTTCAATTTGCTTCAAAATTACTCAAGGATAGGAGCTCATATTTTCAACATCATCCTAGTTAGCCTAGAAAAAAATGCAAAGCCCAAGTGACAGCTATTTGATTGGAAGAAGGTGGGGGTGGCTGTTACTTGGTAGGTGTTTATCTTCACTCACTGCCAGGATTCATCATGAAAGCAAACATCCAGGCTGTGTATATGCCACCAGCAAATGTGTCATCTGCAAAAGAAACAGGCTGGGTTGCTCTCCTCATACGGAAGTATGCCTGATGCTGCACAAGCAGAGCAGCTGCGTAATTCCTAGTGGGATCTGACCTAATGGGAGTCAATCCCAACACATGGATCCTGTCCTCACCCTCCCTTGCAATCCTCGAGAAACCCAGTCCTGAAAAGAGCTGTGCTCTGCTGGCTTCTTTCTTCACCCTCATGCTGTTTGTTCACAAGCTGCGATTGCTTAACCAGCCTTAAAATCCAGAAGGAGCCACCTAGATGGACCTTTTACCTATTGAAATACTGAGATTAACTCCAGTGGGTCCTAAAGCAAGCAGCTATTCCTCTACAGGACCACTTTTATCTGCACAAGTGGCAGTGGAGGTGGAGGGAGTTGTGTGAAAATGAACCAGCGTGTCAGAAATCCCATTTCTCCCTCTGTGGGTAAAGCACCTCAGAGAAAATCAGCTAACGATGGAAAAGAACCCACAGAACACCACCAGTGTGACAGCAACATTTGTAGATAATAGCCAGGCATATTATCTACAAAATTAAAATATTTGCTGCTAGTATATTTTGTCCAAGCATTCATAAAACATCCATCTCAACTGAAGTATGAGTTCTTGTTTTAAGGAGAACTGGAGACAATTTGTTCTCCTTTTTTCGTTTTTTACCAAGGAGCAGGGCAGTTGCTGAAATCTCTTTGTGTTATGTTTGGTTTGTTTGTTTTTTCCATTGTGGAAATTAATATTTTAAGGTCAGAAGCAATTCCACTCCAATATTTCTTCTTGCTAATATTACAGTGCAGTTGGGTGGATGTTCAGGGTGACTGCTACCTACATGAGACAACTACCTTAACTCTGACAGATAAACTGTGACATTTTTAACTGCAAATGTTTAAGGAGTTCCCTACCCAGGAGCCCAGCCTCCAGAGGTAATTGTGCCTGCTGCAGAATCGATAGATTGGAACTTCTGTGCTGGTGCTTCTGAGACTCTAGCACAGGAGTCTGCTCTTACAAGGACAACAGTTAAATTTTAAAACTGAAACCCAATGCTGATGGGCAGAGACCAAAATTTTAACTTCCTGGATCCTTTTCTGGAGCCTCTGCTCTTGGACGTTTCTAAACAGGCCATAACGGTCTTGATGGACCTCACACTGTGACAATGCCTTTGCTTCTCAGATCAGTAACATAAAAGTTTGTATTTAAAATTTTGCAGCAGAGTGGCTGGTGCACTGAGTCTCATTTATGCTCTATCACTTACCAAGCTGGCAAGCTGTTCAATTATTGCATTTCTGAGATAGAAAAGTTTATATGGTGGACTAACTAAGAATCATGTTTAAAAATTCCTAATTCATAGGATGGCATCTGAAATCAGCAGATCAGGAGTGAAAGTTATTAGCCTAGATTCAAGGCTTTATCTGGAATAATGTGCGTTCTCGATCTCCACGGATTGTGTAGTCAGAAGGGAGATATCTGGCTAGATAGGATTTTGCACATCTGTCAGCTACATCAGAGATCCAAATGCAAAAGCCAGAATGTAAGAACATTATGTGGATTTGTGACCCTCTCCTGAGGATCTGGGGTCCATAAACCAATGAATGGATTACAAAGAAACATAGTTATAGTATTTTCATCTGTGACAGATACTGCTGCAATTCCAGAGTGGCTCACAATATTTAAAGGAAAACCACACCCATTCTCCACACAGGCCCTAAGAAAATGTAAAAGGCAAGCACTGCTCAGCATGAAGAATTTGGAAAATCTATGTTAAAAGTGTTTTAGCTTTTGACTTGAAAGCTCCAGATTTTCATGGTCAGAACCAGCACAGTATGGGAGGTTTTTTCCTCATTCATATTTGTTCTGTATATGAATCCATATAGAAGAATGAGAGGTTGTATACCATGAACCACATTAGACACGTGCAAATAAGTTCACCAGTGGGGTTAGAGTTCCTATTAACCTAGAATCAGATGACATTTAATAAGCAAATTACATGACCCTGTTTGTAGACATTTCCTATCAATCCATCCCATACCTCCTAAACTCTGCTTCAAATATTCTAGCATGAGAACTGCTGAGCTTCAGATCTACTTGAATGCTTTCAGGAAAACCCAGGAAACACCAAGCACAGATGAAACTGAACAACTAGATGTGCTACAGATTAGAATTTCAAAATGCCCACCCCAAATTTGTCACCTTTAACTAGGGAAAAGCTGTAACTCTAAAATTCCAAGGGAATTTAAAATACCAAACAATTTTAAAGCCACAAGTGAACATATTTGAAACAATCAATTTCTGGTTGAAAAGAGGCAAATAAAAGCTAAATCTGATACAAAGAATGGAGGGAGACAACAGAAATCTCCAGTTCATGCAAACCTGTTCATGCTCACATGTGCATTGGTGACCACATTTCCTCACAAAGGTGAGCCCAAAATCTCTCCAGTGCTTTGCATACCATGTCCAGCTTTCCTTTTCTGCACTTGGGACAGTGAACTGCTGAGCAACTTGTCTTCTCTTGGTTTCTCCAACATGATAACCATTAACTCAGGTCTCCATAAACCTACTGAAAAAAACACATTCTCCTCACAGATCACTTTTTCACCAATTTTCTCTTTCAAATGGCACACACAGGCTGCTAACAAAGGACAAGGCATGCCGGCCAAGCAGTAATTTGTTGGAGATCTCCAAGGGGTTTACTCACCAGAGTGACAAGCACATCACTGTACAGATACTTTAGACTGGGAAAGCTCAGAAAGCAACATACAAACTTTTTTATTTAGCCACACAATGTACAAACATTTACTTGACCCACTGGACTATTCTGTGCACATCTTCAGTCAGAGGGTTCTTTGTTCCTGTGTTCTCATGAGGACAGCACCATTAGAAGGAGTCCTATTTGTTTCCTTCAGATCTATTTTGGAAAGGTAGTCATTTTAATTTGAAGCCAGGACTGACACTATTTGCACCATGGCAAGACATTATCTGTTGGTTTCTTCCAGAGTTCACCTGTTTATGTTTAATAAAAATGCTCTTTTGTAACTCATGATGGGCTAGAGAATTCCCAAACCATTCAAAATACTTTAAAGTTCTTTTGGGACATAGCCAGATACTTAATATTGTATTACATTTTATAGTTGTCACTTAATCAAGCTATTTAATATTATAGTACATTTTAAAACTGTCACTTAATCACATTTTCTTGACCCTTTTATGTGAATTAAAGATCACTGTAGATAAAAAATGGCATGCTTTAGTTTAAATAGATTCAGTATGTCCAGTTTGACAGTTACTTCTGAGACATTAAAAGAATTTTCTGTGATTAATGTGACCCCCACACGTTAGGTAGTATAATGTTCCATTTCTTCAACCATTAGAGGAAACAGCATTAGACAGAAGGAGCCAAAACTTATCTGGCTGCATGCAAAGCTAAGAAAACCTAATGTACATCTCAGTGTGGTGTACTGTGAGACCAAGTTAAACCAACTGAGCATCTTCTGTTTCCTTACAACTCAAATGAAAAAGTTCAGTAATAACACAGTAAACCTACATTCCACAACAAAAGAAAGCATCTTACTGCAGCTTGCTCAGGAAAGGAATAAATGCACTTTATGCCATGACAAGTGAGCAGGACTGTCTGTGCTTAGTATAAATGATTGAAAGCCATGCATTCTAATCTTGGAAGAAATCTTACGTACAAATTTACTCACAACAGCAAAAAAAGTACATAAGAAATGTCCATCTTCAGAACCATTTATAATGGCAATCATCATCATCATTTTATGTGGTTGATCCAGAACTGCGTCATTGAAAGATTTTATGCTTTTAAGTCATACATGGTAAATTACTTTCTCTTATAGGCATGTTTAAAACTATTGTCTTTTCCTATAACCTTGGTCCTCAGATCCTATTTAATTCATTGAATTCCAATTGTTCTTCTTTCCTATCTTAATCTCAAATCAGATGTACCACATTTGTTAACAGCTGTGACTATAAGTGCTGCCCATTTTTAGAACATTCTGTGTGCTTTTCTTGATAGTTTAATTAGAATAAATACCCTTTTTAATCCATGAAGTGGGATATAGTATAATAACGTTGATCTTTCATTTGACAGCAAATTTGTTTGATAACAGAACAGGGTTTAATGTAACCAAATCAGCAACAGTAATTCATTTGGATAGTCAATTAAAAATAGTATGTATACAGTACCTCTGCAAACAATGAACAGTGGGCTAAAATACCAAGACATGAAAAGAGCCTGCACAGAAATCAGAATGTTGATGGAGAAAAGTAGTTCAAAAGTGTTTACAAGAGCTGCCAGTGAGATGCATGTGAGTATAAAAGTGTCTCTCTCCAAAAATGTGGTCACACTGGGAAAAGAAGTCAATTAACAGGATCTACTGAACAGAACTGCTTTCACCTGCTCATTTATTTCAGGAGGATATTTTGTTAACCTAAATTTTGCAGACAGGACAGCCTTTGCCTTCTCCTGGGAGAAATGAACCAGCTTTTGCACTGGACTCCCAGCAGCTTGGGAAAAAGACACCTCCCCCTCCATCCAAGAGGAGACATCACCTCACGCAGTTCCAACTGTTCCTTTCCACCACTGGCAATGGCCCAGGATCTGATAGCAGCAGAGCCTCAACACGTTGGGCTACAGCTTACCTATGCCCACCTCCTAAGATGTCAAATAAAGCATCTAAAAACTAATTCACAATCATGAGGAGCAGCAGAAAACTAGTTATACACTTTTCCCTCCATCCAAAAGAAATTACAGCCATCCAGAGTAACTGAACAGGTCACCCCAAGTGGCAGAACCTCCCGGCTGATACACCTTCCTGCTGTAGTATGGAAGTCACAGGCACTGAACTGTGCGCAGCCATAAAGAGGGCAGGTATAGTTGCCACCAGTAGGTAAATGGATATTCTCCTTCTCCCTTCATCTACTTTTTCCCTTCCTGTTTATCATCAGCATTCTTGGATATTCAATTAGATTGTAAGCTCCCTGGGACATAAACCAGGTCATTATTGTGTCTTCAAAAAGCCATCATCACAAGGGGCCAAAACTGTGTCAATGCTGCTTGGAGCCTTTGGGCAAAATATTACTAAATTGCCCTTCAACTCCAACCCAAAATTATAGGCATGCTGCGTGCAGTATTTTGTAAGCCATTGTTTTGCAACGTGGAAATATGCAAGTGAACATGATACTTGAACAACATAATTCATTTTCCATTCATGAGCCACAATGGGTATCTCATGGCACTGTTTGCTCTTCAGTTTCAAATGTGAACTTGCATACAAAGTCAAGCAAATGAGCTTTCCTTCACGTTGTTTTATTAAGCTTGTGGACTAAACTCTAAGCCCTAGAAGAAGAAATTACAGTTGCTATTTTCTCACAAAAGCAATGAAATTCCCAAGGAACTGAAGAACTTGGCCCGGGGTTGTGTATGAAAGGGGCTGTAAGTCCTCTGTTGCTTTTCTTATCACTCCTTCTGCCAGTGCTGCATTTGTGTTCAAAAGTGAAACCTTCCATAAAAACCCTCATCTTAACTTTTGGAGGATATCCTTAATGACATTATTGGTTTGAAAAGTTTAAAGATAGCTTTGTTTTAATTTCTCTTTAGCTTTTCACTCAAATATCCCATGTATGACATTATTATAATTCTTCTACCAGCTTTATACCTGCCAACTCCTCTCCTGTTCTTTTGTTCTTGGGCTAATCTTTCCTTTTATATTAATGAAGCCCTTTGAAGTATCTCTTCAAATCTTCAACTAGATTCCTTTGTGACTCTTTTCCTCCCCCTAAACCTGATAGGGTCTTTTTATCATGAAAATTATTAATACTTCCCCCACTTCTGGCATTGTACTGTCAGCTTTAAAATGTTCTGTTATTATTTCTGATCTTAAGCTGCTTTCTCCTGGCCCAGGAATATTGGCAAATTACCGACCTATAGCCAAGCTTTTATAGGGAAGGTCTTGCATCAAGTGGTAGCCTTTCAAGTGCTTAACCACCTAGTAATAATCTTTATGACAAATGGCCTCCTGGTTTGCAGTTATGCCTAGAGTGCTAAGAGTGTCCCTTAAAGTGGTCAATGACTTTTTATAAAACCAAACCTTGAGTATCATGTCAGCCCTTACCCAACTTGCTGTTAGCACACCTCGAGACACTGCAGATCACAGTAACCCTTTCTGACCAGAGGCCAAGTTATAAAACACAGGGGGCTTTGTTCAATCTGAAGACATCAACTTGTCACTCTGGAACATCAGTCATTCGCATCGAGCAACATGAATCATTTTCTTGTGATCAATGCAGAGTCCACTGTTCCTGAGTGTTACTGTAGCTAATCATTAAGACAAATTTAATTGTTAAGAGAACTGACACTCCTTTCAGCTGTTTTATGCAAAGAATTGATTTCTACACCCACAATTTGGCATTTTGCTGTGAATCAGTCTTTTTTTTTCTTTTTTTCTCTTTCTGCTCCTTTATCACATTGCCCTAAGGGCAATGCAGTGGTTTAAAATTATGGTTTTTTGCAACAGGAAACATTTGTGAGTAGCAATTTTCCAGAATTTTTTTTTAGGTCATCTCCTGCAACCAAGAGCATGCCTAAAACTTACTGCAAACTAGAAATCAAGAGTATTAGCCATGAAGCAACAAGAAACAAAATGTTCCTTAACAGGTTCTTTCCTGGTCACCCAGCTGAGTAGAAATTCCACAGGCAAACAACTTTTCACCTCCCAACCACAATTCATTGCTTTTAAAAATTGCCTCATCATAATCAGAGGTTTTGCCACGGCTTTCATCAGAAAAACAAATCCAGAAACAAACACAGATGACAAGGACTGTGACAGATGTCTTTGTTTGATGCAATGATCCTCCCTATGTGGATAAAGAACCACAGTAAAGAGCGGTGAGTATTTTTTGACAAGTCTCATTTTGCTGAAATGGAAATATTGAGGGAGGAGGTGGCTGATGAAACTTGTTCTCTTAATTAGAAAATCTTCAGCTAGTCCCCAGACAACGATATCCTTCTGATTTTCTCTAACCTAGCTTCCAACTACGAATAAGATTTTTTAACCAAAAATAGAACAATCAAGCATATAAAATGACTTTTCAATGTTCAGTTATATTTATCACCATTGGGACTATTCGCAATGTTTGCTGCACTTAATCTAAAAGATGAGACAAATATCACACATGAATGACAAACATTTGGCAAATGCCCTGCTCAAATAATCCTGTTCTCTCATACACCCCAAAGCACCAGACCTTTTGCATATCCTCATCATTCCCTAATACAATTCAAGTCTTTCTGCTCTCAAATTAACTCCTACCCTGATCTCACAAAAGAATAAATTAAAAGGCAGTCTGTAGACTTCTCAAGGCTTGCGCAAAGAGACTCAGGGAGAACCAAGGGTGGAATGCAGAAATCTGCTGGCCCCAGCAAAACCAACCTGAGTCAGCTGAAAGCTCCTAAGGGACGATCAGACTTCTAGGTCAGGTTGCTGGTCACTCAATTGCTTCAGTCCTTGGTCACTGAAACACATTACAGGTGACAGTTCCATTTGCACACTCAACATTATTCTGAAAGTGCTCTCTTGAAGCTGGCGGGGGCTTCACAATCGAAATACATTTGAAAACACACACACACGTGCAATTTTTAGGCTCCAAAGCTGAACTTGGAGAATTAAGTGCATACACCAAAGGACTCCAACCAAAACCAACACTTGCTTGTGGCAAAAAAGTAATTCATTGCTGAACTGGGGATTTGCCTCCAACCTTGTGCACAGTCAATGTTGATGAGGGAGGGGAGGAAGCTGAATATTAAAAACTGCTGCCTCAAGAATAATATCATGTACAGATTTAATCATAATAAAAAATGATCTGCAAGTAATTGTAGTCATTACTACCTCTGCTCTGAGCTGTGGGTAATCATTATGTATGAGTGAATTAAATCAAATTCCGTATCATGGGCCTGATCCTAGAATTTCTTGAGTAAATTCGCCTCATATTAATAATCTCGCTGAGTGTAGTGAGTCTATTTGCTTCTATGGAAACATTTCTTACATGAGTAATCTTGCAACCCTTCCACACTTTACCTTTAAACTTGATTAAAAGCTAACCCAAAAAACTAAAGATGGTAGAATGAAACATAGATTTCCAAAGGTGGGAAATGAATTTGTTTCACTCTGCTCTTCTCTCTGTAAAGGCAGTGAAGGGGGTGGAGAGAAAGAAGTTTCAGTGTGGAGCCTGAGTAATGGAAAAGACAAAGCCTTTCAAGATAAAAAGTTGAGCTCAAATTCCTTCCTTTTGTCACTAAATCCTCGGCATTAGCATGGTACTGAAGACACAGGTGTAATTAATAGCACAGATTGGGAATGTCAAACCCTGATGCATGAATATAAGAAAAACCTGTTTACAAAAAAGCTGCTGAAGGGCAGAGTTGGAGCCAAACTCAACCTAGATCAATAGCCAGATGAATTATTAGTAAAAGAAATAAATTACTGGTGTAGTTTCTGCTCTGTCATTTATGCCAAATGTTAGAGACTGCATTTTAGTATATCCTCATAAAAATCTATCCAAACCAGAAAGTTTTTACTCCAGCAGTCTTGTGCTGACTCTATGTATGGTTGAAATGAGGAGTAAGAACTGAGGTCCCATACACACCTTTTATGGAGAGGGCAAGTTTAAACTTTCCTACAGATAAGGGTCCCAGGCAGGCATCACGCTCTTTCAGGAGAGAAATCAAAACAGGTCTGAATTCTTCCTCGCGTGCCCATGGTGAGGTCATGAGAAAATATGATATAACCTGACTTCAGGTGACATTTTCAATGTTTTATTCATGGTGGATAGTCTACCAAAAATAGTCTTGAGGGCAGCTGGTGCAAGGAGAGGCTGCAGTAGTTTGCCTGTGTACGTCTCCCCACCGCCCACAGCTAGACACATAAACACTGCTAACATAGGTAATACAGTGCAGTAACATAAATGATCATTTTTTTCTCTCTTGAAACAGAAATGAGCTGGCAAGCATAACAAAACAATGAGAATCGTTTTTCCAAAGAGTGAGAGCAACAACAACAAAAAAATCCGGGGAGAATTATGACAACAATGCAAGAATGCAATCAGTAGATAAATCCTGATAAATGAGGACCTTACTTTTTTTAATATCTTAAAACTAATACAAATAAATATAAATTTGAACGGGATTCAATGCACAATTGAATTAGAAGGAAAAAATTCAACCAAATTGCTAAACTTCCACTATAGAACTTGCACGTAGTTTATCTAGAAAAAGCTATAAAATGAATAAAACAGCAGCAAAAAGGATTGAACTTCTGCTGTCAGTAAGAAAGCCAAATCATGGATGAGAGTATTATGAATGCTGCGTAAAGAGCTCTGCAAAATATCCTCCAGTGAACAGGAACTAATGATAGATGAATGTGCACATGTAATTGAACATGCAGAAAAGAAAACCAGCATTCCAAGAAGGGAAACAGAAAAGCTATCAGGAGTACTGGCTCATGTGAACATCCTCAAGAATGAGATGCATACAAGGAAAAAAGGCAAATTACCGAAAATGCAGCCTGCTCTGTAAAATAAAATACATGTTTGGGTCTACACATAGTCTTCATTAGATTGTCAAGGGAGCATGTGTCACACACACAGTCCTGAGGAATGCTGGCAGGAACATTCAACCACATAAAGCTCATCTGGTTTTGGGTTTCATTACCTACATCAGGCCCCTTGTCGTTCCCATCTTAATTGATGGCAAACTTCCCTTCAACTTCATGGAGAACAGGATCAGGCCCTTGCTCAGCAAAGGGTTAAAAAATAAAGTGTAGCAAAACGTTTGAAGTGCCCCTCAGCCCAGAAGAAAGCCACTCCAAAGAACTGATTCCTTTTGCATTCCACACCATGGGAAATATGATTTTCCTACCTGTGTTTTGTGTTAGGTTGTTAGGCTCAGCTAAACCAAAATTCAAGTAGAGCAAACCCACACGAACTTAAAATCAAATGAAATTGCACACTCCCCCTGCACTCTGAAGCAGTCCTACGGAAAGGTACTTTAGGCAGACCAAGCCAGTGCACCTTTTAAGAGTAAGCAGAAACAGAACATATTTGTAACAGACAAATTAGAATTGCATCAAGGTACTGGATGAAAACATTTTGAATGTAAGCCAAGTACACAGTAGGAATAGGTTAGAAGGTTAAATCATTTCTAACCACAACTTAAAGAAGACTTCATAGTAAAAATATCCTTTTTTAACTCTTGTCTTCCGAGCACACATCACAACTTTTGTTTCCATGGGTTTTAGTCCCTGTTTCAAATGCAGCATTTGCTGTAACAGCTCATTTTTTCATGCAAAATACTGAATCTAATTGCGGAAATATGTCATTCCCTCCTCTCCGCCACATGGCATGAGTTAATGATGATGAATGAAAGTAATAAAACCCAAATCTTTTTCAAACTAAAGCTCCTGTTAAATTACTGGAAATTATATGCATGCGTCTACAATGAGGACACTGCAGAAGGTCAAAGATCTTGCTTCCTGCATTTGGCCAAACTATTCAACAGGCAGCTTGGCTGAACCTGCACAGACGCATTTTTGCTGAGGTCTGGGGGAGCCACCTAAGAAAAGCAGCTTAGTTCAAGGCTGGTGATTTCATTAGAGCATTTCTCCCCATCCCCATGGAACACTAAATATTGTTCACCAGAGTCTACGACCTGTCCCACATGTCCATGGCAAGCTATTTTTGGATGTTCAAGACTAGGGTTTGGAAGAGTAATATATCACCTAATGTGATATACATTTTTAATGAATGTCTCAATTTCCCTAATACAAAACTTTACTCTGTGGCATTGATATGAAGCAGAAGGAATACAGCAGATTTAGAGCCAGATGCTGCCTCTCTCATTCACTCTGAATCACACCCAATTTTTCCAGTTGGTCCACTAAGAAGACAGGTAAACCATTCAGAGATTAAGGTCTGTCATGGTTTAACCCCAGTCAGCAACTAAGCCCCAAAGCAGCCACTCACTCACTCCCTGCCACCACTGGGAAGGGGAAGAGACTCAGGGAAAGGAGAAAAAAAGGAAAACTTGTGTGTCAAGATAAGAACAGTTTAATAATTGCAAAAAAGTTTTTTAAAAAACCCTAATGTTGCCTCTAAAAATAATAATGATAACTGTAATAAAAAAGGAGAGAGATAAATATTAAAAGAACCAAGATAGGCAGGTGATGCACAGCACAATTTCTCACCACCCGCTGACTGAAGCCCGGGCAGTCACCCAGGAGTGATCAGCCCCTCCCAGCCAACTTCTCCCAGTTTATGTACTGGGCCTGTTGTTCTACTGTATGGGATATCCCTTTGGCCAGTTTGGGTCAGTTGTCCAGCCATGCTCCCTCCCAGCTTCTGGTGCAGCTCCTCGCTGGCAGAGCGAGGGACACTGAGAAGTCCTTGACTTAGGGCAAGCACTCCCCAGCCACAACAAAAACATCAGTGCATTAACACTATTCTCACACTAAATCCAAAACACAGCACTGTACCAGCTACTGAGAAGAAAATGGACTGTATCCCAGCTGAAAGCAGGACAAGGTCCTACTCCATAAAAACACAACAGGTAAAATGTATTCCTTTCCTGTCTGCAGATTCTGTTTCTAATTCTGCATGCTGCAAACTGAATCAGCTTATTGCTGTTCTCCCCATTCATTCGTTTCCTCATTTTTGTTTAACTGGCCAACAGTGCTGTGGTCCCTTCTTTTCCTCTGGGCATTCGGACACTATGTTCTCCCTTCTTTTCCCCCAGCTCACTCACAGCTCACTTTGGAGTCTTTTTGTCTCCCTTCCTTTCATCATCAATTCATTGAGGTTTTATTGTTTTTGTCTTCCCATTATGCTAATCTCTCAATCCCTATGCTTCCCTCTTATGGTCCATTCCACAGATGGGCCACAGAAGACATGGGAAGAAACCATAAGGAGAGGAATTCTTAATAATCTCCCTTAATCTATTTCCTTCCCACAGATGAGTTTGAACACTTTGAATCTTGGACTGGTATAAATCAAGGTGTTACTTTGCACAAGTCAGCAGAGGTTATTTGTGCATAAAGAAGTATTTGTAGCACCAGGGTTATCAGCAGCAAAGCAAAACTTACCATCCTTGCAAGTTTAATTTCTCTACCCACGAAAAATGGTTTGCAGAATTGAAACACATAGAATTATAAACATCAGTTTTCAGAAACAAAAGACCTGAATTCTGCCACTCATGTTCACAGTGAGGCATACCTTACTCTCTAAGCAGTACCCATTTCAGATCATTGGAGCCATCAAGAAATCAAGTGGAATTCAAGTCTCTAGTCCATGAATTGCTCATTACTTTATATCTTTCACTCAATAGGCAAGAACAGTCAGAGATGTTATTAGCAGGTAAATAACATAAGAGTACAAATTTCACATTTTCCACGAGACTCATGTAAACATGAGCAAGAAGCTAAAAACATTCAATTTCTTTCAGGCCTTGTCAGTGCCCACTTGAATTTCAGAAACTGGCTTTGGGATGATTTTCCAGAGTTCCCATGTCACCACTACATTATTGGAAACATCTAACTAATCTACTGTGAAGAAGTCACTTAATCTTGACCCTGGTCATACACAAAAGGAGGAGGAAATCTCTAGATCTACTCAGGGTGGTATTTCACCAACTATTTTTGAATGCAATGGACACTCAGAAGTTTCAACAATCTCCATCATCTTTGAAAAAAAAAATGTCTAAGGGATGCAAGAAAACTAACTACAAAACACCTCTGTAAGAATAATCCTGACCTTAATTGTTGAAGACTATGTTTTTTGGCTCAGCAGTTTTGTGTGGAGCTTGTAAATACCACGTAGAATAAATTGGTGTTTTCTGGCATCCTATGTCCACAAACAGGGCCATGTGTTGAGTGGGATTAAATCCATTTGCAAGGCTGCATGTCTGGTTCAAAGGAAGCATATTCTAAGGTTTATCTCTTCGTAGGTTGAGATAAATACCCTCATCCTTCAACTAGAAGCACTTCTTCTGAACATAGGCCTTCCAGGGGCAAAACGACACCAACTCCAAGAAGTAGGTTTCATAACCAAAGCTGGGGCCATGTGAGCTTTTACATTTTAGCTCAATATTTAAAAGAACATGTCCTCATTTACTAAGCTTCTGGGAACATTTTCACAATTAAAAACCAAAACAAAACAAATTGAAAATAATTGTCAACATACTGACAACAACTGCCAGCTTTCAAAACAACTCACAATGCCATCTCCATGCCTTCAAAATCTCTCCCACAGTGAAACTTCATTACCATCCCATCCAGATGCTCATGTTAAGCTTTGGATGTTCCCTTCATTCCCATGCCCCCATCTATCTAAATGAAGCCCTAAGTAAGAACTGAATCACAAACCCTATGCCATGTTTAAGAGTCACACTGAGGCAGTAAAAGGAGAGTATTCCAGTTCTTTGAGCTTGCTTCAGCCTCATGGCATGGGTTATTAGCAATGTCAAGGCCTGAGTGGATGCAACAATTCATACTAAGGTGAAACAGATTTATGGAGAAATCATTTTTGTGGCCATTGCTGTCAAAAAGGAACTGCAGTGAAGTTATACTGTCAGCATTCCTGATGAAGTTGTAACCATCAAAAAGATCCCAGAACCAACTCAGGAGGAGGGCAGCATGCAACACCAAAACACTTTACAACTATATCTCGCCCATGCAGATGCTGCTGACAGCTGCCAAGAACAAGGAACCCCAAATTCCAAAATCATCTCTCTAGAACATCTGAAAAACGAAGTTGAGAAGCTGCCACAGAACCATGATTAGCCTTGGCAAGTCCTACAGGAGCACTAGGACTCAGCACCAGCACAGGGAAGCTGAGATTTAATCTGAGGTGATTGGGAAGCTCAGATCTCATTTGCGGTGATAGAGGAGGCAAGCCTGACCAACCCACTTTGCATTCCCTAAACATAAGCACAGTCCAGCAAACACTGTAGCTCTCTCATAGCAGAGGCTGCTCACAGAAGAAAAGTAAAACCAGAACACCTGGAACAGTGCCCCGCATCAACAGAAAAAGGCCATTTCTAAAACCACGCTATGGAAATTTCACCTGGTTGCACAACATTCACTCTTTGTGCAAAAGTATTGCATAGCTGCGATTTCACGATGTCCAGCTCATTTCAGGAAAGGAGGAGGGAGAAATGCATGGGGCAGAAGGCTTGCCTCTGGCTTCTGCACAGCCAGCATCATGGAACTCTGGAGGCATGAATCACCATTTGGCCCCAGGAGTGCTGAGCTGTGGAGCCTCTGTGACCGGCACCCACAGAGACACGATTTGAGATGAATAGATGTCTCCGAGCAGGGCCGTGGAGAGCCATGTAACACTTTTACAGATGGCACAGTTATAACCATTAAACAGTTATGACCAGCTTGAGTGAGACAGTGAAGAATGTGCACACAGGGTGATAAAACACACCCACAAAGTTGAGAAAAATACACATATTCTGATTTTATCATGGGTTATCAAAGGTAAGTGAGCCCTCACTACAACATGATCTGTTATCAGAAACCTAAGGGAGCTGGTTGGATTCTGAACTTTGGCTCACAGATTCACATATGTCACAGTTTTCTGGAGAGAGAGAGAGGAGGAAAAAAACAAGCTAAGAGCTCTTTTAGCACAGTGAGTCTAGCACAGTCAAATAGTTTCTTCTTCTCTCCATCCCTGACCCCATTTAAGTGCTATCTTAAAAATTCCTAGGGACCCACTGGTCCATAAAGAAAAAACGCTAAAGAAAACATAATCTTTCAGGGGCTGACATTACCTAGTTCCCAGCACAGTTACAGACTAGTTGCTGTGAAATGCAACAACCTGGTGGGAATTAGAAAGCTCTCTTTTAACTGCCATTATTATCTCTAAATCCTCTCTAATAGCAATCCCAGAATACAGGTTTAAAGAAAAATCATTTTAATGGAGGTCCCAGTACTACATTTTTATATTGCACCAAGTCAAGGTATTGATTAGCTTTACATTAATTTTAAAAGCACAAAGAATTTGTCATGATTTTTCTCCCTTTGATATCAGTGTCCATCAGCAATTGCATCAGTTTTCTGCTGAGCTGCCAAGCAAAGTTAAATGATGATCCGCTTCCTCTCCCAGATTTCTTATTCCAGCTTGGTTCAGCAATCTCGACCAGCCACTTCCTGTCTCCCCTATTGCACCGTCTGGCACTTACTTCAGACAAGTCAATACGTTTAAATTATACCTGTACCAGGCATAATTAATCATAAAGCTTTCTGCTTTGTAATGTTATTTGAACTTCTGCTTGGTGTTCATAAGCAGAAAGCAAAACAAAAGTTCAGTGGTGAAACCCGTGCCACTCCCCCTCCCACCTCCTCATTGAGTTGGAGCTCCTTGGATTTCAGAACAAGAGATGATTTCTCAGGAAGTCGCTGCTCCCTGACGGTTCAAGTTTATGGTGTTGAATTTTAGTAGACTGATAATATGTAGGGAGAAAACTCCAAGGAAAGTATCCAGCTTTATAGTCAGAGATATTTTGTATGGGACCAGCCTGGAAACACAGAGGTAGGTTTTTTTATGTCAGTCAGAACTTGGTGCTCTCTGTGTAAGAGACCAGCCTTAGAGGTGGTGAGCCTGGGACCCACCTCTGAGTCACAGGTCTGCCTTTATAGCTGCTATTCCCCAGGGCATGTAGTAATTTATAGCCATTAGAGGCCAGCAGTAAATTACTCCCCCCACTCTGGCTCCGAGTCAAGCTCTCCAACCAGCCACTGGAGACTCAGCAGGAGGGAAACGCAGAGAGCGAGAAGTGGTTGGCATCCACTCCTTGTCCATTCCAGCCTTGCCTCCTTCTAGAAAAGAAATAACTAGACAACTTTTAAGATTCAGCTGCACAGGGTGCTGTGACACCTTGTCTAGACTGTGTTTTTGCCAAGAAAATTTGGACCAGGTGATCCTCAAAGTCCCCTTCCAACCTTCCAACCTTCCCTCTATGATCCATGATAAGTAATGTTTTCTCCCTCCCAGGCACTCAGCTCAAAAGCCTGGACTACTCTCCCATGGTGGGGCAAAGGGAGCTCTGTCCAAATCTGATCGCTCATCCTAAGAGGAGGGAACCCTCAGGAAGAACTCAACCAGCCATTGAGGTATTTCTTTTAGGTGTTTCAGGAACAAAGAGGTGATTTTTAGCAGAAATGAATCTTTCATATAATCCATGGCACAGGCGCCTTTAAAACACTTCAAATAAAAAAAGAAAAGCAACAACAAACCCTCTTTTCTTAGAGCATCCCAAGCAATTTTACAGAGATTAATTATCCTTATTCATTTTTGTCTTTCCATATATTTCAGCTCTCCCACAGAAAACTAATCCACTGGATTTCAAATTATGGCACAATTAGCATGAAATTAATTAGCATCTGACCTATCCCCTAGTTTTCCTCCAGCTGAGACTGCCAACTTTTAATATAAGCCTAAAGCAAGAACTGTAAGACTAATACAGCAATTGGGACAAAGGGCTTTTAAATTAAAGAGAATTTAAAAAAAATGCAATTTACAGCCATAAGCATTCTCCTGACAACAACTCCAGAACGCCAGTTCTCAAACAAAGTCTAGAGGAATATTTCACCTCCCCCTTACATACAGAGTTCATTTGCAAAACCCACAATCATCCCTCCCATCTTTTAAAATTCTCATGGCCTTTCAAAAGCAGAGCCTATAGTTATCAATTAGCAATGCCTTTTAGTCCCATCAGGCAAATTTTCTTTTTCACGTAACCTCTCCAGACACCTGTAAGGATTTTTAAGTCAATTGCATATATATAATCAGTCCCCCAACTGTATCTTAGCCTTCACAATTTCCTGTATCATTTATAGAACTCTGCAATGTCTCTTTTTGCCACTGTACATATTTTCCACATCCCTTCAGCCTTCTATTCACTACCTAGTACTCAAATTTCTGGCCCTCCTTCCTCTTCAGATTATAGCCATCATTAACCAAATTCTCCAGTTGTTCCTTTTCATAGTTGCTTCGATCACTGCCATCCTTCTCTTCCACATGAAGCCTGTGATTCACAGGTATCTGATAACTTTTAACTCTTTTGCTTTGCCTGGCTGGAGTAGCACAAAGCAGCCTGGCAGGAATCACTGCCTCTGATGAAACACAGGTTTTAACTTGGAAAAAAAAAAAAAGGACTCTTCTCAAAGAATTAGTCAAAAGGAAGTTTCCCTCATGTCCTGCCCTGTTCACGTGTTGTTACAGCCTCAATGAACTTTAGTAACAGGCTCTCCCCTACCTTGGAAGCACAAGAATTCCAGGTGCAAATTCCACTGCCAGTGCACAAGAAAGCCGTGCTATAGACACAGCTTCAACAGGAGGATTTTACAGCCCTGAAAGTGAAACATCCGGATGATAACACCATCACAGCAGAGAAATGAACAGCTCAGATAAAGCTTGCAGTAGAAATGGCACGAAATTTTTAAAAAAGACATATTCAGGCACTGCAGGGAAAACAATATTTTAAAAATTGAAGGGTACAGAAGCTACATCCAGCATATAGAAGAGCTCTTAGAAAACCTATGCAGGGCCATATATATTCCATGTGTACAGTACAGAGCACACTTCATTCTCTCATCAGTAGAGACTGCATTCACCATCTAGGTCTTGGTCAACAGAGCTGCAATACTGTTAGTCTTGGAGAACACTGCAACTCACTCAGAAACCACGGAGAAAAACAAAGTGAAAGAGAGGGAAGAAAATGACATTCTATACAAACACAATATATTTTTAATATTAGATTTTTATTCCACAGGTCTTTGGGTCACCTGGACACTTAATGACGTTGTGGTTTGACAACTCTGCTTTTATAGACTGCACTGACTGTTCTTTTATTCTGTGGTTGCTAACATTGTTTTTTCATGGTACTTGGTTTGGTTTTTCCCAAAGATGAAAAGAGAGTGCTTTACTGTTTTTTTTATGAGGTGATAGAAACCAGTGCCCCAATCCACAGCACTCCAAACCATTCTGCAGTTCAGTTAAACAGCCCTGGACACTCCACTGCTGCTGTTCTTTTTCCCTTTGGCAATATAGAATGAAAATAATTTGTTTGTTCCCAACTCGGGCAGATGAGGGGTCCAGAAAAAACCGGAGAAGGAAAAGAGCATCAACTGTCACAGCCTAGTCCAAGGGCAGGAGGAACCTGCCTCATGCCCAGCTGTATTTTGGTCAGAGGAGAGAGGAGTGGAGTGCAGTCCAGCAGCTGAGCTGTGCACCTGCTGAGGTTGCCTTTTAAGCACAGAGATGTCATCTGCTGTTCTGGACTGGGTACAAAAATAGGGCAAACAGCAGGTCCTGCTCCAAACAGGTATTGCAATTCCATGTGTTGGCATACAAGTCATGTGCCAATGAATTTCCACATTGTTTGCCCAGTTCCCAGCAACAGTAGGCAATTTCAAAGACTTCTTTCAGCAGGATGTCAAACTGATGACCCAAAATGAGGTGTACTTTAACTTAATTTCTCCTCTCCTACCCATAAATACTTCTTTCAGAATGGAATAGTTTATGATAACCTGGCTCAGACTAACCCTTCACCCCTCCAGAATCCACACTATTAATTCTCATAATAAAGCCTATTTTAAATATATCTTTAATCCTCTGAGAAAACCAATTTCATCCTTGAATGTTCCATTGATCTACAGTAAATAAATAGGCATTAGGGAGAAACATTGTTTATTTATTTGCTTGCCACTTACAATTTAATCCTGGGATTCTAAAGGGACGAATATAAATTTCTCCAGCAGTCCCTAGGGTAGGTTTTGAATGTAGTCATCTAAGATAGGACTCTTTCACTCCAGGATGCCAGTGCATTACAGCTTAGAAAGATTATAGCCATGCAGCACTCATTTATTATAAAGAGGGATGAATAGTAATTCCAGGACATACACTAGATGAGATTTCAGAACTATCTAGTTTGTGTACAGTGTGGAATGTATCTGGAAGCTTTCCAAAGCCTGCTTACATACAGCACAGTCTCACCAAGAGAGTCCCTGGTAAAATCTTGTTGGTAAAGCAAGGGGTTTGGAGCTTCTTCAATGGAAGAGAGTTTCTACCACTTGTCAGGCTGAGTCTCTACAGCTGCAGCTTTATGGCCACGTGGAATTAACTGTGGACATCTGAGCTCTTACACTGGAAAATCTAAGGCCAGTGGTTGCTTCACTCAAAGTTTTATTCTTCCTGAAAACCAAAGGATGGGGCCTTCTTTGGAAGACACAGGCCTAGGAATGCTGTGCTGGAAAGGACCAGAAAAGTCACTGAACCCAGTCGTATACAATTGGAACAATCCAGTCTGCTTGAACATCAGCTTCTACAACCACAGGTCATAAAACCCTCTCCTGATTCCAGAAATAAAAAGCTTAAGTCTGAAAGACTGAAAGTGATAAAGACCTCATCACATACCCAGGAAAACAGTGGTTAATCACTCTCACAATTTAAAGGGGAAAAAAACCCAAACAAAACAAAATAGAAACAAAATAAAAATACCCAAAGAAAATCCTCATTTCCTATTTTGTCCAACCTTTCCTGGGACAGGAAAAACCCATCCACTAATCAAAAAGCTCTTCATTCAAAGTACATCTAGGATATCATTAGGTCATGACATTGGATAAACTAACTAGACTGAGCTTCTGTGTGCAGGGTTTCCAGGTCTCTGATTATTCTCCTAATGTCCTTTTCTAAGCCCTTCCTGATCTATCAGGACAACTTCAGCAAAACTAGACAGCAAGGAACGGTAACAAAATGAGTAAACTCTTCAAACAACATAATTCCACTGTATTTGCAAGGAGTAGGAGGATGTAATTCAGTGGGGAGAAGTGAAAGAAATGGCTGCACCATGATACAATCTTGCTTAAACGCCTTGGAGACTCCAGATCCCCTGTGCATGTCAACACGCAGCCTGAAAGAGTAGCTGAGCCAGAGCCCTAGGTTGCACACAGCCAAACTAAATGCTCAACACAGCGAGGGTGAAGTCTGCTTTGTGTCACTGGAGAAAATTAGGCTGATATCTAACAGATGACATTTGCCAGTAAAAGCGATTGTTCACGTTGTGTTTGTCCTCTGGGAGACATTCCACATCGGGTGTGCATCCGCAATCCATGCAGGTACTGAGTGCAGCCTTGCTGTAGAAGGCTTCCAACCTGCTGCACAGGTCCTTCCAGGATACAAAGTCTCAGGATAACAGTCTTTTTCACTTAATTTATGAATCTCCTTCATGCTCATGGCATGCTTCATACTTTAATTAATATTAATTAAAGACTAATCACATTCATTGCAGCCAGGTGCTGAACAAATTTGTCATTTGTCTTTGCAATGCAGAGCACCATGGGCCCTGGCCATGTGAAGAGAAAGGCAGGAATGGAGACCACCTCTGTTCCTGACTCGTGTTCTCTCTGGGCTCCTATTGCTCACTTTGGTGCCCAGAGTCACAGACTGCAGCCTCATTGCATAAGGATTTCTGAAAACACAGGGCAGTAAGGTGGTCTCTGCCTCAAAAATATCTATAGCACCCTGCCATGAAGGCTAAATGCAGACAGCCTGTCTGCACCACCACTCTTATTTCCCTCCTTCCTTAGAGAGACTCTGCACTACAAATGCAGCTGCAGCAGCATCATGCTTACCACGTAAACCAGTCACTCTTATCTCTTCTGGCTGAATTTGGAGACAATGAAGAACAGAAAGGTCAGTGACTTGCCCCAAATCACAGTGAAAATTGGCAACATAACTGGAAAGAGAGTCCTCATCTGCAGAGACCTGCATGGTATCTTCACTATGTGGTCAAAATTCATCGAACTGAGGATTTTGTCACTGACAAATGATTGCACACAGGAACACAAGGTCTCAGTTTCCTTTAAGTCATTTGCAAACCAGAATTTGGGGAATAAATTCCTGTTCCTATGCTAACAGAGACTTAGTTAACACTATGAATCACATGGTATGGAGTGGGAAATTCCTGTCTCTTCTAGATCCTATTTAAGTCAGACACAAAGAGTTTAGCCAGGCAGATCATGCACACAACAATTACTTGAAGCCTATGAGAAAACCCTCCAAGGGCTCCTCTTGCTTCTTGAAGAGCCAACACACAGAGGAGTTCCCTGCGATGCCTTTCATGATCTCTATTGTTCACAGGGTACTAAAGTAATGAATAGCCTTTATTTCTCCAAGTTTCAGCCACAGAATGCGCATGCTAGCATTAAAAGGAAAACAAAAGTGCAGAAATGCCAAGATACCATGTAACACACAGCCCTTCATCACTTGCATTGATGCACAGTGTTACAAATTTTATCTAATCAACTGACATTTTAAGTAGTGGAGAATTTAACAAGAATAACAATGTGGTGACAATTTAGTCTTTCTTACCCCTCCATAAAAACACTGTCTTCTGTTTGGTCTAGATTTAGGTCAAGACATTTCACTAATTTGCTAGTCATTAAAAAGATATTTTTATACCCAGCCTGTAATATTATACTCTTCAGTGATTATGATAGTTCCCAACAGAATTCCAGACTTCAAAATGAAGGCTGGGAAGCTGAGCTGCAATTATGATACTTTAAATAATTCCACAAAAGTAGAACCACTGTTAAATAATTTATAGTCTTTGATCTTGTCACAGATCTACTGAAATCTTCACATCACTCAAGCTAAATATTTTCAAACAGAAATGGGATAGGTTACTTCCCTCCACCCCCTTCTGTCACTGCAGGAGCAGAGGAAAATAACGGTGCCAGGGGCCAAATTCTTCATTGCTTTGGTATAAGCTCCTTCTTGCGTGAAAATTCTTACTCTGGGGTTTAAACACATTCAGAGATAGGTCTTTCATCACAGCACCTTGAAAGGTTAAGAAACAAGCGGTTATTTTTGAATCATAGAATTGTTAAAGTTGGAAAAGACCTTTAAGATCCTCAAGTCCAACCACCAACCCAGTACTACCACCATTTTCACTCTTAAACCATGCCCTCAAAATAGATTTTCCTCCAAAGTGTCATATTTTACAAAACAGAAAATGTTACCTTTCAACTCTGCATCTTGCACAGGTACAGAATTATAAGACATCCCAAGTTCAAAGGGACCCATCAGGATCCTTGTAGTCCAATTCCTGGCCCTATACAGATCACCTCAGGAATCACACCATGTGCCTGAGAACATTGTCCAATGGATTCTTGAACTCTGTCCGTCTGGTGCTGTGACCACTTCCCTGGGGAGCCTGTTCGAGTGCCCAGAGAGGGTGAAGAACCTTTTCCTGATATTGAACCTAAACCTCCCCTGGCACAGCTTCAGGCCATTCCCTTGGGTCCTGCCACTGTCACCACAGAGAAGAGATCAGTCCCCACCTCCCCACTTCCCTTCATGAGGATGTTGAAGATCACAATGAGATCTCCCCTCAGTCTCCTCTCCTCCAGGCTGGACAGATCAAGTGACCTCATCTGCCCCTCTTGTGGCTTCCTCCTCAGACCCATCACCATAGAGGCAAGCAGACACAAGAGCAGCTCCACACAGGACATCAGTCCTCCCAAAGCTCTGTGGGTCTGTGCCAGGAAGGTGAAAGAACCTTGGCCATGCTGCCAAAGCTCAGCAGGGGCCATCAGGCCTAGAGAGAGACACTGAACACGGTCACTTAACTCAAGAGTCAGCTCCTAAGGTCTGGTAAACAGGGACACACGTGCAAATGCGGACTGTGCTAAACTGCGTGGTTTAAAAAGAAAAAAAATCTCTGTAATTAGTGGTCTGTTCAGTCACAATCCACCTTAACATGGTCCTTAGTGGGGTCCTCAGCACAAAAAAGATGTGTACCTGCTGTACCAAGTCTAGAGCAGATCATGAAGATGATCAGAGGGATAGAACACCTCTCTTGTGGAAATACGTTGAAAGAGTTGGGGTTGTTCAGTCTGGAGAAGAGAAGGCTCCAAGGAGACCTGATTTCAGCCTTCCAGTACTTTAAGAGGGGCGTATGAAAAGAAGGGAGAGGGACTTTTTATATGAACAGATAGTGACAGGACAAAGGGCAGTGGTTTTAAACTGGAAGAGGGCAGGTTTAAATTGGATTCTAGAAAGAAATTCATTACTCAGAAGGTGGAACAGGTTGACCAAAATGGTTTGTGGATGCCTCATCCCTGAAAGTGTTCAAAGCTAGGTTGTGTGGGGCTCTGAGGATCCTATCTAGTGGGTGTCATCCCTGTCCATGGCAGGATGATTAGAACTAGATGATCTTTTAGGTCCCTACCAACACAAACCATTCTATGATTCTCAAGTCCTGCTAGTTAGCTATATGGAGAATTCAGTTACTATCAGGAGCAGTGGCCAAATAACCTACTCTCTAGTGAAAACTGAGCTTCTCAGTTAAAAACATCTTACAAAGTGAAATTCAGAAGCACTAGTGTAAATTAAAGGCTTGCGAGCAAGATCAAGCTATGCTGTTGGAAAAGATTTACCTCTAATTAGCTGAGCCCACTAGCTAAGACAAGACAAGATAACATATCTTAAATGCCTTTCACTCGAGGCAAACCCAAAGCTGCATCACATTGCAGCCCACAATGCCTACGTGCATGTGTACATACAATTACAGCAGCTCCACTGACTGATAACTGGTTAAATTGACATAACTTGACGGTCAGGGTCCTAAGACTAATGAAACATGTAAAGTATGGCAGAAGTAAACAGCAGCTTTCCAGGAAACACTTAATTTGCATTCTAATTAATGCAATGTGGGGCAGAAGTCATAAATAAAGGATTCAATCACAGCTCACTGTATAAAAGGCAGACTAGTTTTACACACCTGATATGACAAGCAAGTACTAATGTGGGGTTATGGAAGATGCCAGACCTAAAGGATCTTTTCATGTCTGCAAGAGACAAAGAGGTGCAGCACCAAAAAAAAAAAGGCTTTCATGCTGCAAATTCCTTTTAAAAGTTTCCCTCTCTAGAAATAAATCGTATCTCTTTTTTTTTTTTTTAGAAGATGACAAGTGTAAAGAAAATTTCATCTCGAGGAGTCCTTGCAGGTGTGACAAATAGGATTTGAACACCACACCTTCAAGCTTGTCACCACTGGTGATGAGTAGTGCTCATACCCTGAATGCCCTGGTAAAGATTGGAGCCTCACTTTTCAAACAGCTTGCAGAAGTCTTCCCAGAATAGCTGCCACCACCAAGGAACTATGTGCGTGCTCCCTGAAATGGATTAGCTCTGGGTTTGAATCTTCCTATCTTATTTTTCAGACCTGTCACACAAAGCATATTGCCTGCAATAGGCACTGTTTGGATTAGGTAGAGTTTGAGGATGGATTCCTGCTTTGCTCTCACCTATGGCCTTACTGTATCACCATTATGGTGTTTCAGACACTCCCTCCTAGGGACTGTATTACGCAGCTAATGCCAACTGGTGAGCTCTGAACACAATGGGGCAGCAGAAAAGGAGGCTGGTTGCATTTAGCCACAATAAATTAATCTACATGAAACTGTTCAGAAATTCAATTTTGATGTCCTTTCTGTGTGGGATGGTACATGTGGTTTACGTTACTTTGAGAACACTTTGGTAAGCCCTCTGTTGTATTTATTAAATGCAATCAATTCAAGAAAAGAAAAAGAAATTAAGTTACTTGCTTTCTAATTACAAATAAACAAAATTATTTTAAATACCCCTCTTTTCTTCCCTGTTGAAACTAAAGTAGAAAAACTAGCCTATGTAAGTGACAGAAGGTTATTGCAAACCAAGTCGATGAAATGAAAGCAGACAGTAAATATCAGCACCATAATAAAAGTAAAGTCTCTTATTGCTTTTAACTACTTTTCTTGTCTTGCTTCACATTTCCCCACTACTTCACAACAGGCAGCAACACTTTCCATGGAATCCTTCATGCTCATTCGTTTTTGTGAAAAATACTTCCTTAGCGGCTATTTGTTTTTTTGCAACCATAGTGATAAAATATATTACTGGCAGAACTCTTAGGATTATAAATAGGTATCACTCATTGTTTAATTTCAGTAAGCCAGGACAAAATCACTGAGGTTTCTGTACACATGACTTTCATTAGGAGCAATGTACAACTGAAAACACATCAGGCACTTGCCTTTTATCTGTTCTTATTTTTGTTTATGCCTTCATGCAATCAGAAGGCTGGAAATTTTGGGAGTGCATAGCAAAGGTCCCAGAGAAAAAACACCAATGACTGGGAGAGGGGCATAGTCACTCACACCAGGACAGTAACTACCAAACTGTCAGAAAAGTATTTTGTTTTGAGGATTTTGCTTGTTTCCATTTTTGTTAAACTGTTTAAAATGTGTTACTTTGGTAAATATCCATCTAACTCCAAGTGCTATGAGTTGAGCCTGTTGTCAACACTGAGCTTGAAGAAAGCCTAGTCTCAAAATTTAATACTTTATTCCAGAAAGCTGAAACCCAACAGTCAGTAACTTGCTGCTCAAATGCTCAGGGTCCCTCACTGAAGCCATGGGAGACCAGAGCTGACATTTCTTATACTTCAAAGTCAGAAAAGCTATGCCAAAAATAACCATAAAAAGCAAGTGCAAGCTTTCCTTTGAGTCAAATCTTTCAAGGATTTTCCTTAAATTTTGTATAAAGGATTTTCATGGAGGACTTGGAGTTTTTTTCAGGGCTTGCAAGCGCTCTGTATTTAAGAGCAAAGACTTAATAAAACAATACAGAATTGATATGATAAATAGAGAAAGTCCTCAACACTTTTGGTCCTGAACCCTGCAGGAACCCCCATCTTGCCGGCGTGGCCATGGACAGAGGAGCCACCATCAGGATTAGCAGATCTCAGAGGGTTAACCAGCAATGGGTGAGGGTGGGGTCATATTCCAGATTAGCAGTGGAGCTAATCCACAGTATTTAGGGGAGCTAAAAGGATTTGCTGTTTGGGAGCCATTTCATGCCACCCTCAGACAAGTTTCTTGTAGAAGTCAGCAGGACGCTCCTCTGGTTATGGACTGCAGCAGGATTTGGCTTCGGCTCTGAAGAATAGGGGGAGCTTCTGGTAGCAGCATGTACAAAAGGGAAGTTGGGCACAGCAGCATTTTTCTTTCAAAATCTCCCTGCTCCTGAAAGGCCACCCATGGGAGGCAGCCACCTCTCGTGTAGCTATTGTTTTCCATGGACATGTGCCATGTATTAACAGCCTCTCAGGCCTTGTGCAGAGAAGACAAAGACTGCCCTCTGCCTTTCTGCCTTCGGAGGCCACTAGCAGCACAAACAAGGCAAGGCACTAGAATACAACTGCAGTACTACCCTCCCAAAATAGGCTCCAACAGCACCCAGGATAATGCCTACAGCCAGCATGGCAGCAATGGAAGGAGCCTTCCTGGAACAGTTGGAGGGCACCTGGAGCAGAGCACCCTAGATCACTGCTTCAGTAAGCACATACTCCAATTTAAGAGCCAGGGGCTCTATGGTAGAGAATCAGGAGGCAAAAAAAGGAACAGTTTTACACCCACTTTTTATTAATGTCACCACTGCCAGGTCGAGCTTCTCCTTCATGGAGAAAATGCAAAGAGTGGGAGCTGGAATGAGAAGGCTGGACTCCAGAATTCTTTCTCAAAACAGTGTTTTAAGGAGCACAGTTAGATTTCCTTGCAACCTTCCACTTACTCCCTCCTCAGCTTTCATTTTGGGGCAGGGTAAGCATTCCCCACAGAAGCAGGAGGAAATTTAACAACAGCAGAGTTATCAGAAGCCTCGTGTGTCAAATAAACACTACATTTCCAACAAATAAAAAACATACAAGTCATAAATCAAGGGTCCAGCACTGAGAGGCTTGTCGCTGGAAAGGTGTCAGTGCACATGGATTTGGATGGCTGCTGCCCTCAGGCTGCCTGAAGGAAGTTTTGATGCAGGATATTAATACAGCTTATTTGATACAGAGTGAACCAGGCTGGGGCCCCAAGGTCTGTTTACATTACAAGACTGCAAGCCTTTGGGAGATTAACACCTAGAGAAAACGCATCTGTGTTTGTTCTGGGTGAGGCTACAATTTAAATTCTTACGTTATCACACAAACTAGACATGATAGATAATCAATGCCCTGTGATAGCTAGTACTGAGGAACTGTGCTAGTTTTGTTTTGCAGGGTCATTATTCAGCATATCATTCTTGCCATGTTCATTTATATTTAAAGTCAAATCAGGAATTTATTTTCCTGAGACTTTTATGAATTCATACCTACATTTTCATCTCTCAACATAAAGCAAAACTGCCTGGATTATGTCAGTTCTGTGGGTTTTTTTGCAGGGATATAAAATACATTATATTGTTGCAAAACATTATGTCAGAGAAATCATACAGATGTCAGGCATCTTAAGAGGGCATCCAGCCTTTCTTCTTACCCAGATGCTTATCAAGTTTACTTCCAGCCATGACATATGTCCATCAAACTTCTTAAAACCTTCTGAAGAGAAGCTGCAGCATCCCTGAGTAACCTGTTCCAGTGATTAACAATCCTATCCACAGAGGTATTTTTTAAACAACCAAAAGCCTTGCTTTACCACTGGTGAAGCTAACCTCCGAATTTATTTTCACAACTTTAATCTACACCTTGGGTAACTTCACCTGTTTGAAAACATTGACAGCTGAATGAAGGCTACAGACAAACTGCACCTATAGATATCAAATTAAATACAGAGACACAATGGCAATCTGGGCAGAGAGAGCAACAAGCACAGATCAGGGTCAGTAGCACTGTTGAGGGGTAAGTGTGTGATACACTTTTCACATGCCTGAGCAAGTAAAGTACTGATCTGCTAAATCTGAGTTCAGTTTAGTTTTTATAGAGAGCCTTCTATTAAACACGTGTGAAAATATAGTGTTTCTGATCCTACACTCCACAGCCACAGTGACTGATAGACTGCACACTCTTTCTAACAGCAGTTGCCTAGAAGACTTATACCCCTCCTCAGACATACCTTTTCTAGACAAACACACACAAGTCTTTCAATCTTTCAGCACAGATCATATTTTCTAAGTCTCAGATCATTTGGGTCATTTTTCTAGATTACATCCCACTCATCTGAGTCACTTTCAAAAGAAGTAAAAAAACACAGACCCAGAAATCCAGCTGCTGACTTCTCGCCACTAGACAGAGACATCTTGTACACTAAGAGTTGTTCTCTTAATATCTCATCTTTTGATCTTTACCAGACATTAAAGCCCCATCTTCTCTCTTGATGCCAAGTCCCTGTGTGGTTACAGATTCTCTGACAAATACTACATTGCCGTTTAATAATCGGAGTGCCTTCATACTGATAGTTTTTTTTCAAGGTAGTGCATTCATTTGTCCTTCTAATCCTGTGTTCTAAAGCACGTCTGTATCCTCTCAGTCTAAATTTTACGTGTTCACTTTCTATTCCATCATTCAAGCCACTAATGAAAATATTGATGGGAACCAGGTCCATAATTAAGCTTCTTCAAGAGCAAAAGTGAATTCTCCTTTCAGCAGGGTACCACTGCTAACTGCTTTCTCAGTGTGGGTTTTCAAAAAAACAGGCCCTCCCCTGGTATTCAGGCCAAATTTCCCCAGTTTACATGAGAGCGTATAATCTTCTGTGGTGTTAAAAATCCTGGCTTAAGTCAAGATGTATCACATTTACCACTTTCACCTTATCCACTAAGCCACTTTTCCTGGGAAGGAAGGAAATTAGATTGGTTTAACATGATTTGTTCTTGACAAATGTGTGTTGACTCTCTTTTATCACCTTTCTATCTGGATGGTGCTTACACATGGAATGCTTAATAATTTGTTCTAGTATCTAATATCTTTTAAGATATCAATGTTACACTGATCAGTGCATAATTCCCAAGACCCTCTCCCTTCTTCTTTTTTAAAGATAGATACTACAGTCTGCTAAGTGCAGAAAAACATGTCTGCTTCCAAGAAAAGCAAGACTTTGTGTGCACTGTGACAGTGCCATGCACAAATTTAGACAAGAAATATTTAACTATTTTCTAGAATGCTTAGGCAGAAGCATAAGTTGAATTTATCTTCTTATCATTTTGGGATGAGACAAAAATAAGCAAAGTCTAGGGTACATGACCAGCAATGAATATTATATAAACAGAATCACTCATTGTCACAGAAATACGATCCCTATTATGTAACCTCTTCCAGCCTCCTGCCAGTGGATGATTATTTCCTACAAAGTATTTTCCACTGCTTTGTTCAACAGAGATTTAAGCAAATCAGTAAATAGCTTCCCTGCACTTCCCTTGAGAAATTGTTGCACAGCTATATAATAGTCAGCTTGGTCTCACTGAAAACAATAATGCAATACTGAAACATATTTAATAGCAGCTAATTGTAACAATAAATATGTAATAGTAACACTACCCTTCCTTGCTTTGTCCCATAGAGACAACTGTTTCCATTCACAGATATTATACCTACTTATCCTTCTATTGTTTCCCTCTGATTTCCAAATACTCACACTTGCTGTGTTTTCCATTGCACACAATCACAATGCACCTGCAGAGGTGCCTGGAGCATCCAGGAACACCTGACCTTCTGGTTTTTGGGTGCAATTATACCACACTCTCGTTGGTTCTTGGTGGAGAGACGAGCTTTCATCAGAGATGATCTAGCAAACAGAAAGAACAAGACAGAACACTACATCAACCTCCCTTATAACGCTATATATAATGCCACATATAATGCCTCATATATAATGCCTCATCACAGTGACTGCTGAGTCTTATTTCTTTATACCAACACTTGCATCTATTGAAATGACGCAGGATTAGATTAGGTGCTGATTTCGGACGCCCAGCATCCTGCTCTCCTTTTTGGGTAGTGGCTGGGAGTGAAGCATAGCTGCAGTACCACAAGATAAACCCACTGCATGAATAAACGCTGTTTCCCATTCTCCATGCGTTTAAATCAGAGGCAGTTGACCTGTTTAGGATATGATCTATTCCGATAATAAAACCCACATGGCACGTAGTAAAACGTTTAAATCCATGATCCATACATATACTTCTCCAGAAACAAAGATGGTTACAGACTGTAGCATATAAAATTTGCCCTGAGCTAGAAAGCCAATGCCCTTTAGCACAGAGACATTTTTGAATTGTGAACTTTATAAAACCCAACCCATAAGTTCTGCAGATGTAGCTTATTGCTGAGAAAAATCTAAGATGTTAACTGCCATTGATAGTTCATATAAGTTGGTATTTGTAAGTGTGCTGTATAATTCGTATTATATTTCTCACCTTTCTTATATAGTAAAACCAAAATACTGTAAATTAAGGCACTTCTTTGCAGGGGGATGGTGTTCGGGAATTTAATGGGGGTAAGGATGTGTTTTTGTCCTCTGTCATTTCCAAAAACCGTACAAATAGAAGCATATTTTTCAAAGGAATTTTACAACCTGTTTAATAACTTTTTAAAAGGTTCTAGTATTGCCTCATGGGACTATGGATACAGTAGGTCTTTTCCTTCACAAATGAACACAGAACACACCCAAGCAATACTTAGTAACGTTAATAACTGTTGCCGTCCAAAAATCCCTTCTGCATTTTAAGCAAAGGAATCCAGAAAAGCTAGTTGGCTTGAAATGTTATTTAAAGACATGGGGTTTGGACACAGACCCACGCAAGCTGTTTAGCAGCAGATTATCCAGATTGTATCAGTTTTCCTCAGCGTTATGGCTGCCTACAACTATAATTTGAAGTTGCTTTTATCCAACAGTAAAAAGGCATAGGAACCAAATCAAGATCCTGCACAGAGGGATGCCTTAGACTGACCACCATGGGCTCTCTCCCTCACCTGGCTGCAGACAGACACACTCAATTCTGTATATCTTGGTAGAACTTATCCAAAGACTTTTCCTTTCAGTATTTCATACTTTGGAGAAGATTCTTTGCATGCTAATAAAGATGCCAGGAAGACCAGCTGCTCTTAAACAGTTTTCAGGAAGGCAGATATAATTAATTCACAAGTTGGAAGCACATTTGACAGAAAGAATTGTTCTGTTACCCCCAAACAATCGAGAAGCTCATTGTGAAATGTACGTGCAAGTACATCTGCTCTCACTTAAATCCCATACATTTACACCACCCTAACTGAAGACACTGTAGTCATCTCTCACAGCCAGCCATGAAGATGATTTGCAGAATAATCTAAATACTGCTGTGCAAGGAAAAGCTTGATCAATAGGCCCCATAACTTAGAAGGTATGAATTTATGTTACTTTAATGGTATGTCCAAGAACATTAAGACCAATCCAGGTCTACCCAGCTGGCCACCCTTACCAGGGCTTTGGCTTTCTTTGAGTCACAATCATGACTTCCACCAAACCCAGTGTTCAAGACTTACAACAATAAGAACTGGATTATTTAAGCATTTTTCCCTTGCTTTTTCTTTTTTTCAACCATATTCACATAAACTTGTCACCCATTTGCATACATTTGAGCAGTCTGCCTGACTATAAGGTATCTGCACTTTTATGTTAATTTATCTGACATCTGGAGTGCTATCAATTCAATTTTTGCCTTAATTTTTTCTCTTCTCTCTCCTCCTATCCCCTAAAATATTGGCAGTAGCACAGACCAATCCTATCACAGTCAGATTCAAACTCAATGGAGATTTCCTAGCTTGAATGATTCAAACTGGACCCAAAAGTTAAGAGTGATGGGAAAAAAAACATCAGTGATGTCTCTGTAAGGAAAAAGCAGCATTACCATTCCACTGTAACAAGATTCAAAGGAAAATACTCACAGTGAACAACTAAAATGGCTAAAGTTGCCTCAGGGCTCTTTGGAAGAGAACACTGGGGCAGATATGACCAGCTCCCACCCACTTCTGCTACGTCCCTGCTGGGGAAGCGGGAGTTGATGCCAACACCCCAGGGAAAAATGTGCCCCTGGACAGCTCTAGGTTGACCAACTGAGCAACTCAGCCTCCCTCTGTGCTTCCCTTGGGATGACTAAACAGGAAAGTGACCACCATACCAGTGAGCATGGGGACACTGGACTTTGTACTGTGAGCGTGGAAGCTGTGCACATGTTTAGTGGGAATGTCTGGAGTAACCGAGCACCCAAAAGGGATACACGAGAACCACTTTGCAAATCTCCAAGATATTGCAACACACAATGCAAATGTACAATTATGTTTTGTAAATCTGGCGAGACACCAAAGGCTTTGGAAGTTGGCTGAACACAAAGTTCCCTGATTCTTCCCCTGACTCTCAGCTTTCCCTGCAGACTGAATCAAAAAGTACAGATAATACCAGGCTGCTCATTCTTCTGCTGCCCATACAGTGTTATATTTTTCTTGCTCCATTGGGACAGATGAAATAAGAGAAACGAAAGCAGGGTCAGCTTGGTGTCTGTTGAGGGATCATCTCTTACTAACCAAGAAATGGCAAAATCCTCCTAAAGGTTCTTTGGGGAATATTTATTTTGTCCCGTGCTTTTACTGTAATTGTGTTAATCCGATAGATTTGCTAAGCAGTAAAGCGCTAACTAGCATGTCTGAGGAATGCCTGTTGGGGAATGTGACTGCATGGGAAGGGGACTGAAAATGCAGTTTACATAAGGGTGTGGACTGTATCTGACAAAGAATACATTATAGTGTATGTTTCCTTCACGGTAAAATATGATGAGGTAATGGGGAGCAGGGTTAAAAGCTGAAGTGACTATATTTATGTGTCAGGTTCAAGGGGTTGTTTCAATTTCTAGACCCAATCAATGACAAACTTGAGCTCTGCCTCTGTACATGCTTCAGTAGCCTGTGAGGGGTGGCTACTGTGTGTCCAGCTAGCAAATGTTTCTGTGCTGGACTGCTTTTATTCTGTTAAACTGGCATTTCGAGTGGAAAGTGTGGTGCCAAGCATGACAGAAGAGGCAACCAGAGAAAAGAAGGAGTGAAGTTAAATTATGTGGAATTGACCATAATGAAAAATCTGGGGGCTAAATCAAACCTGTAGCTATTTTTGCCTGTCACTCACCCACACATCTTCCATCCACCTAAGAAATCACCCACTTGAAGAGGTGATTGTCTTTACAAGCTGTAGGGCACACCAGGGGAACATTTTAAAAGTTTCATTTTCTCTCCGAGTAATGCTGCCCACAACCTCTGGGATCACACAGGATCTGAGAGCCCACAGCTTTTTTTTTTTTGCTGTTGTTGGCTGCTCTCATTGCTAGAGCTCAAGTCCTGTCAGCAGAAGCTTCACAGCAGATGCACAGGGAACCTGCCTAACATGTTATGAACTGACACAATTCCAGCAGTAGCCAGTGGTCTCACATAATGCAGTTATTTCTTCCAGGCCTGTTTTCTTCTTCCAGCTGAGTTCCCAAAAGGCAGCAATGCTTTAATGGACCCACACAGTGAAAAAATGAGCAACAGCAGCATCCAAAAGGCTTTTGTTCGTTATTGCATCCAGCCCTTCTGGAGTTCTCAGATGAACTGGAGGGCGAGCTTGGCTAACATTTCCTGACTGAAGTACTGAGAATGACTGTCTCAAACGTTTCATGTGTCAGAGCCAGCTGACTATGCTAATTATTCCACTGTGCTAATTAACTAATGAGAAATGAGTGTATCTAAGTATGTGAGGTCTCTCAGATACCTGTCCACTTCGTCCCCCTTAATTTTCCTGAGGACTCCTGGTCATCTCCAAAGATGTGAGGACATGTCTCTAGACTGTCACACATGCAAGAGCTTTTGTAAAGCATGAGGAACATCTGACCACTAACACAACATGATGCAGCCTTGCCACTCTTAACAGACGAGATAATCCAGGGCTCAGGACTGATTGTTTGGTGGTTTGGGTTTTCTTAAGCAACATTGCATGATCTTTATTTTCACTAGAATCTAAGCTGCTGAAAGTCCCAGCTGACTCTGGAAATCTTTGCCAAGAGGTTTTCAATGTTAAAATTAGCCATTTCCACCACCTATAGAGCTCTGGCTTATAGCTCAGCCTAGTCCATAATAGATGCAAGAGACAACCTGACACCAGCCAAGGTGAGGCTTCCTTGATGCACACGAAGCTTTGTCAAATACAAAGCCAGTAATGGAGGTACAAAAGTTCACACTGGTACAGACATGCTGAAAAGCAGCCTATTCCATGCCTCTTTCCTACTCCCCATGAGGACAACAATGAAAAGTATCCCTTAATTCCTCTGGGGCTTCATCCATGCAGTTACCTACAGGCCGTGCACACACTTGCTCTCCCGCATCATCCCTTCTGCCTCCCCCCACTTTGGCACAAAGCTCCAGATGAACAGCTTCAATTGCTTGAACAATGATCTTGGAAGTAAAGTATTTCCCTCCTTGCCACAAATCTTTATAAGTAGTGAAATAAACACCACAATGTGCCTTCTTCCAACAGCTGGAAAATTATGGTCTGACTGAAATGACATCATTGTGTTTTCCTATGGAATTTCTGCGCTGTGAGATTTCAAGGAGAAAACTGTGTGGTGTCTTGAGGTAGGGTGAAAGAGAACTGTGGTGAAGCAGACAAACAAAAAAGGTGAAACCATCTTAAAGAGGCTCTACTGCAAAATAAATGTTTACACAAAAACTGGAAAGTTTTCTTAAAAACAGATCAGACAGGCTGTTCCTTGGCTCGTGGTCATTCCTTGGTTCCAGCCTTCAACAGCCCTAGCTGCTGCAGTGTATGATATGATGTTTCTCAACATCTTATATTGTTCTTTCCCTTTGTCTAGTTACATCACTGAAAACAAAAAAGATATGGAAGATACACTCCAGTAAGCGAATACCTCTGTCAAAGTGATGTTGCAATTTTAGCAGCTTTTCAAATGAGACAGCACTAAATCTACACCCTTAATTACATGCTCGGCTGTGGATGTCAACAGAAGGGGTGTGACCACACTGGGGGTACTGCAATTCCCCTTATTGCACAGAGGTCATGTAGAAAAGGAAGATTAGTTCTTAGCAAGTTAGAATCAAGTCCCAAAATGTGCCTCTGGACCAGAACAGACAGAGTGCCAAACGTTTGGTGGTAATAGAGTTTAAAGCTGAATTTGACCAGTTGCTGAGAAGAGAAAAAACTGCCCACTCCTACTAAGAAATGGCAGGTTCAGTTTTTCATTGTCATCTCATTTTGAACTGCAAGTTTTGGATAATTTCTACACAGCTTTGGTTAACATTGTGCAAAGAAAACAAAATTACTCTTTTTTATTCCCTAAATTTCTTTTCAATTCCTTACCATGCCAGGGCTACCCGATATGCACTCTATGGTCCAGCAGGCCCCAGGATCTTTAAAGGTTTGGTCACCTTCACTACAACTCCCTTGAGCACAAATCTCAGTAGCACTCAATACAACTCAGTAGTGTAGTTTGACACTCAATAGAGGGATTAAAAAAAAAGTCACTGAAACCAAAGAGAAATTCTGAATTGTCTTTGGTAATCACCGTTTCACTACAAACTACCCACTTACGCCAAATCGTAGCTGTGGGAAACCATCAGCAGCACTGGGGCTGACTACAGGCAGTAATCAGGCAGAACATGAAAATCAGAAATGAAACAGAGCATGCAAATAAGAGAAAGACAAAAGACATCTTTGCTGAAATTCCCCATCTGTTTTAACTCATATAGAAGGCCTTGAAACACCTTCTCAGTGCTCAAAAAAAACCCGCAAATATCTTCAATAGTGCTGGTTTCTATATATTTTCTTTTACTTTTTCACTCCACTCCTCCTAAATAACTGCATAAACTACCAGGATAGCACCAGTAGAAAGTCAATGTGTATGTTAAATTTCCCCCAAAACAGGCATAAAACGCAATCACCTTGCACAGTTTTTCTACATTCCTTTTTGTTATGCAAATGAGTGAACATCATATATTCAGACCTGGAATTCCATGCTTCATTTGTTATATTTTCTTGCCATTGCTACTGTGATAAGCAATTCCACCAAACTATTAACTTTCAATTGCTCTATTTAGTGGGGTCAAGAATAAAGAGCAATGAAGGTCTATATTCAATACTTTGACAAAGAAGAACAAAACTGATGTATGACTGTTCATATGATTTTAATGTACCCAATCCTATATATAAACATAATTTTGTGTGATTTATATCCCTAATTAGATTCCCATGGCAACATTCTTCAGCTAACAATGTGTATCATAATCACCTTTTCTTCATACAAATGATTTCCTTAACTTTGCATGCATATCTTAGCAGGTTTTATTTTTAAAATTCCTGTTAACAGTTTCTCTCTTGTTACCAGTAGGGGTGCTACAAGAAGAAACTAATTTGCTGTAAAAATTACTCATTTGTCAAATAAGCATTAAAATAATTGTTCCCCTTTTGACTGTTACCCTGCTGTTTCCAGTCATTTTCAAAAACTAAATTATTTACTCATTTGAAAGTTCAGCTGTGCATATTTTAATTGATATTCCCTCATAGGACTCATATTGTTAATGACAATAATTAACCCGAAATGGCTGCTAAATAATTATGCTGAAAAGATACAAAGTATTTGTGCAGAAAGTAAAATCAGCATTTGAGAAACCATCAAAATGTACAACTTTTCTATTTTTATGGCAAAGCATGGTAATAGTTCATAATCAAATTAAGGATGAAAAGGAAAGATGTAGATTACATGCTTTGATGCAGAATACTTTATGTTTCCAATATAGCATGGTATTCTAGCTAACAATGAGTACTCAGTCATTTTAATAAATCCCTAGTATTGCTATTCCAGATAGTAATATAATGTATTCTCATGAAGCCAGTGCAGTTAGGAACATAGTAAACTATCCATTAATAATATTTCTCGGCCATCTATCTATTGCATTTCATTCCAAGGAATCAGAGCCCTGTAATAATTTATAGCTTATGGAATTAATGCTGAAGGCTTTCTTCTGGCAAGCATTGTTGATTTCAATGATGAGAGCTAAAAGCTATTCGGGCCCAGCTTCTTCCTCTGGACACATCCCAGGCCAGATGCATTACCGACCTATTGTTTGTGGAACAACTTATACCAGAGCAAAATCATTTCTGATTTAGGTCCTTTGCTTGTCCATAGTGCAGGGCACGGGTGAAGCCAGCTCTGTATGCCCTGCTAAACAGACACAGGATGGGTTTGTCTACACGGGAAACAATCTGAGTTAACTAAGGATGTGATTTTAATGTGGGTTTCTATATACAACTATATTAAGCCCATGTGGACTCACTCATTCAGAATTAAAATAGCTTTAATTCACTTTAATCTAATTCACTTCCAAAGACCACAGAGGGGTTTAAAGTTGTTTAATCTATTTGAACAGCTCATTTGAATCCACATGCCCGAGTGTCCCCACAGACACTCACACAAGCAAAAGAAAACCCAGTAAAGCAGTAGAGAGGTTAAGAGCAGGTTGGCAGAAAGTTTTACTTCATGGCTTTCTGGTGGAAAATTTGGTTTTCAACAACATCGTCCCTTTGAAAAAGGTGTTGACATTGAGTGCTCCTAAATTTCAGCTGGAAACGGAATTCCCTTTCTTTTAGAATTTAGAACTGCTTCTGCAGTATTAATTATTTGACCATCACATATCCCCATAGTCTGCAGTCTGAGTAGTTAGCCCAGCACACTGTGGTCAGGGACAACCAGGGTGACAGATAAACCCATGTTTATCAGATAAATAGATTTAGAACCAGAACACATGTTTATTATCTTAGACCAAACCATTCTTGGCCTTTGATTTGTTACTGAAATTCAAGATTTTGAAAATGGAAATAATTCTCTCCCCTTATCCCCTACACACCAAATCACTCCTACCTGAAAAAGCTTTTCCAGCAGCCCACACAAACAGAGTATCCTCAGATTGAAAGGTTAGGTGGTGCTTGCAATAAAACCAAACACTCCATGTCTATTTGGAGACCATCCACTGTATGATCCATGTGCTAAGCTCTTGGAGGAATACAGGTGCACCTGAAGCCACAGTTTAAAAGTCATCAAGTCCTGATATTTTGCTCTTGTTAAAGGGGAGGCTTGAAGGAGCAACAGGCTCTTTACAGGCCTAGGTGGGTGCTGGCAACAAGCATATTTTTTTAAAATTCTGGTACTTTTGAAGGAGTAATTCCTAATTTTTGAATGCTGTCATTTAGTAAAATCCTTCATTACAGCAATTTAAATACTCCTAGCCAAAGAATGTTAGTATGAACACATCTGTCTCATTCACTTGAATTTTCTCTGCAATTCTGTATGTTTTCACACTCAGCTCTGGGGGTTTGCACATGCAACCAGCAGCATTCACAACTCAAGTATGCCTCTGTGAAAGTTTAGCTCATTTAGAGTTACCTTCCACATGCTCTAAGTAATATTTTGGATTTTGACATTTAAGACAAATAGCCAAATGACAAAGAGCATGTTTATGAAAAAAAATAAAATTCTTTTAATTGCTCAACCTATTCCTGTCTGAAAAATAAGTGCAAGCTATTACTGGCACCAGACATCTCCCAGTTTTCACTGGCCAGCAAAGCTGCATCTGCAAGTTCAATGAGATCAGTAAACACTGTAGGTTAAGTAACTGATTACTAATATTTTCCTTGAGCTACAAAACTTTTAAATAAACAACAACAACTGTGATCACAGTAACCTTCCAGAGGTTAACAGCATGCAGGTGGTCAGTTGGAATTAAATGCAAACCAGACGGCTGTGGCACTATAAACTGAATATCTCAGTTCAGTTTGCTTCAGGAATTGGGTCTTCTTTCTCAAAAGCCCTCGTGATACAACATATAAATGTCAAAATGACAAAAATAAGGAAGTATGTAATAGACTAAGCATTTTAATGCCTTTTCTGGCTCACTTTCGCAGGCTGAACTGTCTGTGTTGACCACATTTGATGGCATCAGTACTTAGAGTGGCTGTGTGTATGAGTTTTTAACAGCTGACATAAACAGAGATGGCCCATCGACTAACTGACCTGTGCTGTGGGCTTGTTGTATACTACTGGTATGATACATTTTATACTTCCTTTATGATGATCATACTACTGGTATGATACATTTTATATTTCCACCTCACTGACCTTGTGAGGTAGCTTGAAGTATTGGCAATCAGATACTGAATTGGAAGCAAATCCAGCTAGTGATGGTATACATTGTGATCAGAATGGATCATTTATATCCTTCCAGAGATCTTTTTTAAAGCAGGTCTCTCAGACTATTCCTAAGCAGAGAAGAATAGCTAATACAATTATTGACCACCAAGAAACTTATTCGAAAGGTGCCCCAGAACAAGCACAGATTTGAGTCACAGGAACTGAGAACTATCTTGTCCAAGCTAAATGCTTTCTCCAACGTCATCAAGAAGGGCTGTGAAGGGAATCTGGGTACATCATCATTGACAGGGATTCCTCTCAGGGGACTAAACAAAAGTTACCTGTGTGGGTCCCAAAGACACTTAAACTGAGCACCTGAGAAATGAAACATAACTTTGGCTCACAGTGGACATAGCCTGGCAGAAAAGTTCCTATTGGAAAGGAGAATAAAAACAGAGGAGAAACACTGAAAAAGGCCTTCATCCCACATAAAGATTTGGGTAAGTTCAGTGAACAAAGCATTTGCTTTAAGAGCTTTAAGCAAAACGCTTTTCAAAGCTGGAATCTCCCGCTCACTTACCAGCCCATCCGAGCAACAATACACCAAACAGGCCCTGCAAAGAGCAAGGGACAGAAGCATGAAACACAGGACCATGACCATGTCCACATACACCAGTCAGCACTTGGATTCCATGGAAAAGCACCAGCACTTCTGAAACTTGACACTGCTCAGAGATACACATTCTATTTGAGTGGCTGCCAGTAAATAAATACAAACCCGTTGTCATGGTGTTCTGTAATTACTATCTCCTTAAAGCTAGTAACACTCACCTCCTAATGAAGCAATTTGCCTCTAGGTACAATTGTTTCTCAGGCTGCAATATCACCTCCCAATCTGCTGTCCTGTCCTGTACCTTATTCCAGGCTGTGAGTCACAGGCAGTTCCAGCGTGCTTGTGAACAGCAGCTCGGTGTCAGTGAGGTCAGGGCACACATCACCAGTCATCTTCCAGCAGTGGCTTCAAACCAGTCAGTGAGATTGCAGAGGTCTCCCAAGTGTGTCATCACATTGTCATTTGTGCAAGGTTCATGTAGAATCGTAGAATCATGGAATCATTAAAGTTGGAAAAGACCTCCGAGATCATCAAGTCCAACCATCAACCCAGCACAACCACCATGTTCACCATTAAACCATGCCCTCAAGTGTCATATCCAGTCATTTTTTTAACATTTCCAGGGATGGGCACCGCTTCCCTGGGAAACCTGCTCCAACGCTTTATAAGCCTTTCCAGGGGAAATCTTTTCCTAATGTTCACTCTAAACCTCCCCTGGCACAACTTGAGGCCATTTCCTCTCATCCTATCATTTGTTACCTTGGAGAAAAGACAGACCACACCTGGCTATGACTTCCTGCCAGGGAGTGTAGAAAGGGATAAAGTCACCCCTGAGCCTCCTTTTTTCCAGGCTAAACACCCCCAGCTCCCTCAGCTGCTCCTCATCAGAACTGTGCTGCAGACCCTTCCCCAGCTTTGTTGCCCTGCTCTGGACTCGCTCCAGCACTGTTGTTCCTTAGTTGTGCTGCTTATAAAGGACACATTTCCTCTTCACACACATGTACCTGCTCACTGCTGATCCCTCCTCCGTGCCTCTGCACAGGCAGGTATCTGCTGGCCCTGGATCAGAGCTGCACACATGCACGACACCTTGAGGTGTTTCCCAGCTAGGCAAGCTGGGTGGCCCAAACTAAGCAGGGAGCGGCTGAGCTCCAGCTGCAGCTTTTCCATTGCTGGTAGCACCAGTTGTTCTCTCTTCTTTCTGGCCAGCCAAAATTTTTCAGAAAATTTATAGGAATTTCATTACCTCCATAAAATCTGGATTATATTGGCTGGTTCAGAAGTTATTAGGGAAAACAAACACTCTGGCAAGATTTTAACACCCTAACAAGGTCTTCAACCTCAGCAAACACTAAGAAAATTTAGTGAACTATTGAACACTGAATATTTTGAATCTCTTAAAATGCAGATTAACCTGTGCTGCAATGAATGTCCGATGTTATCCCTTTCTAGAAAAGTTCTGTTCTGCTGGCCATTTATTTGCTCTGTGTACATTAATGTCAGCTGGAAAAAACCACAGGACAAAGATGTTCCTCTAAAAGCTCAGGAACACTCCTATTACCAAGAAATTCAAGGAATAAGGTTTAGATTCTCACCTGAAGCAATGGAGCCTCAATTCCTTAATGATATGATGATTCTGTTACTAACAGCAACTTTGACATCAGCTCGGAGGCAACATGTAGCAATGGACCACATGATAGAGGGGAGTATTTTTCAGCCTCTTCAGCTTCACCCAGCATTACCTGTGAGTGATACATTACAGAATTGAATGCCGGAAAAGTGGATTTTAGAATAAAAAGTATAGTGTTTCATAATTTGATTTAAATCAATTATACCATCTCTCACTGGAATGCTCATGAGCTTCAGAAATAAAATATATAAATGAAACCAGCTGCTCTGGATACTCTTTCCTTGGGATAGATTTCACTTGAACTCAACAAGCTTTCTTCTGCAGCAAGTTATTGTAATGCAACATCAGAGTGGGAGCACACAGTGCTGTACAAGTTACTGCAAGGTAAACTGTTATGGTTAAAAAATGCAGAAGATTAAAATCCTTTCCTGCAATGACTGGCTAAAATCTGGGGAATTATTAATTCCTCTGGGGCTGACAGGGAAACTGAGGTAGTTATTGGCACCTCAGCAAAATCCACTAATTTATAGCTATTTACTACATTTCATAATCTTTCTGATTTGTCTCAGTCTGGAGCCCCTCTGTGTCCAACAGCACGGAGATCTGCAGTGTTTAGGATGAAGAATAATTCCAACTGGAGAAGCACATGCAACCAAAGATCCACGTTCTTTAATCTCCAAGTCTAATGCATGTGTAGATTTTGGCATCACTCTTAAAATGATTGTTTGTAACTAAATACCGTATCTCAGTGCTTATATACCATGATGACTGAGCTTTTCATAAATCAGAATAAATATATAAGAAAAAATCCTGGCTGCACTGAGCTCAATGGGAGCACTGCCAGCACTTTAAAGGAGCCAGGGCTTCACGCAAAAGGTTTTCAGTAGCCCAAGCTGTCCAGTGTTTTGGTTTGCAGTGTTTTCAACTCCATTTGAAGGCCTCTTTTCTCATCCAGCATCTGCAGTAGCGTGATGCCAAGATAAAACCACACACTGAACTCCCAGCAAAAGTAAGAGGAAAATATCCTCTGTCAAAATAAGGGGCATTTCTAGTTTCAGCTGACAAAAGTGACATACAAACATCCTCTGAATTTGTGCATGTGGATTTCTCCAGGCTTTTTCTGCTCCTTGTGGGAGAAAACAGGGTTCTACCCAGAGTGGAAGGAAGCATCCTTACTGAGTTTCTGCTCTGAAGCGTTCCAGTAGTTCTCCAACACTCTTCTTACAAAGGTAAATAGTCCGTGAACTTAAGCAAGGAAGTATTGCCAAGAAGCAGGCAGAGAAGGAAGAGGACGTCAAGTATCACCACCCTCAATTCTAATATTGTCTTTACAGTTCATGTTATTTTAGAGTTCATTTTGAAAACATGTAGAAGCAAAACAAAGCAAAGCTCCGCCTCTCCCTCTTCTTTCATCTTTTCTGAAAGAAACAATACATTTTCTGTTACAGCTGCTTATGTATCTTCTCTTACCATATTATCCAAGTGTCTCTTCTGTAGTCTTAAACCAGTGTCCTTCAAAGTGAGTAAATGCCTCATTCTACAGCCAGAGTACTCAACGAGAGGCCAAGAACCTGCCTTCTTAAAGATATAATGGCACCTGTAGCTGACAACAAGGTAATTTTCACAGCTACTGTGTGCTTAACTTTCCCTGACTCAAATAATTTAGGACAGAAAAGCAGGTGTCATATGCAATAAGCGGTGGCTAAGGAGAGTCAAGTGAAATAATGACTTATGCACTACACTATCAGGCTAACAAACTCTGTTTACATTTATAAACTTAAAAGATTTGCATTCCTAAGAAGTCAGTGCAAGAAATGTTTGTACAGGATTAACAGTGTCAATTTAAGATGTATTGCAAGACAGCAGCTTCTATAACAATAAAAACTAGAATGATTTTAAAATTATTTATGTCTATAAATCCAAATGTTCTTGTGAATGAAGAGAGGAAAGGAGGAGACAGAAAAAGACAGAATGAAATGGGCTTTTACCTAACAAGGCAAAACAAGCTAAAAAATGTGATTCCCTTCCTTTTCCCAAAAGATTGAAAATGTAGATCCAATTGCTAGAAGGATTCAAAGTCACCACTAATAAATAAAATTATTTTGGACAAGAACAGGTTATTACTATAAGTCCCAACTAAAGAATGAGAATTTTTTTAAAGACCTAAAAAACATTTGAGGTATTGGAAGAGAACTGTAAATAGGTGAAATTTTAACACCAGGAATCTACTCATTTGTGAGCAGACTCATGGTCACATTTTTTGGCACACTCAATTGATGTCCCACATGGCACAGTGACCTCAGGATCCCTCATTTCTTTACCACTATGAAAAAAGTAAAAGTCTCATAAAAAAAAGCTTAAGGCAAAATGGGTCAAGGAAGCAGGTGTTATGGTATATTTTAAGTAACATTTTCTTCAATGAAAAATGGGAACATGAGGTTTGACCCCTAACAACAACATAACAGAGAGGGGATGTGGGAAGGTTTTAAAGCTTGAAGGATGACTCCCCTGAAATGCGCATCTGATCTGGTAACCCCTGTTGGACTAGGCAAAGCTGAGTTAAGGAGGAGAGGGGGTTCCAAGAAACAAGATTCTGGTTTTTGGAAACAAAGAGGCTAGTCAAGTGAGTCCTGGAAACTACCTTAAATATAACTGCAGGAATCTACAAACTCTCTGTTGTTAAAAAAACATTTTCAACAGCTGGGAGCACTAGCTCATATAAAACATATTTTAAAAATATATGTCTGTGGATAGATGGGGATGTCTCCCTTCCAAATATCATCTTAGTCCAAATTTCAGCACTGGACACTTTACCTTTCACAGTATCTAAGTTAAATACCTTTCTGTCTTGACTGAGCTGTCCTTTAGAAGACATCCTTACCTTCAGTAGTGAAGGTGGTGATCCAAGGACCACATAGCAGTAGATGATGGCCATTGAAATATTGTATTTCCTTAAAAAACACCAGCAGAAGACTGGGGAATATGGTCAAGAACCAACTTGGAGAAGAATAACTACTAGTAAAAACACCACATGGATTTCATATCCCATCGGTTTCCTTAGGTGTAATATGAGATACCGAACTTCTATTTCTTCTGGTCTGAGGAATAACAGAAATTAAGCTTTCACTCATTTTGCCAAAAGACCTGCAAGGCTGTTTACCTGACTGTAAAAACAAGCCCACTCTCAGAAGACAGAGCAGTACAGAAACTGAGATCAAGAGAGCACTCAGCACAACACATAGAAACATTATGTAGATGTAACAGGAAAAGATTGGCCAGACTAGGCACAAATGAAGTCATGTTGATGACTCTTGTCTTACCAAAGAAAGGACTAAAGTTGATGCTTAAAGTGACCTCAGATCTATTGGAAAGGCCATGAAGAAAATAACAGATTTAAGAATCCTGCATTCCTCCTTTCCTTCTTTCCTTCCTTCTTTTTTTCTTTTTTTAAAAATTATTTATTTATGCTTTCTTTTTCTGAGCCTCCAATTTACAGAGAAGCAGATGGACTCCTCTGAACCCCCCATTTCAGTATTCACCAACCATCATGGAAAGCTGTGCAAAACATTTCTTGTGCCCTCAGGAAGCTGCTGAAATTTGGAAAGAGAAAAAGCACACAACTTTATTGAGGTCGGTGCAAGCCCAGAGATTTCCAAGTTGCATGTCTCTGTTAATCAAAGTGACTGTGCCAACATGATTAGGATACCCACAAAGCCAAGCCAATCAAGCAGCTAACAGAGTGAGACCACAGAGCAGATAGCAAATACCACTGGAGTTGTACATTGTCTCAAAAGATTATCACTGCAGTTGTTCAAACTCTTGTGACCAACAAGGGATTTCAGTGACTCATTGCTATTGTGTTTCGGCAGTTCAACATTATGTCCCATGCATATTCTGGAGCTCCGTAGCACCACATGTGTATAACAATGTGCCACTCTTAATAAAATATCTTTGCGGTAACAGAAGTACCAAAAATATTCGCACAATAGCAGAATGCCAACCAAGCACTGAACTACATTAGAACAACTCATTGGGTGCCATTCCAAAACAGCATCTGCCATGGCCCCAGGAAGTAGCTTTAAAAAAAAGAAAAATTAAAATAAGGGATTTTTCTGAAAGATCACAGCTTTTAACATACCAAGGAAACATCAAGAACAAATTAACATATGACTCACCTCCCTGAGGTCTATCCCATGGTTTCATTATCAGTCAAGCAGAATCCATTGTTGCAAAAGCAGTTCAAAGCATCCATTCCATCCATGTGCCACGCTGAAGACACAGCAAGCTTTCAGGCATATACAGCTTTGTTAAAAAAGGAGGATGGCAGGATAACATTTAGAAGGAAAACAAACAACCCCTCCCACACTGGAGTTGGAAAGGCCAGCAAAGCCCATACACGTCAGAGAGGGCTAGTAGAGAAGATGGTCATTTTTCTGACACTCTTAAAACTTTCCCAAGAACATGATGGCCTGCAGCTGGGGCACACCAATCAGCTGCTCTGGCAAAGGTCACAGGAGGAAAGATCCCCTGCTAGTTCAACAGCGGTGGTTTCTTAAACAACCCTGAAACCACGAATAGCATGTGAACGTGAATGCTTCTTCCTCCACAGGATTCAGACAGGAAAACAGGGCCCACATAACTGCTGTGGTCCTCCTGAAAGTATTGCTTGCAAGCAGATCAGAGTATCCCCTTCAGATCAGAGCAACCAGGCATGCTGAAATGAAAACAGGCTTAATTGACAACTTGGAAAGGAATCATGGAGGAGTCCCATTCAAAAGACATGGTTTGGGCTCCTGCCACAGCTAAAGAGGCAGGTGTAACTTCTGACACTAACAAGCACTGAGTGCCTTATCAGATGAACGTAGGAGATATCAGGGAAACCCTCAATACATCAATCATGTCACAGAGAGAAAGTGTCATGCACAGGAAGAATCTGTCTGAGTTGAGGTTAAAAAAAGGAATCATAATATTAAGTTCTTCCTTGGGTAACTGGGGGAAGGGAGGGAGGAGGACTGTGTTTTCTAATTAAAGTCCTGATTAAAAAAACATATGTGCAGACGGTGCTCTAATGTTAGATTTTGTCTGCTGAAAGGTGGATGAGCAGCAGTGGGGAGCCCTGCAGTGGAAGGGCAAGTTTCTAGGGATGCTGGTCCTTCCTCTCATTTCTCCCAAATGTAACACAGGAACCTCTCCCATGTCAGGTGGGGACTAAACTGCAAATATTCACACTCTTCTCTCCCCATTTTCTTTTTCCTTTTCGTAGTCCTGCACTGGGTTAGCAACCACATATGAGGACTTTTATGGGCATGATGGACAACACAGAGCACTAAGCCATGGAGGGCCATCAGACACGTGGGCCTCCCCTCAACACATAGTCCTTTCTCTGCTTGCATGCCAAGCACCAACAAAAGACAGGGTTTAGGACTTCCACACTCTTGTGTAGCCACATCCCTGGTGTGGTAACTACTTGCCATCACTACCCTCTAAGAAAGCGTAAAATCTGGCATATATCTTATGGTGAGAATCCTGTTCCCCATGATAGGTCTTGAAAAAATTAGGCAGCTGAAAGGATGGATATAGTAGATTGGAACTTCACAGATTCTTGGTGGTCACCCACTACCACAGAGACAGAGCATCCCACTCACAGTGCTCCACAAAAATACCCAAAATGTAAAAAGCTTAAAATGAACTCAAACTTTAGAGCATCACTGGCGTTTACCATGAAAGATGCACTGTGCATATATATAGAACAGGAATGCTGCAACACACAAAGCTTTCCACAGATATTCAAGACACCCTTTCAACTTTGATTCACTTAAGCAAAACGTCACTGAAGCAATGTTAATCCTCTTGTTTACAGTTACACCCAGGAGAGAATGGGAATTCACAGCTCAAGATCAAACAGATACACTAAAGGGAGCTATTTAACATCACTAAGGATAGCACCCTATAATTACTGTATCGAAGAGGCTGGATCTTTCAACACAGGTTTTGCTTAAAGAAACAAAAAAAAAACCCCAAAAAATAAATAGGGAGCTTTATGCAGCTCTGGTTTTGCCCCAGCCTCACATCTTTTTCAAGTTAAAACTAAACAAAGTACTAATTTATGGACCATTGTTTCAAGACTCCAGATTATCAGAAAACTATATGAAAGAGGCAACACAGCTAAAGCAACACCAAAAACACAGAGCAACCAAATGCAGCTGTGTAACCAAATATAAATATTTTTACCTTTGCACCTGCAAAGCACAACTGTTACCAAGGACATGATGAAAACTGGAGAATTCTTGAGGAGCTCAGTGCAAACATAACCCTAGGTGGCAAGACCCTGAACATCTTACAGTCTATGTGTGAGGTCTTATTAACCTTCAGAGGGTATTTTTTGGGCAACGTGGTTGTCTGCTTTTCTGATGCTATATTCATATTACCATGAGAAGGTAGCTTTTCCAAGCAGCCTTAGCCTCAGGAGGCAGAGTTCCCTAGCTATATGAAGTAGTTGTCCAGAAATGCAGACAATCCAAATTTGGGACCTTCTGTCACACTGACAGCATTTGAGTAGAATCTAGGCTTTTTACTTGAGTTCTAGTAGCAGCTCTAGGTTCAACATGAATGCCAGACTACAGCAAATCCTCTAAACTACTTAAAAAGAAATTATTTAGTTAATATTTCTGAGCAAGTTTGTAGTTAATAAATTATTCATGAGAATTCACCACAAAGTCCACAAGACTTTTTGAACCTCTTCAATAACAACAGCCTAAATACAACTGTAGGATTCCTGGTAGCAGGTAATTTCTTCACATCTTGATATTTTCCATAAGGAAGAAGAAAAATAGAAGGAAGCCTTTTCCTATGAAAACAAATGGATATTGCTAGCAACTTCACTCGAATGATCCCTGTTGCATTAAAATCCCAGTAATGCAACTCCTCTGTGCCCTTGAGAAACCCCGTTCACTTTTAGCAGCTGAAGCATTCAAGATCTACAACTTAAAGCAATTGGATTTTGAATGCAGGTTGCTTCATTTTAAAACATTACTGCTCTTTGATGTTTATCTGTTTAAGAGAGTTTATTGCAGCTAATTCACAGCAGGAGTGCCCTGTGGCATCCTTAAAAATTATATTAAAAATATAAAGGATAAGAAAGGAAAACATAATAATTATATAATCTAATTTTTTATGGCTACACAACAAAAATTAAATCCTAATTTTGTAATGTATATGCATAGAACTGTTTCTGACACATACCAAAAGCATGAAGCCATCATACACAAGCCTTTTTATTGGAAAGTCTGACAAAGTGAAACAGCAAGAGACTCAATACCATATTAGTTAGGTTTTTCAAATTTATTTAGAAAAATGGATTGGAAGGATAAGCCAGAAACATATGGATGACAGGTTGTTACCCACAAACAGAGTTAATGCACAAATGGCATTTTTGGAGGAACTAGTACTACAACTGCTGCAGTCACTCCCCTACACCACTTACATTAAATTGCTCACTGACTAAAAATGGCACTTTTTGGCCATTGCATGTTGTTCCAGCGCCTTGTGCCATCTGATGGGTGTCAGCTGCCCCTGTGTGCCAAAAGTGACACGTGAGCTGTTCCAGGTTCCACCGAGCTGTGCCAACAAGGAGCTTCAGCCCAAGGGCAGCATTTGGGAGAACTCCCTTGTAACACCTTGAGAGGCTCGTGCTATGGACCGCTGTGGTGCATGGCCTGGTGTGACTGAAGGTGCCCATAATACACCTGCAAATGTAATCAGAATAAAGCTAAGCCATTAAGACCTGAAAACTCCATTGTGCAAAGCCCAAGGTAAGGTATACTTAACAAAACACAAACATCATTGCCATGCTTTTATCTTTAACTGTATCTTTTGAAGGCAGACGCTCTAATGTTGCATCCTGAGTTACTTCCCAAGTAGCAAATTTAGTCCAGCTTCAGTATAGATCAATTAGTATGAATAAACTTACCTGTAATTTCAGTTTGCAATCACCAAAGAATACATTGTAAGTGGCAAAACTCAATAGAGAGCTGCTGTAAAAATCAAATATTTCTCCAAACAGTGCCTTCCACAGTAATGGCACACACAAGAATCAGAGAGAGGTATTCTGTACTACCTAACACTGCAAGCAGAAGCAACATTTGTGGAATCACATTGCAAAGCAGTTTTCACAAAGGAAATCCTCAACTGACAGATCTTCCACTGAGTCATCCCTTTCAAAACAACCCCTCAATAGAGTCCTTCTGAGATGCTTTCCAGAGGTCTGTGGATTAAACTGAATTTTCTTAAAGCCTTAAAGGTCTTTTGGGGTTGGTACCTTCCCAGTGCACCCCCAACTCAGTCCACATTTACCTGGAAGATCTGCAGTTCATGCTGTTCCACAGGACTGGTAAACCTAGAGAGTTCTTTCAGCAAAGGGAAGAGTTTAAAGATTATCTATCCCAGATGTAGTGGCTGGGGGAAAATGGGTGATTCCAAAGGATAAATGAGAACAGACATCCAAGGCCCTGTTTGTATAAAACAAATGAGGATGGATTCACCAGACATTCAAAGGTCAGCTCTGAGCTCCTAAGTTTCATAGTCTGAGACCCGCATGTCGGGATCAATACAAATGTCTTCCCAGGTCAAGGAGGGTTAAGAATAAAGACTAACACTGAGGAAATACAAACAAAATCAAAAATACTCTTCCACAATGACTGAAATTTCAGATAGCAAGCTAGTTCAATAGAAAAAGGGGCTGTGTATCAACACCCTTGAACGGGCTCAAGTAGATTCACTAGGAGCTGAGTTCTTTGAAAACAGAGACAAAACAACCTTGATTTGAACAACTTGTGAATGCTGGAACCCAGCTGAGAATCTGATATTTTCTTATGTGATAAACAGCCTTAAAAAACCAAAAAACCCAACAACCTGCCCACCCCACCCCCCCGCCCCAGCTTTTGAGTGTTTCTTTATTTAGAGAGAAACAGTGCCATGGACTTCATTACATTCTCAGCATGTCCTTTTACTCCAGTGCTGAAGACTGCAGATGCAGTAATTCCAGCCTAGTAAACAGAACAAGCCAGCACAGACAGGTATCTTTCAAGAGACCTGCACAGGCAGAGGACCCTGGGAGGAAAGAACCCTTATTCCAGCTATTGCACTCAACCCATGTGCCTGCTCTTGCTGTTAACATCTAGTCTATCTCCAGACCAAGCAAAACTGAAATATTTTCTGAACACCCAGGTATAAATCCTCTTCATTTTCATGGCCACCCACCAAAAATGAGAAGCCCCACCTTGCCAGACACACTGAAAACACTGCTTTCAGACAAAAATTATCCCATGAATACCAAATTTTAGGCTTAAATATTTCCTTCTCCAAAATTATTCTTTTATGGAAGTAAAACACAACAGCCTAAATTCTGTTTAAAGCTCTGAGTAACTTTTTCTGCTGGATAGGCACCTCTGAGTGGGTAGAGCCAGCAAAAGGCAGGTGGGAGGATCTAAGCCACCTGACTACAGCCCTAACCGCATATTTAGCTCAACAAATTCACCAAAAGACACATTTCTTCTGCAGATGGGATTTGCTAGGCAATTCCATCCCATTGTGGCCTTTGCAGCCTTTAATTGCCCTCTGTCACTATTTTACTAACACCACACATACATCCTGGCTTACTAGCGAGAGCTGCCTCTGCACAGAGGTGTTGCTGACCAGAAAATGAGAATTTAGGAATTTACACAGGTCCAGTTTATATGTACATATTTCCCCTGCTAAAATCCAACTCAGACTTGAAAGGAGAAACAAATAAAATTGGAGACCTGCTACACTTGACATTGTCTCCATAAACAAAGGTGCGGATGAAACACTCCAAACCTGTATTCACTGTTTTTGTGTAGCTTCTATTTCATTACCGTCACCAAGGTGCTCCTCGCACATGACAGAGGGAGGGATAGAGGAAAAAAAAGATTTAATAAATAACAGAGAGGAAAATCCTGATGACGTTAATCTCAACCACAGTGAAACAATAGTTTGAAAGCACGCCAGGTCTCTCTCCAGTCCCAGGCTGAAGCCCAGCAACCAGCTCATTAAAGTAAATAAAATATAACGGTGAATGAAAAAGAAAAATAATAAGAACGATCACATGAATAATAGAGAGAATCTGAGCACAAGTCCAACCAAATGATGTCAACTATTATTTAATTTTTACTTTGCTCTCTCAGAGAAAGCACTAGAGGGAGCAGAGGGAGGGGGACCTGGGGAAGTAGTGTGTTAAGGAGAGAGGCAAGGATATCCCACAGGGGTTTTGATAACATAATCACTAAAATAATATATATTTTTTTAAGCCTTTTGACATTATTCCCTTCCAAAGATAATACAATGGAGAGTCAGCAAGAAAAAAAAAAGTAATGGTCAGAATTGCAGGAACATTTACACTGAACAGCTCTGGGCCATTATATCCCAAATGCACCTCCAGTCAAGGGAGGAATTTGGCCCAGCATGGACAGTTATTTACATAGTTATTATGTGGTTTAAATCAGTTCTTGACAAAATAAAGAAGATTGACATTAGTAGGTTAAGCCATTCTTATCTAAAATTAATAGTATTCAACTAGGGATTAAAATCTGGATGTAAAAAAGATGCTACATCTTTTCTTCTGGTTTAGTAGAAAGCTAATCAGAACCATTGTGAGAAGTCTTTTATGCCTGAATTCACAGAGATTTTCCAGACACCTAAGACAATTTTCAATATACCTCCTCTTCCCACCAAATCTCAGCAAAACATTCTGGCTTCTGAACAACACCACTAGAACTGAGGGGATTTTTGGACACAGAGACTCAGGAGATTTGGTCTGTCATAGGCAAAGGACATTCTACTCCATAAACTCAGATTTTTTGCCAGGCCCTGGCATTCAGCATATATTTTTAAAATTTGTATTAATCAGTATTTGAGTAAAAAACTGTGGATTCTCCGAATCCAGATTGTGCAGTTTTTGTCAATTTAACTGCTACACTACCTTGATTATCAGTCCTTACTCTTAAACCCAAAAGAAAACCAAAAGTCATGAAGACTGCTGTTATCTTCAATGATGCCAGATTTTCATCTCCAGACACATAAATGTCACTACAAAACCAGAGTGTTGCCAACTACATTTTCAGTCCTAAGCGTTGAGCAAAATCTCAGTCACTTTCGTTATCAACCTGTGAATTAATGACGAATAACGACTTTTAGGCTGACCTGAATATGATTCTTGTAGAGCTGAAGGGGCAGTGGCAGGTGGGGGGAACCTGTCCATGACTATGCATTTCAATGCAGCAAAGCAGATTTACTAATTTTTTTTTGGCTGCTTTTACTGTCATTTTGGGGTTTGATATGACTGACCTTTTGTATCATCCTTCCTCGGTGTAATATACACATGGAAATTAAGTGTATGAGCAGGCATTCAAATTCAAACTTTGATTCTTGGACATGAATAGCACAAGTGATGAAATATTGAAAGTACCATATTTTAAGTTAAAAAAAAACCAAAATAAACCAATTTAAAAAATCATATCTCTATTTCTACTCGAGTATAGAATTGCAATACCCACAAGTTACATTTATCAATTAGGAAAGCTGATTGTCCAACCAGACAGCAGGCTAAAAAAACCTAACAATTATAAAATATGAATTGCAAATCAGAAGCTCACAAACCCAAGTATTTATGAACAATCTTCAAACAATGAATTATTAATTGAAGAACTTTGTGAGCAACTTCCTACAGCAAATAAATCAGAGAATTCTGCAATCTGCACAAACAATTTATTGAATAAATTATTCATTGGGAATCAACTATGCACTCAGATTTGAACCTTTCTCTTTTAGTTAATCACTATAAGATTAACAAAAACTCTGCCTAATTCTACTGCCATGGTGTAAATTATAACGTATCTATTACCCATAGTTTTACTAGGGTTATTCAAGCACATGACACAAAGATATCAGGGTCATTCAAACCATAGTCTAGAGCAAAACTGTTTTACCATAAAGGGAAATTTGGGGTATTTTAGAAGTACAGTGATACATTAGAGGAATTTCAGATACCTGCAATCAATGGACTCCCTCAGAATATCTAACTACAACTGCATATACTTGTAGCCCTTACTCATGGAAATATATGCAAAAGAGATTTGGGAATAAAATCAGCTTTTTACTCTCTTTAAAAGCTGGGATAGGAAAGAGGTGTTTTGTACTAATTTGTTTAGCATGCCCTCCAAGGCTTTGCCTACCCTCCAAGGTTTTCTGAGTGAACTTGGCAACTTTAAACTCATTAGTTCTCATTTTGCCTCAGTTGCCCAGGTCTCTAACTTCTCTGGGCTGGAGAATAAACACACTGGTCTGATCAGGGTTTAAGATGAGCAGGAAACAGCACACTTGAAAGCCAGAGTAAGGGACTTTGACTTCTAGGAATGAGCATCTTTTTTACAAAACAAAATCAAAAATAGCAGCTTTTAACTTCTCTTCTTGATAAACCCACACCTTCGACCTTTGCAGCTAACATTTTTTATTACTACACTCATTTAGAAAAAACACTTTCAGCTACAGTGGCTCTCAATATGTTGGGTAATAACACGGTAAAATAATCCAGGAAAAAAAACAGGGTTAACTGCATGATCCATTACTTGGGACAGACAATGAGGACTCAACACAGAAAGAACACCTGTGATGCTGCTTACTGTGGCACATGGGGATCCCTGAACACATCCCAAAGCCACACCAGGCAGCACAGCAATCCACAAACATGGCTCTGCTGCTCCCAGACCACAGGCAGGGAAAGAATCTATGGCTATGCTCATAACAGATGTGGTATTCCCATAATAAAGAATTGACTGTCTTTTTTTTTTTTTTTTTTTTGATGATGACGAAGATGATGGCCCAAGAGTTCTCCAAACACTGTAGGATTTAAAAACATAATTCTCCAGCAGCACAGACAAGCACATCCAGAAGGGGTTTGAGGAAACCAGGAAAATAGGCAGGCACAGACAGGGCCATGGGATTGCTCTTTTTGTTTCATAGAGCAGACAAACCTTTTGTGAATCATCCTCATTAACACGAAGGGGCATCTTGAGATAGAGATGTGGGAAAGGCACATAGCTAATGAAGCAACAAGAAGTCTCCAGCAAACAATTTCTTAATCTCACTTTATCAAAAACACTTTTAATAAGCACAAGTGTCTATTTCCAACAAAAGATTTCTTCACCCACCTGGGAAAAGGATATTTAAAGTGGAATTTGCCCAAGTTAGTTTAAAAACAATGTAGGACAAATGTAAAGCAAATTGTAATCTCTGACAGCAAAAACTAGAAAACAGAGTTTTAGGTATATTGCTGCTGATTATCTTTGGCCCTTAGAACATATTACTCAGTAACCTGTGGCTTTTAACTAAGGCTTTTAAAAGTGGTATTTACATTAGATCACATTAAGATCTTGCTACAAGTTTCTCCAAGAATTACTAATTTTACTGAAGTCAGGGGGAGTAACTCTGGATTGATGCTAGTACAATTGTGGCAATAATCGGCTCACTGGCTCTGAGGGTTTAGGTTTGGTTTAAACAGTAGAGTATTAATACCATCATTAGTCACCAGCAGAGAATGATCTGACATAAGTGTCTTCCAAGGGTGAATACACATAAAAATAACTGGGTACTGTATAGGGAGGAAGCACTTAAACAGTGTGGGTTTTTAATAAAAACCAGAATTCAATATCTTATTCACCTCTATTCTACACATCCTATCTAATCCAACTTTGCCTCAGAGCCCTGATACAGAACTCACTTCATTTATTCCCTCAGTGGCTACTACTCACCTTTACATCTGTCCTAAGCTTGACCAGAAGGGCTAAACAGTAACAAAGAACGGATGAGCCACCTTCCTCCAAGTTCTAGTGCCCTGTTGAATGTCCTCTTATCTCACATCTCTCTGTTGCAGCTGCAAATGGTTTTCATGCTTATGTTGCCCGCAGAACAACAGGAAGGATACTTGCTAGATTTACAGTGAATGCATACATTTTTTTCACTTCAACAATATTTTTTTAAGTATCTGTTTTGTCCTTTCAGTTTTCCACAGGAATTCAAAAGTAGTAAAGCTGGGTTTAGAATAAATAGCTTGAATTTGCCACCTAGATTTAATTTCTGCTTGTTTCATAGGATGAGTTAATTTGCCATAAAACTTTAAACACTGCTGATACCGGATTCCAGAATCCATAGTTCCCTACTGAATTTTACTGCCCCTAATGTAATAAAATGTAGTTTAACCTTCACTACTAATTTCAGAATTAACTACTACAAACCTGACTAAACGGCCTTTTTTATCCCATGAACATTATCTTCTCATTATTCACCTGAACCCACCTTCTTCCCACAGCTTAAAGTTCAATAAGGGGTTCAACAGAAGTTTTAGAGTTTCAAAGGATGCCTCAGCACAGAAAAGCTTCCAGAGAAAGGATATCTAAAATATTCCTGCAGGAGGACTGTTCCAAATCCAACACTGCTACAATGCAAAATAATCACAAACTGTTGCTACACAGGGATAAAGTGAAGTGTGTAGATTAAGTGTAATCTTGCTAATTAGCAGATTTAAGTTATACTAACAGAACAGATGATGCTATGAACTAAACCTCTGTGAGAGGTAGAAAATACGAACTTCTGGCACGGATGGTGCTTAAAGAGATACTCACTCATCTAAAAATATGCCTTTTGAAAGCCAGGTGAGACACAGCAACAAACCTTTTCATGCCTTCCCATGCATTTCCTTTTGGCAGCACCAAAGCCAGACAATCCATCAGTATTCTTTTCATTTGGATAAGCACACAAAAAGGAATATGCTCTTTATTGAAAAGGGAATATTGCAATATTACAGTAAGTTTATTTGTTTACAGGATTAAAGAAAGAATTTAATTTAAAAAAACAAAACATTTTTGATCACTGTCTATCTCCAAAACCAAAAGTGCCTCAGTCAGACTTAGAAATCCCATTAATTCACACTTTCTACTGTCAGTACCCTGTTGCATGGAATGCCACAGACACTGTAATGGGCACTCACAGTGTGGATGTGGTGATGAATAAAACCCAGTTTAGTCTCAGTCTAAATCTTGGGCCAGGTATTAAGCAATGAAAGCTCCTAAAAATTAGCAGGTGTCTTTAAAACCTACCAGCTTCAGTGATCCACCATGCCTAATTTTGCATGTTCTGTGCTGTGGCAAGACTATATTACAGAGCTGAAGTAGAGATTACATGACACAAATCTTGATAAAACATTAAACCTCACACCTCTCCTTGCAAGTCCAAGTTTAGTTCAGAGAGTCACTGAGTGGCTGGGAAAGGAAGCTAGGCTGGTGGGCAATTCCACCACCACACACTCTCTTTCGTTCTGCAGACGTGCCAAATAGCTCCCTTTGGAGGCCGTGGCTGGGTTGTGGCAGCAGCTCACACTGATGGCTTGAACCGACCCCTCACAGGAAGAAGGTTGCTTTGACACGAGACATCTCCTCTGACCTCAGTTTGCCTGGGTTCCCACCGTAAAACATTTCAAGCCTGCCTTGACTCCCTAAAGCACATCTGTCTCCCACTTCTAATCTGGATAACACCCTCAAGTTGTCTGAACAACCCTCCACCGACACTCTTTTGTTTTCCCCTTCCCTTATTCTGTTCAATAAAGCTGGCTTTTGGCATATTAAAGCTTAATTTGTTTAAGAACAAACAGTTGGGGGCCTGCATCTCACAGACAAGAGTGACAGATCACATGAGGAGACCAAAGACTTCAGGGGCAGAAGATTTGGCAGGTTTGTGTCTCAGCGGAGATGCAGAGCTCATTGTCATGTTTCCAAAAGGCATTACACAGGGCTCCAAGGTGGAGCTGTTTACCAATACCGTGATCTCTCCCCAGATGCAGTTGCTACTGCAGCTAATTAAGAGAACAATTAAGACTAAGGCAATCAGTCAAGTACACAGATTCGAGTCATTTTCTCCACTCTCCGATGCTGCGCTGGCTCCCAGAGGGCTAAACCTTATTCACTCATTCAGAAAATGACAGGAAGAAGCTATTAAATATCTGAAAACCATAAAAATGCAATCATACTGTTCCTGAGCTAAGCCACTCACCAGAGACCAATGCCAGGCAACTTAAGAAACTTGCTGGCCCCCAGAATTCACATACTTACAAATAAGAAAATTAATCAAAAGCAGTTCAGATCAAAATTTAATTAAAAAGAAAAGGATTGCAGAAGACTTCCTGAGATTTCTCTGTTTTATGTTTATGACTGATCAATATTACGTGTTATCAGCTCAGTGTATGACAAATTCCACTGGGCATCTTTAAAGAGGAAGTAACAGATTAAATATTGAGCTAAACAATTTAATCTCTGCTTTAAAAGGTTTTCAGATATTTGTAAAGGTAAATCCTATTAGAGTATAAATGTCTCCATGTGCTAGTGCTATAGTCTCGTCACAGAGGAATTTGTAAACACCAGGAGACAGGCCCTCATTAAATATAAATTTCCTTCTTTTGTAGAACTATTGATGAAAAAAGAGAAAGCATTTATGTCTTCAACAGAGAGGGGGAAAGGGTCTTAGGAGTGAGATTTAAATGTATCAAAAGGTATAAACAAATATTTATCACACTTCTAGAACAGTCAATGCCAACTGGCTCCCTAAATCCTTTTAAACACAACTGAGAGCACAGATCCTTCACCCCTCACAGTGGTGGTGGAAAAGACTCATCTCCTGGAAATAAAAACATAGTCAACATCTCCCAGTAGAGAGCTATATATGATAAAGCAACAAATTAAGGGAAAGGCTAAATGCAAAACACACTGCATGTCTGTTGTATACATACACCATATATGTGTATACACATGCAGGCACACAATAGACAGGGTATGTCAGACACACAGAGGTCATACTGACAACATAGGTGTTGAAACCACGCATCAAGGGAAAAGCACAGTACACAGGCCCTCTCAGCTGCAGTGCAGAGGTGCAGAAGGTGCACAAGGCCTTCAGAAGTACTGCAGCACCCACCCTCTCTTTCCTGGGGAATGCCTTACCCCACTGACCAACATCTGTTCCGCAACACCTGCACAGGTGTCTCACCACTGGGACTTGGCTCACACACACAGCCACTGGAAGCACTGCTTGCAGCTCCCCAGGTAACCTTCACCGCAGAATGCAGTCCAGAACCTGTGCTTATCTACCTGCATTCCCCTGCCCCAAGTATCAAACCCACCTCTAATAAATAGGTGTCAATCAGTAAGTAACCATCAAGAACACCACCAGTTCCCCAAAAGCGCTTACTCAAGTATTCTACCACTTAGGTCCACTCCACCACACCACTGGTGGAGCACGAGGCCAAGCCAGACTCCTGCATCTATCCACCCAGAGCCCTACAGGCAGCTTTTCTGTTTCTAAGCCAGTGGCTTTCTTCATTTTACATTTGGGAATTAGTCTATTTTTTTTTTCAAATTTTATGTGAAAAGGGATTAAAGTAATTAGAGGTTTCACACGGTCCCTTCTCATATACCCCCTCAAGCCCACAACCATTAATCAGCTCTATTCAATTTCAACCCAAGACAGATAAAGAGGGAGAGGAGGAGAAGAAATGTTTTGAACATTTAGAGGAATTTGACATTTGTTATGGAAGGCTGGGTGACTTAAGAAGCAGAAATACAAAACAGATACAAACAAATCTATTGTATATAATGCCGCTATGACAAATAAGAACATTAATAAAATGGGACAATCTTTCTATCAGATGAGAACAAAATGACAGTAATAAGGAACTTAACAGTTTCTCAGTCAAAACTAAATAAACTCCCGAGGGCTAAATTTCAAAAACAAATGTCCTTTAAGTTATAGAAAACTTATTTAGTACAAAAGTTCAAGTTAATAATACATAGGTACTACAGATTTCTGTAAATAGAATCAGTAATATTTCAAAATAATGTCTTTGTTTCAGAATAAGCCTACATGTAAAAGTGTTAAACTTGGTCCTACCAATTCCCATTCTACTGACGTTTGCATATTTGGAAAAAGAGAGAAAATTTTGTCATTAAGGCGATGACCAGGATGGTCAATCTTTTCCAACCCTGAATTGGGGGATGCCAAATGAACTTCAGAGTGGTATAAGATGAAAGGGAGACTCTCACCTTGGTGGTCCTGCCCCAGGACACCAACTACACTAAGAGCCAAGGAAGGAATAGAAAAGTATTGGGGAAGGACACAAAGGGAGAAAAGCTCCCTGCTGGTGAGTTTTAAATAAAGGCTAGCATTTCAGGAAACCCCATCACAACAAACTGGTGTAGGTTAGGAGAACCTGTGCAGGAAATGCCTGCTCATACACTCTCATCTGCTGCCCAAGACAAGCAGCTGCTCTAGGTGGAACTGAACTATGTCAGCCTTGTCTGACTATTACGTTTTATGTAATTGACTTCTAGAAGGTTATCACCATTGAGTACTTGTCTCTAGCTCCTGTTTAGCCTTAGATTCCCTTACCATCTTCACATCAGAGGTTTGGGGGCCTTAGTTACATATTTTTATGAGCAGTGGAAAAGGCAAAAGATCCATGGCCCTGTGTGATTATGTTTCAATATAAAACAAGTACTGCAGAAGAAAACATGAGGTTTTTCCACCCTGTGTTGGATGGAAACACCACTGTGTTTAAATAATTATAGTTTTTTACTATCAATGGCACCACAACCAAAATACGCATTTAACACTTGGTATAAGAGGCAAGAATACATTTCTAGAAAGACGTCCCCTGCTACATACCTGAGCAGCACCTACAAGCCAATAATCCATGGGAATGCTTGCATGCACAGAGATCTGGCTACACACAGCTGGTGAAGCTCTGCATCCAGCTGCTCCATGCAAACTCTTACAGAGGTCTGCCTTGATGGGAATATGTATGGGAGCTGCCATGAACAGAAAGGACCCAAGCATCTCTGTCAAGACTAATGTTGGGCCTAAATAAGGATTTTTACCTTAATACCCTCTAACAGTACACATGTACTGCCTGCCCTTATCAACCTACCTTCACTAACATACTTAAGTAAATATTGAACCAATAAGCAGTGGTACAGACAAGAAAAAGGAGTCTCCGAGGACTTTCATGCCATCAGGTCTGTGAAAATGCAGAACTGAAGAAGCAGTCACTGTAGAGGTTCACCACCTTCTCCAATTTGCTTCCCTCAAAACTATCTTGTTTCTGGCTTTTGCAGTATCTCTCACTCACATGGTACTGATCAGCTTTCCAAAGCAAACAAAAAGGTGTAACTTAACTAGTACATTTTAAAAGGCAGGTATTCCATATACTGCTTTTGCAAAGAGAACAGAAGGCATCATGAATATGTTCAGTACAGCATTCAAGGACATACCAGGGCTAATCTGCCTGGAATCCCAAGAATAAAGGGGAGTTTGCCCTTTAAATGAAAACCATCTCATCTCCTTTGTTGCTTTAAAAGTGTTTGTTAAAAAGCCAATTCCTTGATATAGTCTCATATTGTGCTATTGATTATTATGTGGAACCTCCCACTCCCTTCCAGCTGAAATGTTGCAGGAGTTATGCTTTATAATCAATAGCATGCTCCACACTGAATGGACTTGCCAGTGCAGCAGCTCTCCTCCAACACCCCCAAGGACAGCTGCAAAAAATGAGCAGGCTACCTCCTGGAGCTATCTAAGGACCAGATCCAAACTTCATTGAATTCTATGGAAAAATTCCCACTGACTTCAATGGGCTTTGGATCAACCCCCTGCAGAGGAACACTTTTTAAAATAAACATTAGGGGGAAAAAAATCATTAGTACAGTAAAGCCTTTCATATTATCTCCTGGATACATTTTAATGCAAGAGGGTGGGAATGTGCTCTTTTCTCCTTATGAATGTGTAACTCCTGTTAATGTCAGGGAGGTCATGCAAGTGTGAGATTGCAAAGGGAGAAAAAGAAATATGGCCTAACATCTACAAAATCAACCTCTGTCTAGATCTAGATTTCATTAGGAAGTTTTAAAAAATATGAGTTAGCCACACCAAATTTCAAAAACTCCATCAGAAAAAAATAATTTTAAACCCCCTAGATTTGTAAAGCACTTTGACAGTAAGTATAATCTTAGAACTGTCTAAAACACAAAGGAGAAAAGGAAAAAAGTTAGAATAAATTATATTCCACATGGGCTTTTGATGAAAATATAATGTGATGCAGGCTTAAATATTATTAGCAGAAACATTCTGTTTGTTTCCTGTCTTTTGTGCAAAGCATGCTTAGCGGTGTAGGAATAATTCCCAGGGTTTTGCCTCTCCAAAAGTACTTCTCCCTGGGACATGTTCAGGCTGAGCTCACAGGCAGGTCCATAGACTGCCCCTCCAAAAGAGTGCAACCAGAATAATTCCAAAATGCAGTTTCCTCCTGCTCTCAGAGGAATGACACCCAGGGCTGAGTCTGAAACAACCACTAAGCTCTGACAGGTTGTTATTTCTAGGATCAGGATGTGAAATTTGCCATCCATCTTTGCTAGTTCCTGGACAGTTCCTTCACAGCAAGACAGAGGTTCTCCTGTTGGCAATCCCTCTACAGAAGTCTCACTCTGCTCAAGAGCTGCAGATGCTTTTGCTGGGCTCAGTCATCCTTTTAACCTCAGCTTTTAAGTTGCCCAGGCAAATTGCACACAGAAAAAAGGTCGAGCTTGGTCATGAATGTTGACTCCAGTTTCAAGGGGTCACCCACAGAGAAGTGACACTGTCAGGACTATGGGGTGGATGGGCTTCAAGGTAGATTTGGCTCAAGGTCCAGCTGGGAGCAGGCATGAACTAACAAACTGCCTTATCTGAAGCAAGCTCCATGCTGTGAGAAGCTTCTACAGAACCAATGTCCTCCAATTCCCCCTTTCATTAAATTATCCCCATGATCCAACCTTGCAGATTTAACTACAGCTACAAGAATACAAAAGAAAATTTAAAAATGCATACACCCAGGATGACTAGAAATTAAATTTTTCTCAGCAAAAATGAATAAATAAAAAAGTCTTTTTGGGGATAGAATGAAAATGCCATATTGCACCAAAAGTATTTTTTAAATAAGATATTCTTTAAGAATGAAGACTGTTATTTAAAAAAAGGAAAATTTCCTTTAGATCAATATTAAAACATTTTCTTTACACTTTCCCAAGATTTTGTCCTTTCACTCAGCCCAAACTAACATCTGAATTTCATCCAGACTTTCAAATAATTTCAATAACCACAAAACTGAATTTCCATTTCTCTTTTGGGATAGCTGAGAATAATCTTATCTGAAAAATAAAATATTTCTAACTGGAACACCAAGAAAGAATAAGTCATGCTCAGGACTGAAGTCAATGTAAGTGACATTTCAGACGCTGGTGCAAGTCTGCCCTTGTACACACACACACAGTTTTGGTTCTGGAAATTCAGACAGAATCCTTTCAGCTCTCTAGTTTCCAACAATTTGTGACAAACACAGCAATATTTAAAGATAGGACTATTTCTTTTACTATAATTACTTAATGACACTAGTGAAACGATCAAAGAAGTTCCAGAAGCTGACAATTCATTCCAAAGCAGACATAAAAATAATTGGGCTAAAGAGTCATGTTTTAGCACTTCCTTCTCAGTTATGCCCCAGAGATTCACTCACAGCCCACAACAATTTCAAAACCATACTTCTAGGGAATAGTACAATATAACCATAAAATTACACTTGAGATAAGATTTAATTATCATTCTCACCTTTCCAACACCTTTCAAGAAGTAACCCTTAAAAGCCACACAAGAAAAAATATTGCAATTAAAATTATAGCATGCATCAATGATATTAAAAGAAAGACAAACTGCTTTATAGGTTTTACAGGAGCTTTATTCAAAGATATTATAAGTGATCCTGTCTGATGGATTTTAGATATTCACTTTGGGCCAGAGGATGTTAGAGCTAAATAAAACAAGCTGACATTACACCCTAGGAGATCTTTTCATTTGCTTGAGCCATGAGGCTGGAGAAAGCCATTGGAACTACAGTGGGTGGACCATCACAGAGGAAGAATCATGTTCTCCTTTGGTTTCATTTCAGTGCTGTTGGATTCACAATAAAAACAAATGCCACTGTGGGACAGCACTATTCCATGGTACTAACTTCCACCTTCTCCCTTTCTTCCTTCTCCTGCTACCCCTCTGCTCCATGTTCATGAGTCTATCGACAGTACAACACAAAAAAAAGACTGAACCACTCTGGACTGCAAGGTCAGGTCCACCAGCAGCTAACTTGGCCTTACAGTCTTACCTTACTGGCCTTACAAGGGCAGTAGGTATCACACCTGAAAGGTGTGTCTTCTTTGTAACTTGTAGCTGGAGCAGAGCCCAACCAATTTGTCTTTGGGAGATTTCAGGCTCAAAGGGAGAAAGCCTGGGAGGACAGCCAGTCCTGCAGAGCTGCCAGCACCTTGGAAGGGTTGAAACCTTATGCTGTAGCTCCCATTTCGGTCTCTTATTCTCGCAGGGGATGTATAAATCATTCTCCAACTGTGCATGCAGTGCCTGTAGGCAAGACACACCTCAGCAGAAGGCAAAGGGAAGTACAGCCTCAGTCATGTATCCTGCAGCCCACATTACTCCCCCAGCAGATAAAAATGCTGGGGTCAGCTGGACCTTCCAGACAAAGGGGAGGTGTGCCCTGCAGACATCCAGCTAGCTAGAAAACCAAAATGGTTTTAATTGCTACAGCAGGACGCTCTAATTTATGTTCCTAAGAAGATAGCACTTCTTAGGGTGGGTAGTTTACTTGGTTGAGTTGACTGCCTGAAGCATCAGACAAGATGAAATACAAGACTTAGGGGTTGCTGGTGAATCCCTTAAAACAAGAATCTTCAGGTTCCCTGGACCAAAGGCTAAATGACAACTTTCAGTCAACTAACCTGGAAATGAACAGGGGGCAGGGGGAGAGAAGGAATGGTCTGGTCTTACCTTTTAACCAAAAGATGCAATCTCTTCATAAATATTCCCAGCAATGCTCCTAAAAAGAAGGCTGATCCTCCATTAATGATTATGCATGGAAGGGAAGAGCTCTCCCTTGCTGCCCAGACCTTGAGTAGAAGGGAAAGAGCATCTTCCAAGTAGATGAATATCTATGAAAAGTTGGACTTCATTGTATATTCCAAATAAATTCATAAGGGTCAGTTAAAACAAGATTTCTTCCTCTCTTTCCAGAGCAAAGAAAAACCAAACCAAAACCATTACATTTTTTATATGTTTGCAAATAGAAACTTTCCTTGTATTATTTCTCAAGCACAAATCCAGCTAGTACTTCTTTTAAAACTCCTACGAAGAAGGTAAGACTACTGAATTCAGAAGTCAAATCACTGCAAAGAATATTTTACATTAAAGCCAAACACCACATCCTTCTGGAACAGCACAAATGCCTTCAAGGGAAGATGGAAAATGTAAATCACTGGAAACCCTGAATACCCAATAAATCACTGGCAAGCTGGCCTGGGTTTCAGCGCTGAACAGAAGGAAAGCAAAAGAGTTCCAGAGTCCAGCAAAGATGGAAAGAAAGCATTCATTGTATTGGGTATGTTACACGATCCATATCGGACCTTTGTGCACCATGCTGGGGCAAAGAATTTACACGGATGCAAGGAAGTGGGAGGTGTTAAGAAGGCAACAGCACTAGAGTTTATACAAGTGTTACCAATGTTAGAATAATGTTTATCAGCTTACAGTATTTGACTTAGCATAGCTCAAGGGAGAAGCAAGAGATAACAACAGTCCAAAACATGTTCCTTTACCTGAAAAGCCGGAAGGAGGTCTAAATTCTACATTTGAAAGGGAGTCCAATTAACTTTATCTTGTATATCTGAGCTCCAGCTGGGGAGACAAGTTCACTGGGGGTTATAATAATAATAACCCATGTGCAAACATTTTGACTACTGCATATACTGAAACATCAGAGAAGGAATATTGTATTGCCGAGAAGGTTTATTGCATCAACTCCTTTTCAGCACAATTCTTTGGAAGATTCTTAAGTCAGGCACACACTTAACCACTTTTATGATAGGAAACTAAGCAGTTCCCATACACATCAAAAGACTTGGCTAACCCAGCTGTACTGCTTTTCTGAAATCAACAGGGCTCTGCTGATTTATATCAGCCCAAGAGCTGACTGTCCATGATTCATTCCTCTACAACAGCTCAGAGCAGGAACACAACAGAAACAAAATATGCAGCTTCTCTTCTGGAGAACTGGTCAACAACAAACCCTATGATGATGTTAAGGGAAAGAACAGCAAATACTTCACTAATTCTGGAAATTATTTGCTTGGAGGGGACAGACTTGAGAATGAAAGACTTGGATTCAGCCACCTCCTTTGCAACAGCCTCCATGCAAGGGTCAGTCATCCGCCATCCACCTCGGGCAGGAAGCTAGATTTCATCCACATACACTGGCATGTTGAACAATATTTCTATGCAAAGTAAAACAGGATGTGACACTTCAATCTGGCAAGAGAAATTACTTTGGATGTGGTAAGAGCCTAAACAACTGCACAGAACCTCAAGGGGACAGAAGGGAAGGACTGTTAACCAAATCTTCCAATAGTAGAGCAAAGGGTCATCAAATAAAGCTTGTGAAAGCAAAATTCAAAACACACCAAAGGAGGTCTAACTCCTCTGTTGTATGAAGAGCCACCTGGAGAACTTCTTAGCAAAGGATGCTGAGACTACAAAATATTATCAGTGGTTCAAAGTGAAAACCACATATGCACATACCAGACAAAGATCAGGAAATCCTTTGGTTGGAAAGTACTAGAGGACTAGGAGGGTATTGGTTATCAATCTTAACACTTACACAGTTAATCTTCTCCAAGTATCCTTTTACAGCTATCAACGGGAACAGGACACTGGATTTGCTGTACCTTTGGTCTGAAGAAGTACAACAGCTTGTGTTCTGTTGGTGTGTCCATGGAGATTCTGACTGTTACTTAGTTTATCTTTAAATATGAAAATATAGAGACAGAAAGAGGAAAACTGGAGAAAGATAATGGATGGTGAACAACACCCAGTAAAAAGGAACAGAGGATGTTAACACTTAACAGGGAGCCATTACACAGAACCACAGAATCATTTAGGTTGGAAAAGACCTCTGAGATCGTCAAGTCCATCTTTTGATTACCACCTTGTCACTTAGACAATGGCACTAAGCGTCACATCCAGTCATTTCCTGAACACCTCCAGGTACAGTGACTCTGCCACTTCCCTGGGCAGCCCATTATGATGTTTAAAAACCTCTTCGGTGAAGAAATTTCTCCTGATATCCAGCTTGACCCCTCCCTTGGAGTAGTTTAAGGCTGTGTCCTCTTGTCTTGTCACTGGTTGCCTGGGAGAAAAGCCTGATCCCCACCTGGCTACAACCTCCTTTCAGAGAGTTGTAGAGAGGGATAAGGTCACCCCTGAGTCTCCTTTTCTCCAGGCTGAACACCAAAAGCTCGCTCAGCTGCTCCCTGTAGGACTTACCCTCTAGACCCCTTACCAGCTCCATTGCCCTTCTGTGGACTCTCTCCAGCACCTCAATGTCCTTCCTGAATTGAGGGGCCCAGAACTGGACACAGCATTCAAGATGTGACCTCACCAGTGCCAAGTACAAGGGAGGAATCACTTCCCTGGACCTGCTGGACACGCTATTCCTGATACAGGCCAAGATGCCACTGGTCTTCTTGGTCCCCTGTGCACACTCTGGCTCATGTTCAGCTGCTGTCAGTCAACACCCCCAGGTCCTTTTCTGCTGGGCCACTTTCCAGCCACTCTTTCCGAAGCCGGTAGTTCTGCCTGGGGTTGTTGTGGCTAAAGAGTAGGACCTGGCACTTGGCCTTGTTGAACCTCATGCTATTGGTCTCAGGCCATCGATCCAGCTGGTCCAAATCCCTCTGCAGAGCCCTCCAGCCCTCCAGCAGATCAACACTCCCACCAAACTGGGTGTCATGCATGAATTTACTGAGGGTGCACTCAATCCCCTCATCCAGATTCTTGATAAAGATATTAAACAGGACTGAACCCAATACTGAGCCCTGGGGAACATCCCTAGAGACCAGACTACAGGTAAGCAATTTATTTTAAAAGATGGTGAAAGTCCCAGAAGTAATTTTAATGTGTGCTACGCACTACTGAGGTTAACAGGAATTGCAAATATTCACATAGGACTTTTGGCCCTGAGCCTATTTTCATCAATGAAAGTTAGAACCTAGTCCACAGCAATCAGAATTTAGGTCTTTGGTCATCAGAGCTGCTGCAGAGAGCTGTGGGAGCTACTGAATATAAAACTTTAGGAAAGGAAATAATTTGAGAATTATCATATTTTCATGCCCTCCAAATCAGCCACCTCATTTAAAAGTACTATTCCACAAAAAGAAGTCCTCACCTTCAGGTTAAACCAGACATGGAGAAAGAGATACAGTAGGACTGCTCTGAGAGAGGTGCTTTGGACTAAACACCTCTATGCCAAATAGGCCATTTGTAAGGTCCACAAAATTTCAGAATCAAAGCTTAGAAGTTTCATTTTCAGACAGATAATCTTTGGATTATACATGTGAAAATGTGATGTAATATCTACCTGACTGGTAAATTCATCCCTGATGTAAATCTATGAATCAAGGAATATTTTCCACCCTGCTACAGACATAACTTTATGTCCAGAAAACAAATCTGGCAGAGGTTCACTTGCCAACAGATCTTAAAAAGTTCCAGTTCTTTGATTAAACACATCTATTTCTGCAGAGTTCAGTAAATGCGTGAATGGAGCATGTGACAAGCTGTTGGCAGTGTATTTATTTCTACAACACTCTGTAAATCTTCTTGTCTAGGCTGCCTCTATCTTCTCATTTTCTTGTCTCTATTACTGTTCTTCACAGCAAGTCTGTGCCCTTCTCGGGCACTGAGACATTTGGGGGCTGCTGCCCTTAACTCCTATGTGAGATGTACAGTGATTCCTCAGAAATGCACTGCCTCTTGTGTCATATTGCTTAAATATTTTTAGGTGCTCAACCAGGAACTTGCAAGGACTACTTCTGCCATGTAGATGTCTCATAAAGTATTGACATTGCTAGAAAGGAGAACAGGAGCGGAGGAAAGGGGAGGTGAAGTAAATCTCTAAACTAGAAAATGTCTGAGAAAGGCAATCAAGGGTGTGGATGAAGTTTTCTAGGGAGTCACTTTTCACTGTCATATGAATTTTCTGACAGGAAGATACACTCTTAACGAAAAATGCCACAGTGTCATTATGATCTGACTTAGAAACAAATAAAACAGCAAATTAAGCAAGACATCTTAAATGTGAAAATTTGTCCTCTGGCCCTGAAATTCCAGGTTTCTTTTCAGCATGAAGAGGTAAAGCCACCAACAAAGGAGCAAAAATTTTCTTTTAGGGTTACATCATCAATGGGACCTACAGAACAGTGTACATCAGCAGCTCATGGTATAAGAAGAGTAATTATGATTTGACAGCCAAATTTAAAATCAAGGAAGAGCAAAAATTCATTTGTACAAAATTTAACACATTTCACAGTAGCAGAGAGCTGACAGAAGAAGGTTCTTGATAAATCACAGAAACAGACGAGAAAAAAAATAACGTAAAATAAAACCAGGACAAGCAAAAAATGATGTTGGGGTATTTAACTGCTCAAACACAGGAAGCGTGTGGCTAAACTCCAGTTCTCCAGAAGCATGTTTAGGGGTTACTGATCAGAGTCAACATGGCTCTGCTGTCGAGAAAAGAGAAAACATAATGCTGGAATAGATAAACTGCCTGCAAAACACAGAGAATAACCCCTGACCCTCTGCAGTGCCAACAGGGCTCCACGGGAACACTGCATTCACTTAAAGGGTGGATGCAGATGAGCAGCAATGGGATGAAGTTTCTGTGAGGTTCTAGACACGTTTATAAAAGGTAAAGACTACAGTAAACACCACAAAGCACCAGAAAGAACTTCCACAAGCAGCTACATAACCTCCATCACTGATTGCCCCTCAGCATGGATTGGGTAAATGTGCCACAGGAAATCGCCCATCCATTCTACCTGGATTGCTGTAACTCCACACACACAGGAGGGACACCTTCCAGCCCAATTTTTATATGCATTATGTACTCCATGGAATTGGAGGAGAACACGGTGGGAATGAGGGGTGGGGATTCACAGCTTTCTCTACTATATTATTCACACTTCCCCCTCTTTTAGGTCATCCTTACCTTCACATTCAGAGAACCTTTTGGGTTGGAAAAGATCACTGAACATTGTTTTCAGTGTTCAGTTTGGCTTGGCACACCTGTAGAATACGTACACACATTTAGACCTAAATATTTGTTGCATTCTGGGGCTGCATCCCATTTGCTCTCTCATCAATATAATTATGAGGCCTTTCTTTATTTAAGGACTGGTCTGGCTTTGTGCTGACTTGGTTTCACAGGTACACACAAGCATCTCTGCCCTAGTGCTGCACCGTTCTTCATCTCCACGCTTCCTCCCTGGAAGTTCCATTGGCATTTCCCCCCCCAGCCCTGCACCAGGCTCCTGCAAACACCTCACTGTATTAGGAGCTCTTCTCTTCATAGCTGAGGCAGATGCACTATTAAAAAGGATCTCTGCTGCCCTCTCTCACCAATCAGTCCACTCAAATACGACAGAGCAGAGAGAGAGAAGCCAGCACTGCGGGGAGAGGAGAGAGGCAGTAATAACACCGGAGAGACATCAGGCACTCAAATGGCGATGGCTAGAGAGAAACGAGCAGAGAACTTAAGGGGTTTATCCCTGCTGGAGAAATGAACTGCAAACAAGCTCAGACCAGGATTTCATTTAATCTACTGATCTGGATTGTGGTAAAAATCCTGCTGAATTCAAACTGCAGCAAAACCAGCTTCAGTCACAGTTAGATCCAACCCCGAAAAAGGAGTAACAGCAACTACTGTTTCACTTCCTCGATATTTGATCAGTGATGTGTAAGGTGAATGCCAGAGCTGATCCTAAAACTAGGATCTCAGCTGGAAAACAGAAGTCAGGAGAATGATGATTACCATCACCAAATTAAAGGAAAAGAAAGAAGAAAAAGCAATGGCCACCACAGCCTAGTAAGGCACTGATGTCAGTAACTCACTGACATGATTGTGCCTGAGGCTTAAGACCCTTACTGTGGCAATCTTAGCATCAATTTACAGGAGTAACAAACACTCATATGAGGGAATTTTTTGCATTTCTTCTTTTGCCTTCACTGTCAATATAGAAGGACTAACAGAAGGATCATTGTCAGCACATGAGGGCAAATATTAGGACTACCCCACCCAAAGCCCATGAGGACTTGTTCAGCGCTAGGTGACTGGACAATAAAATCCCAATAAACACAAGAAAATGTGATTATGACAAAATCACAACACATCCAAGTCTGGAGAACTGCAGATAGTTCTAATTGCCTCACCTGGAAAAGAATTCAACAGAACTGGGAAGGAGCAAAGAAGGAATACCAGTTCCTGACCAGAGGAGGAGACGCTCGGAGTAGGAAGGCAGTAATCTTCAGGGTGGAAAATAGCTATCTAAAGGAGATGTAGCAATGAGACCTTTGAAATCATAAAGTGGACACAGGAAGCAAATATGTAAGACACTACTTTTCACGACAGAGCTCCAAAACACCCAAAAAACACGAGGCAGGTAAAAATCCTAGCAAAAGGAGTAAAATTTCAGCAGCTCTCAACTGAGGAAGGCACTGAAAAAGGAGGCTATGAAGACAAGAGAGTGGGTTGGGAGAAAAAAATCAGCCTCTCCAAGAATAAAATGTTAGTTGTTGTTCAACATGGCAGACTGCATGGAAATTATAAAGTCAAATTGTCCACTGCACTGAGTTTCTGAGTACTGCAAAGGACACACAGGTGAGGAAGAAACAGAAATTTTAAAAATCACAGATACCCAGCTTGCTCTTCTGCAGGGACCCCACCCAAACATCTCCTCCATTTTCCTAGCCCCAACATCTAGCATTTGGGGATAATCAAAGGCTCCTCCATATACATGCTATTCTGTTGGTTGTACTACAGATTGAGGCAACGGGCAACACTGTGGCTGCGCAGTGAATTGTTTGACAGACTTCTCCAGCAGATTCAGTAAGCAGCACAAAGTGGACTAAGCAGACCAGAGAATTCAGATCCAGTAATCTAACTAACCCACCTTTGTTTTTTCTGTCACTAGCTCCAAGCCGGTTTTAATTTAAAACATATACAGGTTTTGCTGAATATTATCAAGCAGAGCTTTGAAAAGGGAGGTGAAAAAACACCTTCTATTAGTCACACAATAAAAGTTATTTGTTTCTCTTGGAACAGGGCTGAAACACTCTCGGCTCCAGTGCCTAAACAACTCTTTTGGGCTAGGGCAGGTTATCTGACAGGCCTCAAGAAAGTCTCCTAGAGTTACAGAATCCTTCTAACATTGCGTGTTACTAAATATGATTTACCAGTACTGATAATATACCACAATGCATGTGGTAGCTTAGCAGATGCAATCCAACAGTGTTTTAAGGACAAAAAAATGTTTTGAAAAAAATACCTAAGGGTCTCAGCCTGAAGCACGCCTTCTGTCGAACTGAACTACAGATTTGTGTTCCCTTTGGCGTGGAATAGCCAAAGACGGTCTGACCCAGTACCTTGAGTAAATGCAGGGCAGCTCTGCATCTGCTGGGCAGTGATGCCAGGTCCCTGCCTCCCCTCACCGGGCAGAAGCCAGGCACCAAGGTTGCAGAGACAGCTTTGTGCCCCTGGAGGACTTCCCTGAAAAGGAGGCACATGCAAAGTCACGTCTGAGCAGTCTTTAACCCCGACACTCCGCAGTCCGAAGTTTGAGCAAGAGGGCGCTTGGTTGGGGCTGGAAGGCAGAAGGACGTGATCATCTCAATTAGGAAAATCGAACATACCCAGCAAGAAAGAATAATGCTGCAGCCCAGCCTTCAAAACAGATTTTTCAAGGGAGGAGGAGGAAAACAGACATGAATCAGTAGGAGAAATATGACTTTAAAGCCCATACAAAGGGGAACAGATGGGGTAATGGCAAAGTGCTCACAAACTTGAACTGGAATAGCTGTCTCTTAATAAAACCTCTCCAAATATGAAAGCTCCTCAGACATCTGCAATTAAATCCCCTATTAATCCCAACTATATTTTAAAGGCAGTTGAACCAGGCTACTAGTAGTGCTATTGACAGACTGAAAGCTATGCCAGGAGGATAGTGACAGCAAAACAGAAACGAAAAGAGCCAAAATACAAACTTAAAACCCAGGATGACAGGGCTGGTTTTTCCACCTCTGTCTCCACATAATTAAGATCCTTCTATAGGTTTTATCTCTAAGTGCTGGAGGGGATTAGGACTTCAGTATTTCTGACTCACCCTGATTTCTTACATGCTCACAGGAATGAAGATAGGGAAAATATCACCACTTCTGTATTATGGAAACCTTGCAATTAATAATTGAGAATCTTTTTATCTCTCTCTCCCTTTTTCTTTCAGAACTAGAGTGCTCTCTTCAGCTTGTTAAGCTTAGTTCACTCCCACTGATAATTCACTAGAGATCATAATTTATGGACAATTGAAGCTGCAGAAACATCTCTTAGAAGGAATAGAGCAGATCCATAGCAACAATTCTTCAGGGGAATATTAATCCCCAGCTTTATGTAGTGCTAAGTGTACAATAGTAATCAGAACTTGAGTAGAAGCTGCTAATCATTGAGGGAAAAGGCTGTATAAAGAATTCATAATGGAATTAGCCTGCGGCAAACAAAGAAAGACAAAATTAAATCAGCCATCAAATTGCACCAAGGAATTTTAATTTACAGGTTAATGTAGGATTATGTAACTAATCACAGCTAACATTTTCAATGAACAACCAATAAAATTCTGCTCTTTTTTTATTCCTGCTAATGGTATTTCAATAACACACTTTTATCACCATATAATGTGTTAAGAATGATTTTCAAAAATTCTAAAAATCTTCCAAAAAGCATTATGACTGAGCAATCAATGCAAAATGCTGGGTTTAAGTTAATTAGCATAAATATACATCTAGATGATCTACAGTTTGGTTCAATCCAATACAATAAAGTTCCTTGGAGTCTGCATGGGACAGATTTACATAACCAAATGTGCATAACTGTAGCCTTAAAATATATGCATGACTTCCAAAGAGGGAGATACAGCAATACAGAAAGCCTCCAAATTAAATAAGTCAAACAACTTCTGAGTACTAAAGTGCATCAGCTAATTCTAAATAAAACCCTTATTATAGTTTTTTCTATCAATACAGCATATATATCCTATGACATACACACAAAGGATTGCCCTAACAGAGTTTGTGCTGTTTATAATATGAACATCATAAAAAAGAATAAAGTTTCTGGGATAAAAAGTTGATTTGCTTCCCCTAGAGAAAAAAATAAAGACCTTGTATTTGACCCAGTTATATTTTGATATTGGCCAATGCAAGGAGATTTTTAAAAGACAGAAAGAAAGGAAAACCTCTCTGTTCAAAAAAATATATTAAAAGACCACCAGTTACCGTATGCAAATACATAGAAAGGACTCACATAATTCTTTGCACATTTTTAAGGGAAACACCAAAATTATACTGTATGCTTCAAAACACATCAGCTTAATCAAAAAGATCTTTTTTGCAACATATGGCAGCATGAAAAATTTTATAAATGGAGTAAAAAGCACTTTCATAAGCTTTACTTCACTTAAGAGGAATGCTGGGAAGAAAGGCAACAGCATTCTTCCTGCATATGTTTTTCTTGTTCTGAACAATGTGGGAAAACCTCATTTTACTTTAATCTAACTGTTCATTTTATGGAAGCAGCAACTTTCTGCCCATTTATTAGCACAGAGGGTTTGGGGTTGCGGGTTGGGGTTTTTTTCCCCTTCCTTTTATAAAGTCTAATTTTAAGATGCACACTTCCAAAAAACATTATGGTGTCAATTGCACTACCCTTCAGCAATCCTGTAATAACTTTATTCAACCATTTCTAATTATAATTATATTTTCAATTCCTTTTAGCTATAGAAACTCTTTATCAATCAGAGCACAAGACAGAAAATTACTTTATTACAGCTACAGCTCGTTAGTCTGAGTGCTCTTAATGAAGCAGCCTCATAATCAGATGAAAATCATGCTGAAGAAAACTTGCATCATTAGTCTGGGCCTTAATTACCAAGAAATATAGTCACTAACAATGATACTCCATTTCATGATACGGTGCATGCACCTTCTACAGTACTTGCAATTAATAATTCCGCAGACTGCTACAGAATCTTTCTATTTATTCATAACAATGGAGGGGAAAAAATTCTAAATTTAATTGAGCGGCTCCAAATGCACTCTCTCACTCTCTCCTGCTCAGATTAAAATGTCAAAAGGCTAATATTCTATCTTACAATAATTCATCATTTTAATTACATATTTTATGTATGTGGATGTCCTTTTTATTTTTTCTCCTCTTGATCATTTAGGGCGACATTTTGGGGGGACATGTGTACAGAAAAAATCTCTCCATGTAAGTGGCCCACACAGCACAGGGTTGCAATAAAGAGAAGAAAAAAGCATTTATTTTCCTTGTCGGTGGACGAGGATAAGCTTCAGACATAAGCACAAGACATTCACTTAAATTAATGAAGTCCTTCATCCAGTACACTTCTCAGTAAGGATGCAAAGGTTCTTGAGTGAGGAATATGTTGATCCCTAAAATCCTTTACGAATATGATCCATCATAGGGTTTGTAACTTCTGTACACAAGCCTCTTCTAATCCACTGCATTTTCTGTATGCTTTCACACCAAATGCTTGTCTGAAGTCTCCAGTAAGCTTCCTGCACACGAAAGCATCAGGAAATGCCGTAAGAGTCCCCTTCATCCAGCTAATGAACCCACTAAAAGATCAGATCGCAGTCCTCGACACCGAACACCTGGAGGATATTTCACTCCAATTTGCAGCATGGAAAATGATTCCACAGACATCAGCGGGAACGTTCACGACCCACAGTAGTGTCCCCGAGATTTGTACCTGCTCCAGCTGTCTCCCTCCTGTGCCTCGTCATCACTGAAGCCCGACGGGCTCCCGAGGGCGATAAGGAACACCGTTTTCCAGCAGATTAACCGAGGCAGGGAGCGGGTCCTGCTGCTCTGCTGGCTGCAAAGCCGCACGTCGGAAACTGGAGATTCCACTCCACATCAAAAATATTTGACATTATGATTTTTGCCAACTGCCCGGTCCGTGGCTACTCAGCTGCTGTCTGAGTAAGTCACATTACAGCAGGAAGAGATTGCTCTGGAGTAAGTTACCGAGCCTGTGATTAATCTCAAGGGCACGAGCTAAATAACTCCCCTGTACCATTGAATTTTCTAGTGCTCACACAGTGCTGTGCTTTCATGCAAGCACTTCAAACAATAACTAGCCATTAGACAGGCTAGATGAACTTGCTGTAAAGATATCCTGCTTCCCGGCACTGCACTCCACAAGGCATCCTCACTGTTGCCTCTGCTAAATGATCTGCTGCATCTTCCCGTGATCTTTGACAAATCATCGGCATCTTTTGAAGCCTTTTACGTCCCCTCCTGACACAGACAGTAAGCTCCCTTTTCCTGAAACAGAAAGTAAGAAGCTCCCTGCTCTGGTTTTGCTACCTCCCATATGTGGCACAGTTCACGGCTAACAAGCAAGAGAAGGAAAAATGAAAATCAGACTGAAGTTCTGTAAAAGAAATCTGTTAGTAGCTGGAATGAATAAATGAATAAATAAAGAAATAAAATTAAAAGGCTTTCTGCCCAGTATCTCCTGCAAGTCTTATTTTCCTACCCTCCTACCACACCTCAGTATTTTCTATTTTAGGAGAACTTCTTTTACGTAATTGCTTCAAGAATTTGCATCTGGCACCAGCAGACGACAGAGACAGGAGACTGACAAGATGGACTTGTGGCAATTCCTATGTTCCTACTACATTCCTAAGCTGTGCTTTTTGGCATTGAAAATAAAAAAAAATTTAAAAAAAAAAAAAAGCATATTTAGAAACGTGACAACTGGAAAAAATATTCTTAAACCTTAGAGTGCCTTCTAAAATTTCAGGATAAAATTAATTTATAGTATGACTATAGCTGGCCAAAAACCAGGGGCTCACAGTAAACCAAACGGGGTAAAAACCTGGCTCTGCAAGGGATTCTGAGGTTTTGGCTCTGTCCAACAAGTACACTTATAAACTTATTGTGTAACTTACTGGCAAGAGAGCAGCATCAGACTGACCTCCACTTGCATCACAGAAATTACACATTCATTGTCTTTGAGGGGAAAATGTTCTTATGGTACCACACTAATATCCTTTTGTGGGCTGGGTCATGAATCAGCATTGGCAGCCACCTCTGAAGCCGTCTGCCTGCCAGCCTTCCCAGCTGGAAAACTGGTAAGGCAGGAGAGACGTATACATAAGGGAAGTGATGGTTTCCCAATTCCGAATTGATTTGTACATGAATCTGCTCAAGTTTAAAGCACACCGACATGCCAAAAACCTAGTCCAATGAATATATAGAATGGTGAGCACTCACTGCGTGGGCTCGTACTGAACGTCAGCGAGGATGAGTTTATGCATCCCCAGCCCACGCAGGCAGCCCTGCAGTCCCACGGCCGCGTGCTGGAGCGCTCCCCGTGCCCCTCTTCGCGGGGGGCCATGCTTCCACGGGGAAGAAGTTTGGTATGTCTCAAATCGGGATTTTTTAATTCCCCCTAGGTTTTTAAAATGCTTGTTTTATATTTCCCCTCCCCTTTTCTGCGCCGTGCCCCCGCGGCAGGGGCGCAGGGCGGGAAGGGGGCGGTGTCCCGGGGGTCTCGGGCCGAGGGGCAGCCCCGGTGGCTCCCCCCGCTCGCGCTGCCCCCGTGCCTGGGGGCTCGGCGCCCTCTGCCGGCCACCCGCCGCAGCGGCCCGGAGCGGGGCCCGCGGGTTCGAGCCCCGGCCCCGCGGCCTCCCGGGCCCCGCAGATCTCCGCCGGCGCGCAGCCGGCCCTGCGGTAGCGCTCACAGTGCAAGCCCAACCCGTGCTTACCCAATAATTTATAACGAGGAGTTATAAACTGCCACGCTGTAACTCGGGGTACAGCTCTCAACTCCCACCTAGAAGCATCAAGTGACTGGGACAAGCAATAATTTATATCTGCCGGTACCAATTAAACTAACCGTAATAAATCACTTTGATGGGTGCAGGCGACCGAGTGTCCCCAGCCCACCTTCCCTGGCAGTAGGGCCATCACAGCTGGGTTTCAACCCAGGTGGCAGAGCTGGACCCTGGAAACCCTCCCAGACCATCCCTCCAGTTCTCTGCTGGAGTTCCAGAGGCTTGGAGCAGTGGTGCTACAGCTGTCAGGGAGTATTGTAACCTCAGTCACAAGCCATTGACTGCCAGACCTTCAGGCCTGAAACCAGGAGGAGAACACACATTCACCAGCACAGAAAGGAACTACTGTATTTACCTGCCCAGGTGCTTCTGTAGTCCAAGCCTCAGCTTCACAGCTCACGTCCCTGAACTACAGTTTGGCGATTAGATCAAAGTCAGCACTTCTTCATATTTTATGTTCTTAATTATGGTTCCAAAAGACAGTTCTGTTTGCTTACTCCTCCTCTTCTTCCCCCAGAAAGATTTGTCCCAGTCTTAGAAACTAATCCTTCAAGGAGATAAACAGGATTAGACTGGCAAAGCCATGGGTTTGGTAGAAATAGAATAGCTGTGGTTTTCCAAATGCATATAAATCCAAGCCGCAGGTGTGAGCCTCTGCTCTGAGCTGCCACCTGACTGTGCCAAACGAGCACCACTCTGCCCATGTTCTTTGGCCATGCACTCTGTGCGGCTGCATTCCCTGTCAGCGGTCAGGAGAGAAGCTCCAGCAAAACACAAGGAACGTCCAGACATGGAGCCAGACTACTGCAGCAGTAGGAAAGACAACTTTTCCTCAAGAAAAGATGCGCCAAGTCTCCTGGTTGCCTGTGCCTTTTGCTGAAAATGCCTGCTATAAAATCCAGGTGGAATATAAAATGCAGTTTAAAAAAAAAAAAAAAACGAAACCAAGACAAATAGGATATCCTGACTTTTCCTTAAGTAGTTTAGGCTGCACACAGGGTCCTTCTTAGTCCTTAGAGATTAGAGGTGAAGGGCATGGTCCACACCTAGACGAAGAGCAATAAGGGGCTGAGCTAAGAGTACATGCAGTGATGACAGTTTGTCTGGAAGGGAGGCTGGACACGAGACGTCTTGGAAAAATTAGAGTATAGCTATACTATGTAACAGTCTTCAGTCACTCTATAGATACAACCCACTTCCATAAACTATTGCACTTTTAATGAAATTATAGAAGTAGACCCACGTGAGCAGCCTGCACTTCCACCATGAAAATTGTTCTCACCTCCATCCTGGTTTTGCACCTTAACCTCAAGGCACCCCTGCCTGCTCTAGGACTGTGGGAGGTCACACAGAGCAGGGCAGGGGAAGGACAGACCTGGAGGAGTCCCTAGGTCTGCACAGCTCTGGACAAACTCCCTGCCTTCTCAGGGCAGAGGGCAGGGCTGCTCTCCTCTGCCTCCTCCCAGCTGGTGGCCACAGTCCCTTGGGCCACAAGAGGGAAACACAAAAGACAATTCACCCACACTGATCCCCAGCCTGGCTGTTGCAAGACACCCAAACCTCTCCCTCTCTCCAGCCTGCAAGAGGCATTGCACAGAGGTGTTCCAACTGGATGAAAAGACCAGCCACCACCAAGAAAGTGCACACCAACAAAGTTTCTTCTCCTACACCACCATTCCTCCACCTCCTCTCTTCCTGCATTCAGGGAAGACTCACAATTTATTTCCCCCTCATACTCTGGGAGAAGGGAACCATGGCAGAATTTTATTGGTGATGGTGAGGTACTATTTTGTTTGTATTTTTTCCAAAGCCAGTGGGCACAGGGTGAGACAAGCCTGAGCAAGCATGCAGCAACATTGCTGTAAGCTCCCTTCAGCCCAAGTGGCACGTTGCCTGGGGACACTGACGAAATACTCAGGCTTCCACTTGATTGCACAAAATGCCCCTGAAATTGCCAGGTCAGGAGGAAAGGTGCAGTGCAGGAGGTGACAGACAGCAAAACCCTAAAAGACCAGCCAAAATCCATGACCCCTTCTGTTCCTACACCCATGCCCATGATCCAGTAAACCTGCCTCACACCCTTAAACAGCCTGGAATGTAGTTCACAGACACTGAAAGTTTGTCAGCTCTTCCTTCACAAGCATCTGCGGAATTATCCCCAACCTGTATCTTGAAGCACTTTTAAGACTCTTGCCATATGAAAACATTCATGAGTTTTTTATTGCTGTTGAATCATTTCTTTTTCACCATCTTATAGGATGACATGGTTTATCTTATTTGCTCAATGGGATCACTGCCTTTCCACTGAAGAGCCTATTTTAAATATCAACACAGGTTGGTATTTTAAGAGTTATTTAAAATGTCACCAGTCACAGAATGTTTAATTATTGCAAACATCTTCCAAAAAATTCCACCGTGGGTTTCTCACACCAAGAGATTTATTTCGGATGTAATTTCTGTTTAATTAATAAGGGATTTAGCTCTGACCTGGAGGGTGTGAGAACCAGCAGAGGAGCTGGAGTTGAGTTGGGTTAACATTAAACCTGCTTGTGCCTGTTGGAGGCTGAGAAAAAAAAAAATCAGGCTGGCACTTATTCAGGTGCTACCCAGCAATATTCTTATGTTGATTGCAGTGGAAAAATTGTAAAGGCAAACAGAACTTGGGGGAAAAAAATTAATCACCACAATATGAACATTGTACTTTGTTATTTATTTTAACTATGTATATAATTTGCTATAGAGTATAATTACCCCTAATTTCAGCTGAGATAATATCTAGGCCACGCTTTGTTATTCACACAGTCTCAGAAAGCAGTTTCTCAATCAGTCTGGCCTGAATTTCCTTACACCTTGAGAACAATTGGAATCAAAGACTAAAAGGCTATTTCAGGAGGGGAAAAAAATAAAATGTAAAAACATCTACTTTAAAAAAAATACAAACAAGGAAAATGCCTAATCTATGCTGCTCAAAACACCAGGTTACATCAGAACCAACTTTAATATCCTGTAAAAATCTCCTAGTATGACGCACATACAGCTGTCTAATATTGCTGCTTAAAATGCCCCCGCATTAAATAAGATTCTATGCTGTAAAATTTTGCAAGGTGATAAAACAAAAAAATGATATAATAAATATAAACCATCTGCATTTTTTAACAAGCCATTTGGAAATGGATTTAATTTATATTTAGAATTGTTTTGAAGTGTTCCCTTTTTTGAAAATGTCCCAGTTACAGTATATTAGGTTTTCAGCAGAAAGATTAAAAGAGCTGACGCACAAATAAACACGCATGCACACCCAGAGCAATTTCCAGAGCTATGAGAGCATTTGATTCTTCAAGGATACTACAGCTGGCTTTTAGTCACATAAAAAGGGTTAGTGTGTGCAATCGGCAGCTCTGGAAAATGGATTCATGAACACAAAAATGCATTAAAATAACATTAAGATTTTGGCAACAACCAACGTAAGCCAGGAAACTGAGCTTCAGGCTGAACTCGCATCCTTAACTCCTTCCATGGTGCTCGCTGAAAGGGTCGGTCACATCCTGCAGGAGGGAAAAGCCTGTCCTGGGGCTTCTAAAGGTCAGAGCAGAGACGCCAAGGGGAACCAGGGCTCAACACGGGCAGGGCAAAAAAGGGAATGATGCTTTTTGGTGTGACCCAACTCCCATGGCATTATCTCCTTTAACAGAACCACACCTTGTGTCAGAGGTCTGTTCAGCCTAGCATGCCGACCGAAAAAGGCTTTTCACTTAACTTCCTTTCCTGTTATACTTCTACTGCCTTGCACTCCTATCTCGGCTGCACAGGACACTCCCGAGTGCTTCCTTTTGTTCACAGCAAACCTCCAACACCAGTGAAACAGGGATAAGACAGCACTGCCCAAGGATCTCAAAGAGCTTTATATGCCCTCACACCACAGCCCATCACCTTGGCCCCCTCCCCTCTCAGCTTGCCATTAGCTGCACATTAACCCCCTAAACCTTAACTCAGTCTGTGGGAGACTGGTATTTGTCTTTTTGAACTTACTTCAGCATTCCCAAAAGCCACAGAGTGAGGTTTTTTCTGCTGAATCCCACACCTAGAAGAACTAATGGGTTTGGCTATTTTTGCCTCCTATTAGTTTCGTCTCTACAAATCCCTTCTTAAGATTAAATACCAGTTTTTTTCCCCCCCTTCGTGGATGGTTGTATAGTACAAGAAAAAAAGGGTGTTTGTGCCAGACCAAGCAGACCAATGCTTAAAATGGATGGGGCTGTAACCAGTTTACTTCTTTTGACCTTCCTTCTCCCAGTAAAGCAGCATCTTCCAGGAAGCATTACAAAGTAGCAAAAAGTTACTTTTCAAAAGAAATTAAAACCACATTAGAACTAGAGGCATTATCACGCCTTCTAATAAATATCTGAATGGTCATTTGTTTAATTTTAAATCATTCACTCTATTAATAAGCAAATGCACTATTGACCAGATATCAAATGTAATTCTTTTGCCTGAAAACAGCTACTAGGCTGTTAAGTTCATCATCATTAAGAAAAAAAGGAGCTTCCATTGGACTTTCTCTTTCTATTTTATCATTTAATTACCTGGAGCTAACATCTGATCAATGAGATCAAAGTTTGAACAAGCCAGGGATTTTTCAAAGATGCACCTCTGGACAGAAAACTGCATTTACAAACCCAGCATTTTGCCTTTTTTGATGCTTAATTGCATTCCTGTACCAATTAATGTACAGCTAACAGAGATGTACCCTCTTTGCTGTAGGAAATGCAATCCAAATTCTCTGTGCCCTCCCTAGTGTGCTTCTTCACAGCTTCTCTGTCAGCATCATCACAGCTCGGTCTCTGCTTGAGCACTTGAGCTTCTCACTTGTTTTGGTTTTCTCTTTGCTTCCAGGAATTCCTGCATTGCTCATGCAACTTTAGGAATGTTAGGACTCAGAAGGAAATTTTAAAAATCTAATTATAAATTTGTATTTATATTTTCACCTTGCAGTTTTTAAGCTGTGAGGGAGAGGGAGAACTCCTTCCTACCTCAGAAATGGGGAAGTACAGCCAAAAAACTTTACACAGCTGACATCTCATCCCCCACACATAAGGTGGGGCAGTCATCTTCAAGCAATTTCTTTTTCCCTTCCTGTGTAAGTCCCTTACTCCATTTTCTTATTATTCTGGGGCCTTTGAGTTTGTAGTTTCTTTCCTGAACAAAACAAAACACCAGAAACAAACAGAGGAACTTCATATCTCATTTGTACCTACTTCCTCTCACAGTCTTCATTCACTCAACCAAGGAGAAAGGAAGCTGTACTTCAGGAAGAGAGGGAGGATTTAGAGGGTAACACATCATCCTTTAGCTATTATCTGGATTACTTGGTTCCGGATAAGAATGTGTGCCAAAGAATGTAGCTGCCCAGGGAGCTGGAGGTCTTCAAACAGAAAAGATACTGAAATGGCAAGGTGGCAAGGCTCTTCCAGTAGGGAAGTTAGCCTTACAAATAACAATTTTTCATGTGTTCCCTAGCCTCCTATTTCCAGAATCAAAATTCTCCAGAAGCAGTGGTGTTACAGTACCCACAGTGTCACAATAAGAATTTTAGACAAGCAATTCTACAGAAAAAAAAGGGAAAGTTAAAGCAATAAAAGTCTGAGAGGAAAGTAAAAACTGCTTTGGGGGAGAATGTTTTCCCCTCTGGGTTTCCCACTTCCTCCTAACAAGGACTGGAGAAGCAAGAAACTCCTATACCAGGAAACAATTTTGTCCTCTTTTTCAGATCTTTTAATATGCACAGAGAGTATGTTCAAAATAACAAAAAAATTACAGATCTTTAAAAAAAATACAACCACCAAAAAAAATGCAATGAACCACGGGGCATGAAGCAGGCTTGGAGGTGTGTAATACCAGTGGAAATCACTGAATAGGACAACCTAAGCCTTTTCTGAGTAATGGACCAAGATAAGGCGCAATGATGTTTTCAAAGTGGGAATTTTTCCTTTGTCTTTAAAAAAACCAAACCAACAAAACATCAGTTACAGGATTTGACCTCAGAGTTCAGCACAGAACCAAGACAGCAAACCTCAGTGCAGAAAAACAAAACCAAAAGTAATTCTCATGTTGCCTCGGGTTTCTCCAACATCCCAGATCTCCTCTTCTCTCGGGAACATAACACTCACACATGCACTCTCAGTCTTGTGACTTCAGCAATAATCCCTATCTCAGGATGCTTCAGGCACCACCCTGGCAGCCTTGGCTCATGGAAATGTGGGCTGACTGAGGATCTGAGTCTGTTCAAAGGTGCTGGAGGGGTTCCAGTTGGACTTGCATCAGGGGCACACCTATGAATCCACATCGTCCACCAGGGAAATGTTGGTCAGGATTTGCTCATTCATGTTGGAGTGTTGGCATGCCCAGTTCTACAGGTGTGCCATATTGGAAAACAGGAAAAAGCCCAAGTCTGCATCCATCAATAGCAATACCTCAAGAATACAGAATATATGGGTATTTTTTCCCTTGCTGTCTAAAAATCTCAATTCTAGAACACATGCTGCATGTCAGTTAAGTTCAGGTAAGACTGAAGTGCAGCCTTCTGTGGCTCAGCACCATTCCCGTGGGGCTGCTTATATTCCACTGGTCGTGGAACAGTCACCCAGATTCTCACTGAGTCAGGCTCTGCTCAGGGACATGTGGGAAAGCTGCAGTCCACTGCAGAAACAAACCGGAGAAAGGTTGCTTATTACTTACCTCTAAATTCCTAGTTTATAGAGAATCACCTTGTAGAACACCCTAAAGTCCGTTGATGCACAGGCCAGAGCAAAAAAGCATTTCAGGGCTTCCTCCCTCCTCAGCCACAACCAACACATGGAAGAAGGACACTCTTTCACCTTTTCCTACCCTGAGCTCATCTCCAGTAATGTGTTATTCCTCTTCTTCTGCCCCTTTCTTCTCCTCTGCACATTCTACTGGTGTTTTTCTCCCTCATGCTACAGTAGAGGCAGTGGATCTTGATGAGGTGATAGTTGGGGCAATTCTAGCAAGGCAGCTTTTCAGATAGTTTCTCATGACTTCAATATTCAAAGGGTTCCTTTCAACACAGAATACAGATCTAGATGCCCATATATCAGCATGTATTTTAGTAATCACTGGAAAAGTCTGAGAGATAGGAGTATTTGACAGGAGCCCTGATTTCACAATCCGTCACCCTTCCTCTCAAGAAAAGTTACTTACAATCACTATCTTTGCTCTAAGGGTGCACATGTTTAATGGGCAGCCAAGACTGCAGCAGAAAAAACAAAAGGTAAATTTCAGTAAAAGCATTATTACAAAATCTAGTCAAGCATTGTAAATAGAACTGCCATATTATTATTGAGAAAAGGTGTAGTGCCCATGCAAACTACATATTTGATTAGGATCTGAACTCTTTGCTGAACCATGAATCTGAAATAATTTAGGTGATACATATAAATTTAATTTCTTTGTTCAACATTCCACATCTGAAATGATGCACTGCAAATGTGCAGCTCTCACTGAAGTCTGCAAAATGAGTCTTCTTATAACTCGCCTATACTGTGTGGAAATAATCTGAAATAATCTTAAAGGAAAAGGAATAAACCTATTTTAAAAACAGCTGAGTCCTTTAGATCGTATACCATAACCAATTTATGGAGATAAATGGAATTCAATATTAAAGAAATACTGGGTTTTTCCCCTCCTGTGGAAAATTTAAATGCAGAAAGAAAAGGAAAGATAAAGAAAGAAGAAAAAAAAGATAAAGAAAGAAGGAAGTGGTAAGACACAAGCAACACTTGGCTATTGTTTCTGTATCAGTGTCTGCTAGGAGCACTGCACCTTGTTTTTCCTGGCCCAAGCTAAAGGAAAGCTGATTGTGGAAATGACTCATTCCATCCCTATAATGGAGATACACCAGCTATTGGACATCTTTATTTCTCATTCATTAAATGAATCCAGTGTCTACTGCTATGATAGCCATCACCAGAGACAGATGAGGAAATAAAAAAAAAGGGGGAGAGAGCAAGAAGGAGAATACAAATGAATATTATAGACTACTGTATGGGCCCTATTACTAAAAATGAATACAAAATACTTTAAAAAAATACATTAAGCCGGTATTGGCTTACAATGAGGTCAATATTGTGATTCATTTAACTCAGGGGACAATAAATCTTGATATTGACTGAAAACATAAGTCAATATGCGTACTGTTGTGTGCATTCCATTATAAAAATGAGGGGGGTAAGTGCAATGGAGGACACTTTTAGAAGAAGATTAGTTTTGGCAAAAGATTTTTGTCTGCCTTTTAAATTCACCACTGCAGACCACCAAAGCTGAACACTTGGTCCTCATCTTGGAGGCTGTAGGTTGGGCTGAGGCTGGTGACCATCTCGCCCCAGACACACTGCAAAGCTCCAACACAACCAACAGCCTTAGAGGACCAGAAGAGGTGACAAGCTGTAGAAGAGAGAGACCTTTAAATGGCTGATCTTCATAACGTTTAAGGCTATTTGTGCCACCTTCAGGGATAACTCTGATGAACAGAATTCAAATATAACCAAACCCTTCATACTAATACAGAAGAAAGGAATCAGAGGATCTGCCTAGATTCCTTCAGCTTTGTGTTGAGCTGTAGGATTCCCCCATTCTACCTCTAATGTTCTGAAAAAAAGTTATTTAAAAACAAAACAAAATTCCAACCAAACAAAAATATAAAAATCCCACATATATACAAAAAGAAAACCCTCACATTTTGAAAACATCTGTTAAAAGCCAAGGCTCTATGCCTAATATCCAAGCTCCCAGGGCAGCTGAGCTCCCACTTTGGAGTCTACCAATGAAGCCTGGCATTGACACAAGACCAGACAGAACAACAAAGGAGGCCTCACAGTCCTCATAGCTCTGGAAGGTCATTTAAAAAAAAATTTAAAAGCCACATTTTCGCAGAAAGATTTTGATATCAGCAGACTGGTTAACCCAACATATTATTCTGCTGGAAAACTCCCAGCTACACCTAAACTACAGACACTGGGCTTGCCTGCCTGCACTGTCTAAGCATCGTTAATATTCTCACTTGTTACAAGATCTTGCAACACCTCTCTCTCAGCTGGGCCAATTGCCACGGGAAACCCTCACACAGCTCTGGCTGATTCCATTGGCACCTGACCTGCTGTATTCAGATACAGGCCAACCTACTCCACAAACACTGAGCCTGCACAGTGGGCACTTCCTAAAAGCCAAAGAAAAAACACTACACTGCTTTAAAAAGCCCCGCTCTTGTAAAAGCCTCCAATTTAACTGAAAAATTTGTGCTACTATCAGTGATATTCTTCAACTGTCAAATTAAGTTTTCCACAAGCTACAGGAACAGTGTGTGACACCCCAGGCAGTTGCCCAGCCCCAAGGTACTGACCTCTGGAGTCAATCAAGGTGAAGGGCAAAACCTACTGATTCAGCATGTGACCAGCTTCAGCAAGTCAGCAACTGAGGAGGATTCCCTTTCTGACCTTTTATCCTGAGATGCTAAACCCTCACCATCACTGCCAAACTCCCCTGGACAAGGGATGGCAGCATACACAGATAAGAGAAGAAAAAGCTCCCATCCACCTGTTAAATTGCAAAAGGAAAATCACAGGACCAGTACAAGCAGGCACAAATCCAGCTCTTATGCTGCCAGGATGACACTTACTCTATATGTACACATATATACACACACATATCTGCAAATGACAGTCCATCAGCACACAGTCAATCACAGGAACAAGGGAATATGAGTTGGGATACCTGTAATCATGTTTTACGCATAAAATTAGTGTGGCAACCCTCACAGAATCATGCAGAAAGAGCAGAAGACCACTTCTCACAGGACAAACGATGTCCTGGACATCACTTAGTGTCACAGAGCCAGGACATCACCCACACTGGTTCACAAGCCAGCACTGCCCTCTTCAACCTGCTTTCATCCATGCTGGCTCCAGGACAGGTGGCAGCAATCAATACCCACATGCTGAGCTGTGGTGACTAGGAGCACTCCTGGGTTAATGCATCTCAGAGAGGAGCCAGGAAGCTCCGTGCCACTTGCATGCACAAAACACAGAGGTTACAGAAATGGGGACCCTGCACAAGTAAGTGAAAAAGGCCTGCAGTTGTTTAAGATTTAAGAAAGTATATATCCAGGCAGACTTAGAGACAATACACCAAAGCCAGGTACCAAAAGCCATCTAACTTCATTTTTTTACTTAAACATCTAGGAAAGAGTGGCAGATAGCAAAATTACTGCTCATTACTCTCATCACTCTTATCTGGGACAGGTTTAGTAATGCCTGCCTCTCTCCTAGTCCAACATGCTGTCCTAGTTCTGGCCAGGACAGGGTTAATTTTTGCAGTAACCAGAAGGGGACATGGCCAGGACCCAGAGGTTATTCCATACCACCTCATGTCACTACTGGGGGTGGGGGAAAGGGAGTCTCTTCTAGGGAGAAGGGGTCTCTTCCAGTTGGCATACCATGGGGAGGAAGAAGTTGGGTGTTATCTACTGTCGGAGGATTTCCTTGTGAATCATTCACCTCTTTCTTGTACCCTCTGCCTTTAGTACTGTTACTGTTGCTGTTCATTTTCTTATCTCATTGCTGTTTCCAGTAAGTTGTTCTTATCTCAACCCGTGATCTTTCCCTTTTCTGCCTCAAATTCTCCTCTCCATCCCACCTCAGGGGGAAGGGGATGGAGTGAGCAGCTCGTGGTTTGGAGAGTCTCAGTGGGAACACTAAATTGGGGATTACCATTACTAAACCATGGCCCATATGCTTAAAGGAAAGTAAAACAGTCATAGGCAATGACCTAATAAGGTTTCTGGCTTTATGTGACATCCTTCTTAATATGCAGCACGGATTTGCCTACCCCTATGGTGCTCTTGACAGAGACAGCTCACAAGGATCAGGCCAGCAGCAAAGGCAGAGGGAAGGACATCTCACTAATTTTACTGGCCATGTCAGCACTCTGGTGTCCTGCCAACCTTGCTTAAGAAGCTGTCTCTCAACAGAGAGTGCATCTTCACAGGGAAGAACCAGTCAGAGCCTTGACCAAAGCCCATTTCAAACCTCAAATCTTGCTGTAAGCACTGTTTGACTCCAACAAGCCCAGGTGCAGATCTTGGTTATGCTACTGCTTACACATTCCTCACCAGCATGTCAGAAGTTGACAGACATGCTACTACAACCAAAACTTTGCCTGAAACCTCTCCCCAGAGGAAAATCAGCACGTTCCTGTGGTTGTGTCTGTACAGATGTTACCTGGCATGGCTGTTTGCAAACAAACCCTGTGACCTTTCATGCTGAGAGGCAAGAGCCTGGTGTCTTGCATGGAAGGTGACTTCCAGCTGAGAAAAGCTACAGCTCCCCTGGGCAGCAGCCAGGTGCCCTCTGGCAGTGGGGCACTGGCTGTGGATCACAGGGAACTGGGATCAGCTCCAGTGTGACAGTGTGCCCACAAATCCACATATGGACAGGAGCTCTCCTCATTGCATAAGGTCCTTACGGTGCCTGCTGACAACAGGTAAGGAGGCTGGGATTCCAGCTCAGCTACAGCCCAGCCAAAGGAAAACACTGGGATAGGAAGGATGAAGATAGCCACTTCCAGCTTGAAATAGACACTCTGCAAACTTTGTGCAAACTTTGCTGGTTTTAGCCAGTGGTAGGTCAGAGAAAGCTGGCCACTCCCCTTCACTGAAGAAAACAAACCAAAAACCAACCCCAAAGACCCCTAAAATTAAACAAAGGCGTAACATGTCACTGCTTTCCAAACTGAAAACACAAGAATTTGTTCCCATGGAAAACTTCAGGAGCCTTTATTCCTGTCCTGAGTAAGAAGAAATCTCTTTTATATTTTTAAAAGGCACAAATTCTTTTCACCCAAAAGCTGCAGAGACCCTCTCCTTGGTGTGCTCAGATTTTCTCTCCCTCAGCACAGTCTGCCCTTGCAGTGAGTGCTGAGGCAGAGCCCCAGCCCCTGCAGGAGCCTCTCAGCTGGCTTGGATATCACCCTCCGTAGGTGCCAAGAATGGGTGTGTTACGAGCACATTGGCTGTATCGCTCTTCCTGCTGCCCCCTGTAAATCCACTTCTGCACCCACCACTGCTTCCGTGTAGCAGGGTGACAGCAAGCCCAGGCAACAGGGGGAAGCCAAAGGTGAGTTCAGAACCTGCAGGCAGAGCCCCAGCTATTAACAGATAGCCACACACACACCCCTTCCTCCACAGCCATGTCCAGGATGGGACTTTAACTCCTCCCTGCTCATACCTCTATCTCACACCACACTGCTCCCTCCCCTCCTGGGGCTCTCCATAAGCCCAGAAACCAGACGCCCTGGCACAAAGCGGAGTGCTCATCCCTCAACTTGTGGGAGGTTTGGGACTGTTACGTGTACTTCACATCTCAGACCCAGCTCAGCATAAAACATTCTGTTTTTCTCTCTCTTTATTCCTTTCTGCTTTTCTGAAAGATTTCTCCAGAGATAGACAAGGAGGAAGCATTTTTGCCTCCAAGAAAGAATGAAAATTACGATCCTATCTACATAGCAAAGGATACTTTACTCCTGGGTGCAGAACAAGAAGGCTGAAAGAAATGTAAGCTAACACAAAAATTATGAGCAACTTTGGATGTGGGTAGGTCTCTGGTGTGAGACCAGCATGAAATCCTTTCCTATTTCTTCCTCCGTTCTATTTCTAAGATTCAGATAGATATTCAGATCATATAGTGGGCAAGGCAGATAAATAAATAAAGTTCTCAAGATTTCAGAATACATACAGCTCAGTGGTTGGGAGTCTCATCACACAGGCAAGAAATGAAGAAGAAGTCCTGCAGAACTAGTAAGAACAGGGAGATGAAATACATCTAGTGTTATGATAATTAATTGAACTACTTCAGTTAGGGACACAGGTTGGTGGCTTTTCTTGTGCAATGTATTTAGAGGCACATCAGTCCAACAATGATGGAAAGAGAAACCTGCTCTGAAATACTGCTCTTCAACAGCCAGATAAGCGAACTAGAACAGCTCTCATACGTGTAAGCCAGCTCTTCTCCAGCCCTCGGTTACTCTGCCAGCTGTTTAGTCTTCCATGAAGAATACCTACATTTTTCCTGCATTCAAGCATTTTATCAAACTGCCATATAAAAGTCAATGGATATTAAAACAGAGTAGTACTGTATATTCTTGCTACAGCCCCGAATTCAATTATAATCCTTCAAGACCCCAGGGAAAAGTTACAAGTGGAAACATTGTGTGCTCAAAAAAATGAGAAACGATGGCATTCAGCATTTGTAAGTTTATTTCTAATGCCTTTCCTCAGGAAAGCAGGTACAAATAATTCGCAGTCATGGTATTGCTTTTGTTTGCAATGCCTCCTTTGCTTTGCTGCTAACTGCAGGTAATCTTTAGTTTAAGATGTCTTGTTTACTGGGATGCCAAAAGATTCCCCTCTCTACCTAGATGCTTCCAAAGAATCAGGCTTGTGACTAAACAAGGGAATAGATTCAAACCCCGTGATACTTATTCCCCATACCAGTCACCAGCAACTGCATTAGAAAAACAAATAAACAAAAAAGGCTTTTTTACTTCCCTCGCACACAATTTTTTTTTTTTTTTGCATAGATACCTTTAAAGACTTTTACTTCCAGTGAATATGGGACTCGTCACTTGATGATTAATTTGCATGTTGATAGGCAGTCAGTGTAGCAGCTTTCAGATTAGGGACATTCCGCTGCACACTAAAAGGCACAAAGAACAAAAAGTGAATTTCAATCTTGCCCTTCTTTTCCAGTCAGTGCATTCCCAGCCCATGTCTATTGATGAGCAGTTGGAACAATACCAAAATGCAGTGTAAGATCAATCCTGCTGTTTACTTCGCTGAGCTGAAGGAACAAAGGACAGAAGAAAGGACTTAAACCCAGCTATAGTAAAAGAGTGGGGATGAAGGATGAAAAATGTGCCTGATGGGCAGTAGCACAGAGTAAACTCATTTAGAAAATAGGCAGCTCCAGCTGAGATAAAACCAATGATGATTTGTATTTTGTACTGTATCTTCAGGGGATAAAAGCACTTCTATCAGATACCATTGGAGGCAAACTTGAAACACTGCAGTAAAATGCTATGTTCCCTACTAGGGAGAGAATAAAAATTCCCATAATTGCAAAGGAGTGTTAAATATCTGATTGTGCATGCCTTTTTCCTCCCATGGTGAGATAACTCAACCCGGTCCTCTTTTTAACTTCACAGGACTTGTCTAATAGAATATTCAGCTGGGTGCTTTTGTATCAAATGCAGCATGACACCATGTTTTACTTTGATAAATACTGATAATTGTAATTTGGAGGATTATTAGCCTTTAAGACCTTTTCCTTAAAAAAAAAAAAAAAGCTATTTCAAATGAGAAGGGACTCAAGTGCCTGAACAGGCAGGAGAATATGAACAGAGAGGAAAATCTTCTTCTTCAAATGCAAATACCTTAACAAACTGTAACTAATGGGAAGGAGAAAATAAAACACTCCATTCTATCACTAAACATAAATCATCCTAAATCAAAAATCTATTTATTTTTACTGAAAAGCAAGAATATCTGACACAATGAACTACCACCATCTCAGGCAATGACAGCACAGCACAGAATAGAGATGGTAAAAATGAACAGCAGGAGAATTGATGGTATCCTTGTTGACACTGAAGTACAGGGGAATTTGCTTGTTTACCAACCACCATTTACAGGGTTTGTTCACCTATTTGGTTCAAAAAATTACTTCCCAGAGGCTATTACTTTCTGATAGGGATGTGTTAGCTCCTCACTTACACTGATCAATGTACATTCTTCCAGTAAGGATAAAATTTGAAGTCATTTATTTGATTTTCTATGATGCTTCAGAAGAATCTCTGACTGTCACCAAGCAGCAGATAAACAATGTTCCTGTCTGCAGGAGTAAGCACTTAGAGGCAATTACAAATTGACCTGCCTAGACACCAGCACACCAGAGTGTGAACATTGTCTTTGCGAATAGTGAGCTGTTGTAGACACATACAGACAAACATATATATGTGTATTGTGGGTTGGGAAGGGTATTGTTTAAGGAAATAAGAGGCACCCATAGAAGAAAGTAAGTAGAAAAATCTGAGAGACTTGAACAAACCCTGCATTTGAGAAAAGCCTCCATAGTACATCCAAATGCAGCTGTGCCAGCACAGCAGGAAGGATAAAAGGGCTAAAGTTAGGTACAAACATCTCTACTGCTGACTCAACAGCTGAGATTCTTCTGTGGGTTGATGAAGATCCAAAACATTTTCTCCATTTCACCTCACTTTCCAACCCCACTGTTTACTCTGAAGTGACCTGACGTGTCTCTTTTGTCCCAGGATACAATAGCTAAGGAACTTGGGCCCTGATTCTGCAACTCTCTTCTTTCACTGTTATTCAGCAGCAGACGTCAAACCACTGCTGATTAAAAGCCAGCATATTAGAATTAGAAAGGAGGTACACTCTGTTTTATGTTAACATCACTTCTACCAGTGCATTTCTGTGCTAGAAATGTAAACCTTTTTTTTACTAAAATATTACACCTGCGGGTGCCCTCCTGCAGTCTAGCAGCCTTACAGAAATTTGTCCAGCTGGGCAATAACACATCCACCTTGCCCTGTTGAGAGAGAATAGCACCGTGCATGGACCAGTTCCCAGAAGAAGGAAGGGGTTTGGGTCTATTTACGGCAACTTTCTCTGAATTTAGAAGTACTTCTGTTTAGTTCTGAGTCTACACTCTCTCTCCTTACATAACAAACAGCAGAATCAGATAAACTGCTGTTAATTTTAACTCTCTTTTCAGAGCATTCATACAAGCACACCCACCCATGTTTGGAAAGAATCCGCTATATTTATCCATAAGCATAAATATTTGGTACACTGATGGATCTTAAATTTTTAACTACGTTCTTCCAAGCTCAAGAGTTCATGTTGCTTCAGAGACAACATGAGCCAGTTTATAACCCTCTAGAAACACACAGACTCTGATAAAGGTTCGCAGCTGAAATAACCCTTACTACAATGGTGAAAATACAATGCCATCAGTATAAAATAAGGCAGCATTATTCTAAGCAATCCTGTGTCCATAAATAGTACAAGATTAAAGTGCCTATAAATTGCAGAGTCTTATTTACTTCTAGATGCAATTACATTTACAACAGATAAATGTCCAAAGTCTTTGAAATCTTAAGTCCCTGGTGTGAATTTCTGTATACAAAACTGTACTGCATGTATCCGTAATGCACATTCCTGTCAAGAATATAATTCATAGGGAGTCTAGTGAAAAAAAGTCTACCTCCTTCTTCTACCTTTTTTTCCCCCCTGTCATTTGCTCTCTGATGAAATCCCTGACAGTTGTCTCAAATTCTACAGTGCTGCAATTTAAAAAAAGGACACCAAAAAAAGGCAAAACCAACCCAGTTATATTCTTTTCCCTTCTAAATAAATTATGTCAGCAGGTATATGGCCACACCTCCTTACTCCTTTTCAAGGTGAAAGGAAGTTCTGTTCACCTTTTGGGGTTGGCCTGCACCCCCCAGCAGGGACAGCACAGCAGCTCTTGGAAGACCCAGAGCTAAGCGTAAACAATGCAGACACAAAGCCAAATTTCAGGCAGCTGCCAGACATCTGAGGTTCCCTGACACCTCAACTGGACTCCTCAGGTCAAGGAAGTTGAGTCTTTCTGCTTTTGAAAGAAATCATCCTTTTGGAATAGGTGAAGAGCAGGAAAATAACATTTGAATGCTTTACCCTTGCCCCTAAATGAGAGAATAACCTTAAAAGGATTGAGTGCTGCAACGGGAAGCACACCATGAGAAACACGAGCATACAGACCCATCAGCCAGTGCTGGTAGGGAACATGTTCAGCACACCTAGAACAAGCCCTCTGCCCCCCACCCAAAGTTCATACCTAAACAGGCACAACTAATATTTTACCTACACACTGTAAAACAGGAGTATAAGAAAAAAAAATACACAGAGAAACATCACTCAGCCTCCCAAAAGAGTTTTTGAAGTCTCACAATATTATTTAATTCCTTAATTACTAATTACTTATATCCTAATTGCTTGAATTCCACAAGCAAGATCTTTTTATGTAGTTGACACAATTTTGTAGAGATTATCCAAAATTTCACAGACCTTGCCAATTCACAGATATTGAGTTTGCTCTCTGAACAATTTCCTTAAGCAAAAAAAAAAAAAAAAGGCAGACAGCCAATCAGACCTTGAAATTGCACTAATGTGTTTAGAATTTCCTCTTCTTCTGCAGTTCACCCCTTTTTCAATTAATAGTAAATGTAAGAATACAAGGATAGAATGTAGACTAATGTATCATTTTGAGACTGGGCATGCTGGTATCCTTGTTTTCAAGTGAGGAAAAGCTCCCAAAACTTGAGAGATCTTATGATCCTAGAGATGGACTGATGGCAAGAAATCAGGAATAAAATCCAGGTTAGGTCATTTATCTTGGCAGCTGAACCATCAGCTCAGTTTATATCTGAATTTAAGTAGAGTAACCAGCATTTACTGGAACAAATACTCCAACAGCCTCTGCATTGATCTTGGTGATGCCAACAATGGAGTGTTGGACACAACCAGTTCTTGATGTCTCTCCAAGTGGCTGGAGGGCACAAAGTTAATGCCCAGATATCTGGGGACATGCACCATGAAATCTTACCTTTCTTGCCCAGTTCTAGAGTAGATTTTCTGAATCCTCCTTTACATTTCAACTGGCCTGGACCAAAGCTTATTTATTCCTAAAGATTACCACTAACATTATCCTACCACTGCCACCCCCGAAGAGCTCAAGCTTTGAAGTAGACACAGCTGGCCTATCCAGAGCATCCTCACCAGAAGCATTTTGCTGTCAAACCAGTGGGCAACATCCTCTTCTTCTCAGTGACCTCTATACTTCTAGCTGGAGTAGCAGGCAGACATACCCTGAGCAGGCCATGAAAGAAAATAAAATACCCAATGCCAAGACAGAGGAATAAAGAAGGGAGGAGGACTAAGAGTGTCTCTAATAAGTTTCTGTAATTTGTCTGAAAAAAAATAAAAAGAGAAGAGTTTCGCAACTTGAGCTTTGACAAGAAACCAGCTCTGCGGGCTCTGTGAGGTAATGACAGCAGTTTCCAAAAGAGATTCTGGAGCACACAGATGGCAGGCAGAGTATGAGCTAAGAGGCTAAGAATGGGAACGGCAAGTAACAACAGGTCAGAGTGCAAGGCTCAAAACTCTGCTTTTAAGGGGTTAGCATGGAAATAAAATAAATAAATAAATGAAAGAAACCTGAAAACCAGTGCTGACTTTTATCAGGGACCAGGGTCAAGGCTGTGAATGATGGCTCTAAAAGACTGGACTCCATCAGCACTTGAACCGCTGACGTCTGCGGGATTTACCGATGATGGCAGTAGAGCTCAGGCTGATGTGTTGCACAACATGGCTCTGACCTGCAGGGATCTGCATTTCCAGGGCTTTTTGTAGGACCAGCTGCCCTTCCCAAGACAAAAAAAGTTTAGGCTACAAACACAGCCCATGAAGCCTCTCCATGCTGCATAACACAACAAATCACTTGGACGAGCAACAGTGGATTTCAGAGCTAAAACCAGTGCATTGGGGCAGACCACCACCCACTGCTGTTCCAGGTTGACTGCAGACTCAGGCATCCATTGGTGACATCCACAGTGTCCTGTAGCTATAAAGGCTGGAAGCTTTTCGCATGAACACATTTTGACACCACCCTCAAATGTTGCTCTGATTTCTGCTTCTTGATATCCCTTCCCTTGCTTTCTCAGTTCTCAGCTTTCACAAGCTTCTCTGTCATATATTGCATCCCAGTCCAGCCTTCCCTAGAATTATGGGGAAGAGAACAGAATGGAAGTGTTAAAAAGCAGCAATTTTCTAAAAGGCTAAATCATACACCAGATTAAAATTAGATGTTCAGGCTCTGCACAGCCAGTTCTCTTGTATGTCTGCTGTGCAGGAATCAAAGGTTATCACTATCTGACTGATGTGATTAAATGAAACATGTCAATGCTGTGCCTAGCTCCACATGTTCAAATGTCAAAACCTCTCTCCACCCTCCTGAAAAGCCAAACCAAGAAACTTGTCTCCAATTACTGCACCTTCCACTTTTCCTAGCAATGAGGTCAGAAGCTCAATAGATAAGAAGGAATTATTCCTTATTCTACAAAAGGGTCTGATTCTGTATTTTCCATCTGAGCAAAAACTCGTATAGATTCCATAAATAAGGTGTTCATCTGAGGATGTCCAGGAGGATCAGCTCAGGCCCCTAAGACAGAACAGCATGGAGAGGTTTGCTCAGATGAACCATATACAGGCAGCAGCATAGGAAGACCAAAATAGTCTCTATGACATCCTGCACATCTCCATGTATTTGCACATTTTGCAGTAGAAAGATGGTGCAAATGGCTGAAGCATAGGGGAGAATTTAATTTCCTCAAATAACCAAGTATCTCTCTCCTCAGCCCTCAGATTGCAAGCAGAAAGGGAGTTTGGCCTCAGATACATTTGCTCGATTTGGAAATCTGCACGATAAGTTTCATCTGTCCTCAGAAAAAAAAATCCCTGGAAAATTATAAATGTGCAGATTAAGTAACAGCAAATTTACACCAAACTATTCTTCCACCTTGTAATGAGAGCAGCCAGGGTCAAGGGGAGATGATTAGTAAGTAGGGATTAAAAAAAAAAAAGAAGAAAAAAAAAGACAATAAATCAAGGAGCAGGGAAGAATGGATGTCTGAGCTCTTCCCCTTTTGTTCTTGGGGTCACCAGCTTAATTTTCTCTTACATTTGAGTTGTTTTTAATTTCCAGGAAGTCTTCTCAGATATCTTGAAACTTTGCCAAATTATCATTAAGCCAATATTTTATCTCCTCATAAAAATGCTACAGTATCTCCCCCACTCCATACATACTGCAGGAATAGATCTTAAATCAGGGAGGATGGGAATTTGTTTTTAAAATGACTTAACTATTTCAACCGTCTCAGAAAGAAGGAAAAGCTTTAAGGGAAAAAAAAATCCCTTTAGTGCTGTCCTCCCCAGATATAATAATTATTTTCCTGTGGCTCTGTTTGAAACATCAGCACCACATATCAACATTATGATTGCTCTTCACCTTGCACAGCTGACCACAAATGAAGTATCACAAGAAAAATAGCTATTAAACTTCCATGTGTGAGGCACTTACAGACACAGGATCTACATAGAAGCTTCACAAACCCATCATTAGTCATGGTCTCCAGAAGCCCTGTAGGGAGGAAGCAAGAAAACCAAAGGCACACTGAAGTACAAACACTCCTTTGTGGATCATAATAACTTGAGAGAGAAAAGGGATGCTCAGACAGTTAACAAGAATGAGTCCAGCCCAAAATGGATGTTTGACAGCCCTTCCTTTATTAAAACAGTGCGTTTTCAGAGCAGACATTTTTTGCTCCTGTTGTCACTACTTAAAAACAAACAAACCAACCAACCAGTAAATAAGCCCAAATTTGGCCCAGTGGAATAGCTGCACCATTTAGCAAATCTGGCAGTTTGGTCAGGTCCCTTGTCATCATGGAAGAGCCTAGTGAGGAGCAGATTTCCAGGTAAATGATGTATAGGAAATGCAGGGAACTCATCTAGCCCATCATTAACCTCATTGTGAGACAGCCCCAGAGGCAGTTCTTCAGCCACCAGCATGGCCAGCTGTCAACTGTGTCAAACCAGTAACGTGTTCGTTAGCAGGGGAGCAATCTGAAAAGCCAGCCATAGATCCAAATGCCTAAAAAATATTCTCAAATGTGGTAATTATGTCCTGCAGCTGCCAAGAATGTCCTTGGAGAGTTCACAGATATTGGTTGTACCGGGGAATCAGAGCAGATAACCACTGTAACCACTCAGCAGGAGCATTAACAACAGACAAGGCTCCCTCAAACTTGGAGGGAGAGATTTTGAACCATCAGCAACAACTGGCATGGTAGTTGCCATGCTACTTAAAAAACAGTCTTCTTTTATTTTTTAGAATCTTGCCAACCTAGGATCTTCATTGCTTAATACATAATTATTTTTAAACACAGTGTAGGACAAGACATGACAACAGAGAAGAGCTTCAGAAAGGGATCCACAGAGGTCCTCTTTGCAGTCCCATAAGCTGGGCCACTAAGTGTGGATGCAGGTCACAGGGGAATCAACGTCAGCTTTTGAAAACACTCACACATTTTGAGTGGGGACTGAAGGAACAGCCTGTGTGCAGCCTCCTGTAAAGGGTGCAAAGGGATTTACTAACCAGCCTGAAATTAGCAGGTGTTTCATGTCCATCTTGCAATAGAAAAAAATGCTTGTGAATGATACTTGGCAGCTAGTAGATGACAGAGCAAACTTTTGTTTATTTCAGTGATAAGCAGCTAGCTAGCAGGATTGATAAGGTCTGGCAATAGTGACAGGAAAAGTAACAATTACTCTGAGCAATTTCCAATGGCAGAGATCAGAATAATTAGGGCAGAAGGAGCCATACCACATGGCAGCTCCAAGAAAATCAAATCCAGAAGTCCAGAACACACTGATAAAATGCAACTTTTAAATCCTACTGTACAAAGCTGTTTGACTTTATGCTTTCAGTGGGAAAAAAAAAAATAATGTGGGGGGGTTTTTGGGGTTTGGTTGTTTTTGGTTTTGTTCTTTTTAGTTCTTCTCTGATATCAAAATGCTTAAGAGTTTTGATTCAAGATTTCATTATAAGAAATAATGCAAAACAAAATAACTCAAGTTTTTTCCTATAAATCTCCTTTCTCTTTCCATCTGTGTTTTCATTCACATGCAAAATGAAAATAATTGTTTCTATGAATTTTATTTTTTTTAATGAGCTCTAAATTGTAGCTTTGCTTACCACAAACCAAAGAGAAAAATAATCCAGATTTTGTCCAGAGCCCTAACATTCCTGAAGTCAGAAGAGCCACTATAATCGTGTGTAAAGTTTGCCTATCATACCACAAACTAGCCACAACTTCCCTTAAAAAAGTTAACAGTAGAACAGTAGAGAGGAACAGAATGCAGGCGCATCTCAGATATAACACAAAGTACATCCCAAAACATTAGGAAGTAGGGGATTATGAAAACTAGAACTTCTGGGCAATGCTCTAGTGAAGATGAAGTCTGTTCTGAGCATTTCAGAGACAGAGCCTGGAGCAGCATCAAGATTTGATGGTTCCTGCTGACACACAGTTGCAACAATCCTCAAAATCAGCAGTTTTAAAAGACAGGATACTGAAAGATCAACTACAAGCAATGAAGACAATCTGGAAAAGAAAGAGCATGTCATTTAACATCAGCTAAATCAGGTTTGCTTTCCAGATTTGGTTGGTGTTTCAGCATTTAGCACTGGTTTATTCAGAAGACCTGTGTCTTAGTTTAAAAGAC
>WBMZ01004919.1:0-128680 GCA_013400975.1 Atrichornis clamosus
ATATATATTTATATTTTTTTTTTCATTGTTAAATGCACCTTTCATAGGAAAGCCTCAGCACAAATCCTGGATCTGACAAAAAACCCAAACAGAAAAAAATTAAAGAAAAAAATAAAATAACCTTCCTAAAACTTTGTCCTGGGTCAAGAGAAAGCCCTGCATGTGATATTTCAGGACAGTCTGTCTTCTGAACACCTCCACTGCAGTTAATGATGAGCTGAGTAGGAACCAGGGCAGGTTATCCTGCTGCTTGCACAGCCTCCTCCTCCCCTCAAGTATTTTTACTCTCCGATCTCTGTTTGGAGGCAGACAAGCATGTGTAATGATCAGCACACAATCTAGAACGTAAGACAGACACAGGTTTGTGTTGCGGTAGTTGAAACTGCCACTGCTGCAAGGTTCTCTCCCGCTCCGGTGTGTCCTACGGTTTTGCCTTAGTTCTCCCCCTAAGTTAATGTAATGGTTTATCTCCCGGTTGATGTACACCCCTTTATGTTAATTCCCTTGTCCGTAATGCTACTTGCCCTGCCCCTGTTCTGGAAAGTCCCTTCTCCCTCGACGCCCCATAGGCTCTGGCTCCCTTTCCCCTCCCCGCTCCGTTCCTCGTTGGCTGTATCCGAGTCACCCCACTTGTGCACCGCCCCTGGACCCTCACCCGATTGGACCCTGTCATTTTCCCCGCCCTGTTTTCCCCCCGGGTTAAAAGGCTGTGTTCGTGTGTTGTTCTTGGTTCTCCGTCCTCGGAACTCATCGAGAGCAGGGCCTCATGAGAGCTCCCGGCACTCCATACGGAGAGCTCTCCCACCTCTTTGCCTCCGACTTCTTACTTCATCCGCCTGGGTCGCGTGTTGGCTTGGCTGCCTGCGGACACCTCGCAGGGGGTTACCTGGGGTGCGCAGGGATTTGCGAGTCCCGCTGAAGCACCTCTCGGGGGACGCTCTCAGGAACGGTCGCAGCGCCTGGGTTTCCCGCCCCGCACCGCCAGACCCTTCTCCGAAGGCGCGCAGCGACAGATTTGAGGTGACACTCCATAAGCAAAGCCCTCTGATGTTGCAAGAGGGAGAGTTAACTATGCATGCTCCTTAACATAAACGATGGGAAAAGAATGAAGCATGGATGCTGCCTGCTCCTAGAGAGGAAAGGGGTATGTTGGAAGTTTCTGGCACACTTAGGAATCTTCTTCAGGAATGGAGTAACTGAACTAGCTTTGTCTTTTCTCACAAAAAAAGGACCAAAACAAATGAAGGTTTTGGTTTTGCCCAGTAACTTAACAATCTGACACTTCTCTGATCCACAGGAAACCCAGGAATCCTTTTCCAGTGTTAGCTGCCCAACCTTCTACCCACGGAGCTAAAAAATAACCTGAAGTAGTATTTGGTCCTGAAGTAATGTCAGACTTCAGTCTACTCTGCACATTAGCAAGCAGAACCAGTCTCATGCATATTTGTAAAGGGCTTTAAGACATACGTATGAGCCTTGCTCTACAAATTTATAATTTCTTTTTTTTCAGCTGAACACTTTTCCTCTGAGTAAATTGTATTGCATGAGATTGAGTTCCTGTAAAGCACATTTCCCCTTCTCTTTCAAAGGCTTTTCTGGAACTGTAAATATAAAATACATTTACTTCAATATGGTTTGCATCCATCATTTCCTCATTCTCCACAATGTCCCTGAGAGAAAAGTAGAAAATAAAAACTCTGTTCTTGTCATGATGGGGGCTGTCCTCATTTCAGCCACTGTTTTCCAGTGTCAATATGAGATATAGTTGAGGAAGTGCTATCAAAGTGCTGCTTTCCTGAGCTGTTTAAGATTACTGGGAATGATGATGTTTTAAGTTAGCTGTTAACTTTGCACTGTATCAGTCCAGAAGAGATCCTCCTGGTGGTTGTCATGGTACCTCTGAAGGGAGGCAACATCTGAAAAAGGTGCAGCACGTTTTTAACCCCCTGAAAATGTTGGGATGGAAATCCATGGGATCACACAGTGAATATGAGGAAGACTCCAGTTTACGACAATGCATGGAGCTTTGGAGTGAAAGCCGTCTGTGCTACCCCTGTGCAAACCACGTCACTTTCTCCCTGTATCCATTTGAATCAATGGAGTTAGACCCTTGAATGAGGGTCAGCACCCCAAAAAGCAAGATAAGTGCCATGTCCATTTGACTATTTGCTGTTCTCTGATGTGCTGTGGACTGGATGAACTGCTCTGCCTGTCTAAATTTAATGTTTTGGCCATAAGCCCTTTGAAGTGGGCATTCCTCTTTCACTTCATGTTTAAAGAGCCAAGAATAATTTTACCTCTAGTGTATTTGTTCCGTGGCGCTTTAAAACAAACAATAACAGGAATGAATCCTCACAGGAATAGACAGTGGAATAAGAAATAGTCTGAAGTCAGATTTTGTTCTGAAATATAGTTTGAAATTTATGATTAATTTTTGGGGGAGGATAGTGTTAGTAGTCAATTAAATATTTTATTTATAATCTCTCTATTTTTACCTTTAAATATTAGGATTAAACATAAAAAATCTCTTTCTACATTAATAGGTTCTTAAACCAACCAAACAAACAAGCAAAACCCTCCAAGGTAGAAAGAGTTTCCATTTGACTACACTTTCTTCCTTGTGTTTTTCTAAATAAAATATATTTTTATCATAATTAACACAATCTCATGGAAATGAGTTCCAGATATCAGTGTTTCGTCATGGAAAAACATGTCCTCTTGTAATATTTGAAATGAGTCTTGAAATGGCTTGTCTTCCCCAGTCCTATGTCTTAACAAGTTCCACATTACGGGTGCTCTGCCTTTGTATATGTCCCTGGTGTAGTTTTGAAATACTTGTCAGTGGCACCTTTTATACCTTCTAGAGATACAATTACCCCTGGACTTCCAACATAATGCCTCTAAAATGCATCTTCCAAGAGGTGACTAAGAGTTTAAGAACATAAAAGGTTGGGAAAGTGTCATCAGCAAAACAATTTGTCCAGAGCTGTGATGGCCCCCTGATGTTCACGTTACTGATTCATATTGCAGGTAAAAGGGGAGAAGGGAAGTTTCTAAATTTTGGGGTAAACTGTTTGGTTTATAACTGTTATTCCCCTGGTAGATACCGGACTCTGGCACAAGTTTAATGATCCAAGTCAAGCCGAGGACATGGACTGGTCTGCAGAGAGATCCAGCTGCATTCCCACCTGCTCTCTTCTTGGCCCTGCCTTTTATACTCCCCTTTGCTGCACAGTGAAAGTTCAAGCAGGTTTACATGTGCATAGGTTATTATTAGGGGCCACAGCTGACAGTGCAGACAAACTTCAGAGTTGCCCTGGGATGGGGATTGAAACAAGGAGGAGAAAGAGAGAAAATTAACCCTCTCCCCCATGTCCAAGTGGGAAGTAAAGTGACGCACTACCCTAAGAAGCCTTCTCTTCTGGGCATACTATAAAGGGCAGCAGGTGGTGACAACGATCAAGTTGAAAATGATTTAAAGAAAAAAAAAGAAAAAAGAAAAAGTCTTTTCTTCCTGTTTTCTTCTCAGTACAATTATACTTCTCATTAAGACTTGCTCAAATATCCCCATTGGCAGTTACTGTTTATGTCAGAGCTGGTGCTGGTTGGAGCATGCCTGATTAGGTGCAGGTGTTGCACACTAATTGGCCATTAAGTTTTGGTGTGTGTGTATATTCTGGATAACGTTTTCTGGATTTTAAAATTAGTACCATTCATTTTCTGCTAAAATGTGTTTGTTTTAATATGAAACTGCAAACTAGAACCTACAGGGTGAAGAGTGAATTGATCTACACACACAGGTGAAGACAAGTAGCTGCAAGGTGAAATGTGAAGAGGCAGAGAAAGAACAAGATTATTTATACTTCAAGAAAATTGTGTTTCAAGCAGAAACTGGGCACTGGATCCTGGTCAGAATCCTACAGTGAAAGGTGGACAAAGGCACTTGGGGTGCCGTGGTTATGGCAGTGAGGCAGAAGCTTTGGGTGTGTTGATAAGAGGCCGCTGCATGGCAAGCGTGAAGTGGGGAAGAGCCTCAGCACTGCAAGGCTTAGAGCTGATAAGGCACCATGCCGCACTTGTCTTGTAGCTTCCATAATATTTTCTCCTGCCAAGAGGTATTGTGGAGAGACAGAAACATGAGGAGGATGAACGTTCTGAGGGAAACAAGGCAGTGAGCATGGCATGTTTTATCTACTGGGCAGTATGGAAAGGTGTAAGTGTCCTGCATTTTTTCTAAAGGAAGAGATGTAAGAGAGAAGGGGATATTTAACATTATAGAAATTATTTTAACATTATTTAACATTATTTATTTAAATTATTTAATTATTTAACATTATAGAAATTAGGGCCACTCTGTCTGAATTTGGTGATCTTCGATAATGCCAGTGGAAGTAGACACAGTCCATAAAATTTTTACTGGTTATTGAAGACCATTCAATAAGTAGTGTCTGCAAAGGACTGACTTACCTGTGGAAGGTGTATCTGTGTCTGTACTCACTATAACAATAGCCATTAAACTTCTAAATTTGACACTGCAATTAAATATCCAAATTTATTTGACACAATTCCAGGTGTTTTAAAACAGAACCTGAGTGGAAACAAATGCCGCATGCACAAGAAAATAGTGATTTAGCCTGCTAGACCAGGAGATGTGAGCTGAAACCTCTCCTATTTTATGATACAGAAATTATGCAGAGCACAGCTTCCACCTTCTTTGCAGATCCCCACATTTGGTGTCATGGATTCTAGAACAGGACCCTGTAGTCAAAGGAAATCTAGGCTTTTACAAAACCCATATCTGGGGTTTTTTTCCCCATTTTTCAAAATTTTTATTTGGCATATATCCCCTCACACTAGCATTGATAATACAACCCCAAAACACATATAGAAGATAATATCATTCTCTTTACTGTTACTTATGTGCTTACAAGCTTTTTCATAGTACTAAATTCAGTGTGAAGCACAGAATACCCTTACAGGAACGGACATCTTGTAAAGTATAGTTTTTTAGCACTGACCTTTCTTCTACCTTCCTCTCATGCTTCCTTTTTCTGAGAACCAAGTTTAATCCTCTTTGACTGTTTTTGGTTCCTGTATTTTTTAGTTTTATTCTTTATCTCCTTCTGCGTCCTCTTCACAGATATCTTTTACTACAGCAAGGGGAATCCTTAGAACTACAGTATAAATGTCCAGATCCAACCAGAAAGTTCAGCATAAGTCTCTTTTATTCTCCCTTTTCACTGTCTCAACTTACAGGAAGGTTCTTTTTTTTTCTTCTATGGGAGACAATGTGTGCTCAGAACTGAATATTGTCTTAATAGCCAAGAAACCCTTGTGTTGCACAGAACTGTGAGTTACAGGGCAATGTTCTGTCGCCAGTCCTTTTTAAGCAACACTCCCCTTATGCTCGCTGTCACCTGCTGTTTGAGGATATAGCTACGTAACACAGCTGTTTGTTCAAGATGTTGGCTGATACTATGAGAAAAAATCTTTAACCCGACAGTTGTGGGGCACAATGAGATGTGCAGGAGATCCTGGAAAAGCAGCATCCCTCTTCTAGTGAGATTTCTTTAGTATGAGGCTCATTAAGGCTTCTGGTTCCCTTGGCCTCTCAATTCCCCTGCTCAGGAAACTGGAGGCTAGCACTGCAAGGACCTGTCAGGTGGTTTTGTCACCTCTGTTCTCCAGGTACTGGGAAGTCAGAGGGGAAGAGGACAGACAGACACTGATCTCTTCTGTGTGGTGTCCAGCGACAGGACCCAAGGGAATGCCTGGAGCTGTGTCAGGGGAGGTTTAGGTTGGATATCAGGAAAAGATTCTTCCCCCAGTGTGTGGCTGGGCACTGGAAGAGACTCCCCAGGGAAATGGCCACAGGACGAGCCTGGCAGAACTCAAGGAGCATTTGGACAATGCTCTCAGGCACATGGTGCAATTCTTTGCCTGTGTGGGGCCGGGAGTTGGACTCGATGATCTTTGTGAATCCCTTCTAACTCAGCTTATTCTGTGATTTTGTGGTGTGGGGACTTCTCAGGTCTGAATAGTCTGTGTCTAGGTGGCCTTGTCTTTTTTTTTTCTCCTTTTTTTTTTTCTCTACAGAAATGGTATTCCGTGGTTTAAATTCACTTACTGAAACACATTTAGATATTCAGATAACACGTTTCTCTGCTGACCCACAGTGGGTCCACGCTCGCTTTTCCTTCTCTCTCACACGGCCATGTCTGCTGTGGCATACTGTGAGCAAAGTGTTATCTCTCCAATTTGATAGTGCTGTCCTCATTGTACCCTAGATGTCCATTGCAGGATCAGGGCCTGTATCAGTTTCTTTCTCAGTTTGTATCTGCGTACTTCTGCACAGCTCTGGGAAGCACTGTGGGGCCATTTGTGAAATGACAGTGCTTTCTGCCGGCAAGATCATTATAGGCAGAAGGCATTCCAATGTGCAAATTACAGTTCTGCTTATAGGGAATTTGTTCTGCTTAAAACAAAAGAGCTTTACAAAAGGAAGGTCTCGCCACACTTTCGTCTGATTTGGAGCTGCAAAGATAACTTCCATGCTGTGCAGAAATGCACAAGGAGGGTTAAGTCAGTTTTAAAAGAGCATCAGTTGGGTGAAAATGCATTTGACCTTCACAGGGTTCTTGAGTCATTCTTCAGCTTGAGTGGCTGAGTGAAGAGTGTGTCATTCTGTCATATTAAAAAAAAAAAAAAGAGAGAGAGAGAAAAAAATTTAAAAATCGATCCTGTCTACTCCTGAAAGCCTTAGATTTCATTGGTACCTAACTGACATAAATAATATTTGCTTGGGCTTTCATTGCTATTTTTATTTAAATGTTCTTGGGTATGCCAGCTAGCAGCAAGGTCCATTTTTTTGCACTGTGAATTCCCACAGTTCTGGTAAATGTAATCAGATAAGGGGAATTTGAACTTAAACCTTCTGGTGCAGTCAATAAAAGCAAACTTCATAACCCTAGACTGTATCTCTATTTATAATTGCTAATTATAGAAATCTATTCAAGGACACTCAAAAACAGTATTATAAATCCATCTAATAAAAACACCCAAAAACCAGAAGAACATTGAGACAGAAAAAGGAGACAGTCAGTGAGAACCAAGAAAGAAAAAGAAGCAGAATACAAAGCAATATACTTGCCTGGGCTTTTTACAAAACAAAATGTTCCTCAAATACATTCCCATTGTCCTTCAGTGTTGCATTATCTCTGTGACAGCGATCTTGTATTTTCATAGAGGTTGTTGACCAAGTGGATCTAGGTGCAATTGTACAGATCATTATTGGAAGCACAAACTCTACCCAGGAAAAACATATAGGAGGAAAATTATGTGTTCCCTGCACTTAAGGTTTAAATTCAAGAACCTGTGTCTGCTTTGCCAGATTTCCTCTGACAAGTTAGGAAGAGAGTGTAGATTTTGCCAAATGATGGACATTCAAAATAAATTCCCGATCTGGCACGAGATAAAATCCCTGAGAGAGCAGTTCAGAAGAGGAGGTGAAAATTTGTGTAATGAGTTACCCTATGGATTAAACCGTTTAAGTGTCTTCAAGGAATCAGCATCCTAACTGAGACATCAGAGCTAGATATTTTAAATCAGTCACATGAATAACTCCCACTTTCTTCTTAGGTTTCTGCTTTCTTTTACCTATTTTCTATATAAACTTCTGGAAGGAAAAATTTTCATGTACTCAGACTGTGTCAAGTCCAGTAACTGTGCACCAGCATTTCACAATAAAAGAGGCAGTTCTTGTGTCTGTGTTTTTTCTGCATTGTCACCTCAGCCTGAGCTTTTAAAAGACCAAGCTGTGTGTCTCCTAGTGATGCAGTTTCAGAGCAGAGCACAGGATATCAGCAGCAGTGTAACCCTCAGGACCGGGGCAGTGACCATCTCCCTGTGTTGGACATGAGTGAGGCTGCACCTCAAATCCTGGGTCATTGAGGGGCCAGAGAGTGTCCCGGGAAAGGAATGGAGCTGGGAAGGGGCTGGAGCAGCAGGAGCGGCTGAGGGAGCTGGGAAAGGGGCTCATCCTGGAGCAAAGGAGGCTCAGGGGGGCCCTTCTGGCTCTGCACAACTCCCTGACAGGAGGGGGCAGCCAGGGGGGGTCGGGCTCTGCTCCCAGGGCACAGGGACAGGACAAGAGGAAATGGCCTCCAGCTGTGCCTGCGGAGATTTAGATTGGATAGAAGGAGAAATTTATCCACTGTAAGGGTTATCAAGACATACCAGAGGCTGCCAAGGGCAGTGTAGATCCCCCATCACTGGAGGAAAACTTAAAAGATGGGTAGGTAGGGCACTTAGGGACATGGGTTAGTGGTGGTCTTGAAGGTGTTGGATTCACGGTCAGACTCAATGGTCTTAGAGGTCTTTCCTACCTAAACAATTCAATGATTCTACACCTAGATAACTACATGCTAAAAACTCAAAATATTTAACTCATCACTAAAAAAGCCCTTCCAAATAAGCAGCGGTGTGAACAGCCCTCCTTATATGGATTTCAAAATCGGCTCATCTTTTGTCAAAAAGAAGGAATACTTTCAGTTGGAAATCTTTTAAATGATCTAAAAGTGACAAAAATCACGTATGTTGCCCCTGTGGCACAAGTCAGTATATACAGACCATTAGCCCTGTTTACTCTGAGAATCACGGAGCCATAGAATTGTTTGGGTTGGAGGGACCTTTTACAGATCAGCTAATTCCAGAACTCCTGCTATGGACAGGGAATTCTTTCACTGGAATGTGGCTGGCTGTCTTCTTCACAGCCCCAAAGGGCACTGCCCTCCATGGCTTGACCGTGCACCCAAACTGCCTTTCACAGCCCCGCTTAGCTCCGTGAAGGCCCTGAGAGATGATGGGATGACAGCTGGAGGTGGTATGGCCACAGTCTGCATCACCTGTTGATAAGACACAGTTTGGGGTAGTGATGTGACCCATCTGATTTCAGGGTGTGCTTCAGGTCAGGTTGTCAATGGTTTACAAGATTTTAAAATGTGTATTGTGTCTCGTCTCCTCTGACAGCTCTGATGAGGGGATGCAAACTGAGAGAGCTTCCTGTTTACACCACTGCTGTGCAGTGAACACTTTTGTATAAAATTGTCCCTTTATATCAGCCTTTAGTATAAGTAATGTCTCTAAAAGGACTGAAAGCCACGACATATTATGTACCCTTTGTAATTACTCAGTACTATTTTGACATCAAAGGAGCCAATGTGCAATATTTGTGGTCTTCCTGTTTTGAATTCACACCTTAATGATTTTTAGGGCAGTCAGACTGAAGCACCATAATATTTTTTAAAAAATATGTTCCTATTCTGTTGACTAAAAGGAGAGGAAAGAATTCAGATAATGGAAGAACAAAGAGAATAGCTACATAAAATTGGAATCACTCATACTGTGCTTAAGATCACTGTTAGAATATTGCACTTTTTTTCTCCTTTTAATGAATATGAGGGTTTTGAGAACAATTTTCAGAAAGAAGAAAAGAAGAAAGCAAGCAAAAATATATTTAAGACCTCCTTGAAGACATCCAGAGTTAATAATGATATACACTGCAGAAAGAATAACTGTGAGGTGGGTACAAAATGCCACAAACCCAGCTAATTAAAAATGAGGTTATTAGTTTTTAGTTACACTGCAGTTAGAGATAATGCTACAGAGAGCCTGAGTGAAAACACATTTTATATTGTAGTAGGAATTGCATTTTATGTGGCATTTTATTTTATTTTAAGGGGTGCTTCTGTTTAGAGAGAGGAAGATTTCAATTATGAGTTAAAATGGACTTGCTCTGGCTTTTCGGTAATTTTACGGGGAGGAGAAAGGGGTAAAAAAGGTAAAAAGTTTCTTCCAAACTTGGCATTCCACCAAAAACAGCAGTAAAAATTTGTGCCTTACCATAAAAGACAGCTGCCTAGATTCCCAAGATATGTAGGAATGCCTGACATCTATGGATTTTGTTTTCCAGGGTGATCAATAGAAATTATTCACTTGTTTTGAAAGTGCAACTTCAAATATCATTCTCGGTGTGATTCTAACTCTTTTCCAGTAGATTTACAGCTGGATTTCCAAACTCAGGTCCTGCATATACAGAGAAACAAGAAAACATTCCCTCTTTAAAAGCATTTCACATGATAATGTTTTTAGGAATGCATCTGTTATACAAATAAATACTTAACACTTAGAAGGGTGGCGAGACTCTTGAACGGGTCCATCGTGATTCATATGTGCTCTTCCATGAGTGTCTACATCTAAAGCCCATTGCAGAGTGAGGTTTTGGGACCATGTGTGAGAACTACGAGTGGAATTGCTCTGCCGCTCAGCTCACTGACTGAGCCATGGAATCATTGGACAATTTGGATTGGAAGGGGCCTGTAACAGCCATCAAGTCCAACCCCCTTGCAATGAGCAGGGATACCTTCAACCAGATCAAGTTGAAAGCTTCCTCAGTGTTCCTAGGGTTACTCTAAACATTCTTTTGGTTTTTAAAGCTTCTACCACATCAGTCATCTTGTATTACCTACAATAAGACAATATGATTTTTTTTTTTGTTTACTTTGAAATATCTTGAGTTGAAACAGTTTTCACTAATTAAAAGGCCCCTAGAACAACAAATATACTTGCAAAATTTAATCCAAGATTTAAAAAAAAGTTAGTGTTTTACATTCTAAAATAAAATTATTAACAGAAAAAAATCATAATTTGCAATTTCTCCTCATTTATCTCTTTATTTGTCTAAGTCTGGGTTGAAGTACAGCAATATGTCATTTTCTCTGCTCCTGCAACAAGATCAAAACTAAAATATATTCTAATATAAAAAATTATCTACTTAATCCAACCTTCTTCCTTATACATGTAAAAACAAAGGTAAAGTATCTTTCCCTGTCCATAAAAACAGGTTGAGGGACTCTTAATACATATCTCACCTATAGTCACAAAGGCACAACTGCCTTGGACTTGCATTTCTTGGCTACATTTCCTTTCCAAACCTAAAGCTTTGTTTACAGAGAGCCATGTAGAAGACACATGCAGGATAACATTCCTATCACCTGGAGCTGTCAGCCAAGAGAGTGAATACAGTCTTTAAGCTAATCTGAGGATAAAGCCAGAGAGATGTTCCTCAGAGTGTAACACAATAAGACCTGCTTCTTCTTTTGGTTTTTGACCAAATTAAGTACAGCACAGTCCAAACTATTTAATGATTGTTCTTGTACTTCTAAGCTAATCAGTGCCAGAAAATGTTTCTGTGCTCTGGAATACAATTGCCTATAAAGTTAAATTGTTAAAATTGTCCCTAGCATAGTTTTGGCATCTGGTAGCCAGCATTCCCCCAGACATTTTCTGGGAACAGTTCAGGAGACAACGTGGGCCAAGGATGTCTCTCAATAGGCAGTTTGGATGTGGGCACCCAGAAGAACTTCCCAGTAAGGAGCTGGACCGATCCATGCCAGCTGGCTTATGCATCCAAAGCCAGTTCTGAGCATGTATAATTTACTAGTTTAGTTGTGGCTTTGTTTTACATTTTCTATTACATAACCTCCCAGAGGACAACACTGAATTGTAGAAGCCTGGAATGGTTTGAGTTTGGAAGGAACCTTAAAGATCATCTCGTTCCAACCCCGCTGCCGTGGGCAGGGACATTCCCTAGACCATGTGGCTCAGAGCCCCATTCCGGCCTGAACATTTACAGGGATGGGGCATCCACAACTTCTCTGGACAACCTGCTCCAGTGCTTCTCTATCCTCCAAGTAAATAATTTCTTTCCTATATCTTATCTAAACCCACCCTATTTCAGTTTGAAGACTTGTTCTACCACTCCATTATCCATGCGGGATTTGTGGTGTTTTTGCCTGACTTTCTGTTGGGACGCATCACTCCTGAGCTTCAAGGAGGCAATCTTTTAAATTTTCAACCAGCTTTCTTGTGCCTCTCTTCCCTCCAGGGCTCTATCCCACAGCACTCTACCAAGCAGCTCCCTGAAGAGGCCAGAGTCTCCTCTCCTGAAGCCCAGGGCAGGAAATGTGCTGAGTGTTTTCCTCATTGTCTCACATTCCCCACCAGCCCCTGCTTGGTGTTGAGAACGAGGTCCAGCATAACACCTCTCCTCATGGGCTCCTCTGTCACTAGGAAAAGAAAGTTGTCATCAGTACATTCCAGGAACCTCCTGTGTTGCCTGTGCTCTGCTGTGTTGTCCCTCCAACAAGCATTGAGGTGGTTGAAGTGAATATTACATAAAAAGTAAATTAAAATGTGAATGAAATGCTCAATTAAACTAAGAACACTTCATCCAGAATCTGTTTGGTATCAGATTAAGGGAGGATACCTTGCCTACTTGTGTCCATTTTGGCTTGGGAAATTTTCCAAAATTAAGAACTTAACTGTGAATTACAAAATGCAGCTCCGTTCAAGTTCTAATTAGTGGAGACTCAGCAAGTTTAGGAAAAAGATTTGCAGCATCTGTCAGTTGCTCAGCACACAACACACATACATGCACATACACACTTAATTCAACAAAAATAAACAATGCCTAACGCTTTGAAAAGGTCACTCAGTCTTTCTGGTGCAGACACTTTGCTCCCTTTGTGACCAGCTTCACAAAGAGCACTCTTTCTGACTTCAGCCGTTTAAAAAGCCAACCTTTATGCTTTAGATTCCCCTCATCTCTATTGATGTACTCTCCTGCACTGAGGGCTTTGCTCCTGAGGAAAACATCTCCCTCTCCCTCCCACCCACCATGCTAATCTTGACACAAACATCAGAACCTTCATCTACAGTTTAACATTTCAAATGGGAATTTCTAAGCATCCAGTTAAAAAAAAAAAGGGGGGGGGGGTTGGTGGTGGGGGCTGGGTGGTGAGGGAGGAGGTGAAAATATCCTTGTGCCTCCAAGCAGAGATAAGCAAACAGAAAACTTTATCAACCCTGAGCCCAAGGGCAGAGAATCCAGCTTCTTCCAGGCATTAGTCCCCTGTGCAAGATGGGTTGGAGCACGGAGTGCTGTGCTGAGCGTGCATGTTCCTGGGCAACTGCGCAACAGCCTTGCAGTCATGAAAAAGTACAGCAGCCCAGACACTGATAAGAGACACAGCAGTTTCTAGTCTGTGTGGCTGTCAAGATGATATTGAGAAGATGAAAGAAGTCCAGCTGGGGTGGTAGGAGCCGTTTGAGCGTGCAGAGAGCTTGAGGCACAGCCAGGGTGCAGTCCATATCTTTTTTATTTCAAACTGAGTGGTTGCTGAGACATCCACTGAATTGCAGAGCTGGTCATCTTTCAGCGTGCAGGGCCTTGGGAGAAGCACAGTGGTCAGGGCCCAACGCTTTAAACCCACATCTCAGGTTTTTTGCTGCATATAAGGTGTCCTTTCCCTCAGTTGACTAATCCGGGACAGGGGATCAAACCAACTGCTCATGCGGAGAAGATAGAACACCTCTTGGGTTTAGTCAAATGAGGGGAAGAACAGTCCAATAGTGTGGTGAACGTCTTTGGGAAAAGAAATGGGACAAGAAAATGCTCAACAACAGCAATTTTCCTCATTAGAAGTTCTTTTTATTTCATAAAAGAAATGTGTAACAAAAAAATTTACATCATTATTGTTGTAATGTTTTATTTTATTTTAATTAATGTTTTCTTTGAAATTATGCACTTCTTTTTATCAAGTTCATTTTTAAGACACAGCTTTTTCCTTATCTATTTAGTGAAGTTCACCATATAACAAGAAAATGTGCCTTCTGGTGATAAAAATGATTAAATACAGAAATTATTTAGTTACAAATATCTATTAAAAAGGCCACAAACATAAACAAACACACACACAAAAATACCAATATCAACCTTGAAAAATTGATACAACTTCAAAACATACTTTCCTCTTCTTCCAGAGATGATTTCTTTATTTTTTCGCCAGCTTCTTTGTCTTTTTGTTTTAGTTTCACAATGAAATGAGAGATACTGAATTACACAATAAATTGAGAAAAGCGTTTTACATATGCAACCTCATAAACCTCACTTATTTAGTTTTCTTCACTGCATTGGTGTAATACAAATGTGAACCTCAAAGAAGCTTCTGAAAACCAGTGAATAAAATCACCAGTAGGATATACAGTTTTCCTTGTTAGGGAGAAAGAAAGGCTGGTCCTTAAGCAGTGTTCTCCTAACACCTGTGCAGTGGAAACTGCCTGAGAAGCACAGATGAAGACACTTATTCCTTCTTTTTGCAGCTGCACTGAGTCTTGTTGGCACAGCCACAGGTGATGATGCAGTTTCTGAAGTGAAAACAACATACACATCTTGGTCCAAAAAAGATTTGCACCACACTCACCCATTCCTGTGTCATATGTTTCTCTCCTGGTTTCTTTCTGGGAAACATGTTGTATAGGCACAAAAAGCCGGCAAATATCTTTTCCAGTCTGTTTATTTACGCTGAGATCTGGGGAAGAGCCTCAGTTTCATTCCCCCGTTTTCATAAGCACTGTCTTTCATCCGTGTGACGTATTGGGAGTGCAGAGCTTCTGCCTGAGATCAATGTCTTCAGGAAGAAAAAGGGAACATCACCCACACTTGTGGTGTTCTCACAACCACTGCGTCCTTTGAAACCAACCTGTTCATTGCAAGTCTCCTGTTAGGGCACTGACTCATCCCAAACCTGCTTAGCTGATGAAATCTGACAGCATCGCAGCTTGAGTTGGCCCAACCTATTTAGCTTATGAGATCTGACAGGATCGCAGCTGGAAGTGCCCCAGGAGATCTGATGGGATCACAGCTTGAGGCTTAGCCATGGAAACAGCATATATACATTGATTCAAAGGTCTGCATAAAACTCAAAATATATCCTAAAATGAAATCTTCTCCTCAGCTTCAAAAAAAAAAAAAAACCAAACAAAACCAAACATAAAATTTTATAAGACTATATTACTCTCTTTTTTCTTTTTTTTTTTTCCTGTCTATATACACTCCATAAGACCCCAAAATAAACCTACAATTGGATTACAGAATTATCATGAGGATTACTACCCAAACCACCAAGCCACCAAACCTAAGGGCATGAAGAAACTTGAAGTTTACTGACAGTCTATCCAACTATCAGAACTTTTTATCTTTTATTAGATCCATTTGTAGGAGATCAAACCATCTCCTTGACAAAGTATCAGATAAATTTCACCTCAACTCAATCCTGGCAAGAGTATCAAAAGTGATTGCCACCTTTTTTGTCTCAACAGTAATTCTCTCTCCCTTTTTTAGAGTTATTGTATGTATATAATGTATTATTGGATGCCAAGAAAGTTACATGGTGCAATGTAATATAACCAGTATATATCTTTTTTTTTTTTTTTTATGTCTTCCATAGGCTAACTTTATGGTCATAACTTTGTTTTGCTTTTCAAAATATGGTTATTTGGATCTGCAAGGTGAATTTTTGAATGTGAATATTGCATGAATCCATATTAATCTTTTGGAATCAATAAACAACTGCTTTTTCCCCCCTTTCATGTTTTCTGATATTGCAAAACAGGTGACGAGATTTGAGTATTCAAAAGTTAGTGTGTAGCTAGGAATCTAGGAGGTTCCAAATGGAAAAAACCCTACAAAACAAAAAAAAAGAACTAGAAAACCAAAACAAAATTATACAAAAACAAGAAAATAAAAACAAAATAAAACAATCCTAATAAGACAATACTGTTAATACAACCAGATAGAAGTTAAATTGCTTTCTAAAGTAATAAATATTTATAGTTTAGACACTTATTCAATTAATGACTTATGACTATCTGGATATAAAAAAATTGTACACATTTACTCTGATGATTTGGTCTTCCTCTTTTTCACTGTACTACTTTATTTCATTACAAGACTGCCTAAAATCCTTCATCAAAGACAAGATCTGTTGCACAATAAACCATATAAACTGAAGAAGAATGTACCTAACTTAGAGACAAATCATCTCCTTTGCTCTCTATTTGGGTTAAAGGAACTCAGAAAGATTCTTTTTACAAGACATCAGATGAGTTTTTTTGATTTTATTAAACTTTCAGACTACGTGGCTTCATTAGTTGATAACAGTAATTCACTGTGCTTACTTGAAGACTTCAAACTAAAAGTGAAATATTTTTGGACACCTGATCACGTGGAAACCATGACATGGAGAAATGCTGAGTAGCTCATCGATAGCAACCTAGGAAACATCTTCAGCTTGGCTTGCTTTCTACCGTAGACTAAAATACTTCCTCAGCACTTGAAACTCAGCTAAAGATCATGGAAATCAGGTCATAGAGACTTTCCTTGTCCATCTATCTAAAGCAGCGTTCTTCAACATTTTCAGGTTACTGACCCGCCTTATCAAGTAAAAATTTTCTCTGACCCTCTTACATTAACTATGAAAATAGGCGTACATAATGTATTTATGATAACAATGATATGCCTGTATAATTTAGTTGTGTGCATGTTTCAAGAGGTCGACAGAGAATGCTTGACCTTGAAGAGGAAGGGTGAGTGTGGAAGAGTTTCATTTTCTTTGTTGATGCAATAATTTCAACGGCTTCAAGCTGACATTGCTTGTCTTTCATGACCATTGTGTCACAGTCCACAACGTTTGAGGCAGTCTAAAGTGCTCAGTAAATATTCCCATGTATTACAGGGTAAGTTTTCTGGGTAATGGTTTTCCTCTCCTAAAACATATTTGAAAACTATAAAGGAAAAAGAAGGCTTTTTCAAGTTCGTCAAAGGGATTCTCCTTCCCATCTTCTTTCTTTAGCCATATATTGTTATGTTTCATTCAAGAAAGGATTTTTAACATACGAAAATTTTCATTGTACAATTATCAACATGGCAGTGCTTACCCCTACCTTAGGAAGTGTCTTTTAAAACGTTTAGCACAAAAAATGAACTTGATAAAACACAATCACCAACTTTTTGACCTAGAATATTCCAACTCGTGTAAGGTTGCATCTTATTCCTGACCTGTGTATGGTATTTGGAATATAATTGCATTTGAGTGCTGCATAAAGTTCATCAAAATCCGTATCATAATTCCTTCTTTCTACAGCTTTTCCATATGACAGCACTCCCTATATGGGGAGACAAAAGCAGTTTGCACTTTTCCTGTTTCACAAAGAAGAAAAATGAAGTGCGTAGCTTAATTGGGGATACTGAGATGGGCCAAGTGTGTGAGGTACTTCAACTTGCATATATCCAGCCAAAGATGTAGGGTAGTCAGATAGATTTAAAAGCAAATGAACAAACAAAAGCTAACTTAGCAGAACAGTTATTTTAGAGGTATTCCGGAGCTGATTTATACCTTCTAACTTAGACATTCACAATGCAGGTGTTGATGTCTGTTAAATTCCCTAGGCTCTTTTGAGGTGTGATGCATGTCAGCTAAAGTACACAGCTAAAGTAGATCAGATGAATTGCTCCCTAAAAGTGCTCAGCACCCCGGTTGATTGCGAGTGACTGCAGAGCCTGGGGTGACTTGCTCAAATGTAGAGCTCTGCTGAGTAGATATCTGAAGCCAGATGAAATGAATCCTGGACTGAGATAATCTATCAGAAAATATAGTTAAACTCCCTGCAGACTTTCAGACACCGGGGACAGCATCAGCTACACAAAATGAAGGCTGAGTTTCATCCCTTTGTGTATCTCACACAGGAGCGATGTCGGCTGAAGTGGCCGAAGAAGGGTGGTCTGAGAATTGCTTCCACAGGAGTTGGACGAGTTCTTGAAGTGAATTGTTTGAAAAATGATGGTGCATAAGTTTGTGAGGCTCAAGGGCAGTAGCTTACCCAGTGTTAGCATAGCTGTCATGCTGACAGTTTATACGGAATTTATGTGCCCATTTACTCTGCTTTTTATGGGAAAATATGCTGTTACGTTACAGCTGCCACATCACATGCTACTTATCCTGCCTCAGAGCTACAGAGCACCTTCCTCAAGGAAATATACATACATCAAGAGGTTATGTATTTTTAAACAACATTGTAAGGAGGAAATAATAAAATATGCATTATACTGCATACTTGCAGCTTTTAATTTTTCTATATAATTTATTTAGCAGATTTAACTTACACTGCAACAATTTGCAGTTGGGTTGTTTTTTTCCATTCACATTTTTGGAATGAGATAAAGAAATTGTCAATAAGGTAGTATTTTCAAAAGGAAAAAGGAACGCTATGAAAATCTGTTGAGGTTCCACAACACCAAATAACAGGAATAAAAATATAAAACAAGGATCATAAAATATGCTCAACAATGCTGACTATGACCATGTATCAAACGGTAAATTGGATAGGAGAAGGCTGGGATTAGTGGCAGGAGTTAATCCAATCTTCCAATTAAAACAGAAAAAGGTATAAAAAGGAAAAGAAAAAGAAATAATCCTTCTGTTTTTATACTCTCTACCAAATTATCTTGCTGATATCCTCCCTCATTCACCTTACAATACTTTTTTTTTGTTGGTTTTTGGGTTTTTTTGTTTTTATTTTTGCCTAGAAACATTCCATATGCTCATTTCAGTAGAGGAATAACTTGAAAAAGTTGCTTTGTCCTCCTGAAGTGATGCCTAAAAACTAGTTTCAGTAATGATGTGGGTAATTACTTACTGCGGAGGTTAACATGAAGAATAGCCAAAAAAAGCCATTGCTGGAGTGCTATTGCATTCCATTGCACTAATGCTGAATCAGTGATTTCATTGATTATAATCACTGTGCAAAGTTTTTGTTCTGCAAGTGGAACTTCGTATACCTGAGACCTGGGGATGAAAACTCACTGTTTGCTTTCCTCCATGGCTCCAAGGAAGAAAAATCTATACACTGCTCTACACAGTCCAGTTTGTGAGAGCAACAAAAAAAATCTACACAAGATCCCAAAAAAAGTTGTTTTAAAAAAAAAAATATGCTGGGAGATGACATGTGTCACTATTTAAAAATAGCTCCAGTGCTGTGCCCATGTGTCTGCCTAGATGTACAACTTCCTCAAGCCCTCGGGATTGGACCACTCTGAAAAACACCTACTTTGCAAAGGAGAATCCTGAATTTAGGAAAAGACTTAAATTATGCAAGAGTGGTGGATGAAAATCTTTGTTTTCTCTGAGGTAAATGTTGTGTTCTGCTAACCTGAAATGCTTATTTTTCTTTTTTTTCCTCATAGGATTTTCTGACATCTAATAGATTGCCCTGCTTGGAGAGAGTGGAACCTTTGCTGAAAATGTGTGTATTCATCTGACACCTGCTTCAGAATTTTTAGGAATTAAAGCAGCACCCTAAGTATTTTCTGCAGGGAACTAGAGAGAGAGAGAAGACAGGTAGACCATCCATGTGAGGTGTAAATATAAGCTGTATTAAATACTGCCTACTTCAAATAAATGCTTTGATAAGCCTAGTGCTGCTTGCAGCAACGAAGTCTTGCATATTAAACAGCAGTGAGTAATTTTCTTGGGGTTTTTTTTTTTTTTCCTAAGTAGAGAAGAATTCTTTCACCATGTCCTTGTACCAAACAGGTGGTAGCTACCAAACTAATTTAACAGAGGTTGCTACTCTATTTTTCAGTTTATTGTTTATGAGATGAAAGAATATATTAGGTATGCTTAAACACAACATTCCTTTAGTTGTGAATCAGAGAGCAGAGAAAGTCTTCTTAAACTGTAAGACCCAAGACGAAAAAAAGTTTTGAGTATATAAAAGATGGCAATGCTATTAGGGACTTTTGTAATAGAAAGTAAACAATTTGGTTATTAGGATCCCTCTAAACTAGAGACAATTATAAAGGAAGAATATGGATAGAACTGGGCAGGGGAGACTCTTTGAACCCAGACCTTAGGAACACCTAAATGAGCTTTCTGAAGAGAGGACAAAAGGAGCAGACAGGTAAAACAGATCTTACTGTAGGTAGTATCAAGAATCCAAGTATCAAGAAAGAAGGATAAAGAAAATAGGTTAAAGTGTGGTTTTAATTTGCCTTTAAAAGCTTGAGTCCCTTTACCTGCAGAGTGTGGCCACATCCCTTCAGTGCACTGAAAAAGATGATTCTCCACCTCCCTCTTTTCTCCCAATTTACACTTCCTTCCCAGCTGCTTAATGATATAGGGCCTTTTCTTCATCCCAGGACTAAAGTAATGAAGTACCACTGATGTTTGTCCCCCAGGTAAGAAATTCGTTATGAACCTCTCCACCATCAGATGAATTTTGCCATCCAGCCTCCAGTCAGCTATTAATTACACACCCTTTCCCTCTCTCAACAGCTCCTGCCATAGCAGTGTCCTAACATCCATTTTACGGAAGGAGTTTAACTACAGAGAGATTAAATGTCTTATATCAAGCCACAAGTTGCCTGTACGGGTGACACAATTCTCCCCAGCCAACAGATCCTAGGATTTGTCATCCTTTTCCCTACACCAGTGTCCATTAGTACTTTACTGGCCAACAGACCAGCAAAGAAAAATAAAAAAGACACAGCAATCTTGTCACATCTCTCCTGCGCGTGGACTGAGGCCCAGCACAATGGCTCTTGAAAGCAAGAAAAAGCAATGTCAGAAACACCTTGCTGAACTGAAACCAAGTGTGATGCTCTTTGGATACATACAATTGGAGGTTTTATGGGGTGTTTCACAAGGAGAAGTCCTTTTCATTTATGAGAAACAATGGACTGAGTCCTGTTCAGTAACACAAATCCGTACAGTTTGGTTGTGTTTTGTTTTGTTTTGCTTTTTTGTTTTCCTGAAAAAGCAATGTGCATAAAGGCAAAAACCTTCATCAGGCTTAGGGGCATGGTTGGGTGATGGTCCTGGCAACATAAGGTTAACATTTGCACTTGGTGATCCCAGAGGTCTTTTCCAACATTTATGTTTCTGTGATTCTGTGTTGTAAGATGATTAAATGTTTAAATGTTTAAGTGCTTAAATGTCCACCTTGCATCACTAGGAATTAAATGTTAGGGATTGGCTGCACTGAATGGAGAGACCAAGGGGACAACACAGCAATTCTGTTCAGGACAGGGGAAAGCTCAGAGGGGAACGTGGAGACTGAGGCACAGAGCAGGTTGGGGAGGAAAGAGCTCCACATTTGGATGAAATAGATCAGATTCTCAAAATGAACAGTGAACTGTGGAGGGGATCTGGAGCAAATCCTGAATTTTGTGTGATTTGTTACTCTGGAGAAGTGGCTAGTCCTTCACTTCCTATTTAATCCAGAAATGAAAATTCTCCATTTTGGGGATCAAAGTTTAAGCATAACAGTCTTCATGCTGCAAAAGATAAGCACATTTTCATTAACACTTCCAACATGAATGACAGCACCAATAAAGAAAATTATAATAAACTAGGTTAGATTAAAATTTCATTGGTTTTGTTGTTGCTGTTGTTTTATTAAACCATGAGATACAACAACTCAAGTGTCTACCCAAAGTGATCAGTGTTAAGGTAAAGTCATTTGTGCAAAAGGCAGGAAAAAAATTGAGTTATCCATAAAATATCCCAAAGGAATAATTTTGAACGGATTCAAACTCTTTAGTAGACTCACTTGTAACTTTCCAGATAGTTAAATCGTCATTTTAAGATTAGATGATCTGATTTTCATTAATAAGCATGGCCTGAATTTTGAAAAAAAAAAAAAATTAGTAATTCAAAAGATCTCATTTTATAAGTTGCCTGTTTTCTCATGTGTTGAAAAGCAGGCTCATTTAAGCAGACTTTACCTGGAAATAAAAATGACCAAAATTAGTAGCCCATTTGAAAATTTAGATTTAAGTTTGATTATGCTTTTAACGAAAGAAATGAACACATTTCATTACAGCTTTTACTGAAAACTGAATTGAATCTTTACTTGGAGGCTATAACAACATTCTTGTTCCATAAATGTTATCTTGTAATTTTCTTGTATTTGCCTGTCAGGCTGCTACTCATTAAATTAATTATCTAAACTATTTGAGGAGGGACGGGCTATTTTTCCCAATCGTACCTTTGCTGTAGTGGAACTGCAATGTATGAATAGAGCCCATTGATGTAAACAATAAGCAAAACTCCTAATGATGGTAATGATAAGGGTGATAACATTTTATTTGCTTTTAGCTAGCAACTTATATATGGAGTTAAGCAAAACATAAAATGTAAGCCTGGACAACTTGGATTATAATTAGACTATGATGATATGTTTGCTCAAAATAATTAGTCACTGCAAGATATGTCTTATTACAGATTTTATTTCTTGTGGAAAACTATTAAAAAAAAAAAAACTAAGCCAAACTAAACAAACAAACCTAAACAAAAAAAAATTACTGCCTTCAAATCAGCTAGAAATGTGCTGTGTTTTCAGAGATCTCGTCTTTAAAGAGACCTAAAACATAATCCATGCAGAGTCCCTGAGCATTAATGGACATTCTATTTGCTAGAGTCATAATATAATATATTTGTTCAATAACTTAGGAGAAAGCAATCAATACACGGACACTACAGACTCCTGGTCTCAGGATTCCCTACGGGGCTTTTGGCCTCTCCTGTAATGGGCTGTGTTGTTTTCAGTGCTGCAGTGGCATCGTTTAGCTTAACATGACACTTCCTTCACTCATGTACTGCGAGGATGTTTGCCAGTCAGGAGGAGAAACATTAAATGGAATAAAACTAGAGGAGTTAAGATAAAAGGCATTTCCCAAAGGCACAAGGAGAGGCTTCCAAAAATACAGCAAACAGATTTAGGAGAATGAACAGCCAGCTGCTAGATTAAGGTAGGGAAAGCTGTATATAAACTATGTTCAAATTTAACATATAAAACAGCCTTTGTTCTTCTCATAGAGGACAAAAACGTAAAACGCCTAAGGATTGGCTCACTTGTTTTGGGGGGCTTTCCAATCAGTGAAAACCTAGATGAAGAGTTTAATCTCCCTCTCGGTCTCAGTTTGTGGTGAGGGGTTTGCATAAGAGGAGAAGACTGGAAGTGGAGAGGAGGGCTGGCCGCAACACAGGGTGTTGTGGCTGTTTTCTGCCCTCTGCAGTGACACGGGGGATGAGGAATTTATTTCAGCTGTCCTGAACCTGCTTCCTTCCACACTAAAGCACTGGAGAAACCCCTAACTGCCTCAGGCTGTAATAACAGACGCAGTTCAGCATTGGAAAAGGCATGGGCAGTGCAACCTGTTGGTTTGCTGTTGCTCCATATCTTATATTATGAGTGAACATATGCAGTAAGACAAGGAAACTTATTCCCTTGAAACCAGTTAATTCCTCTTTACTGTCTGCAGTCAGCACGGAACGTGTTATAGGAAGGGACTGGAGCAATTTATCAATACCAGAAGTTAAAGAACTCTCAACTGGCAGATACTCAAGCACTGAGATGATTTGGTCTGTGCAATTAATTTTTAAATGATAGTTATGAAGGCTGTGGGACTTAGGATCAGTGATTTGCATTTCAATAAACACCAGTTCAGAAATTCTTCAGTGTTGCTGGAGAGCAACTGATGGCTTAACCAACTTTATTAATTTTCAGTTGAATGTTTATTGTGGTTCCACTTTGAAATAGGATATGGATCAATGCTCTTCTTGGCAATGGTCAGAACTAAAAGGGTTGGGTTCAGATAAATATAGAAGACTGCATATGTGTCCAAAACCTATCAGACAGGCTGGTCCTGATGTCTCTGGTTTTGTAAACTTAGCTATGGGTATTATCCCAGTACTGTTTATATACAGATGTCTGGGCACTCTGAACTGTGCTATCTTCTGATATGTATTTATTAAAGGTTATTGATGCAAGAGGATGTCATCTATGCACCAAGCACTTATTCAGACTCTCATCATTACTAGGCACCTGCTTTAGCTATTAAATCAAATATCCATAAATGCTATATTTGACCATTTTCCGGATCACATTTTGATTATGTGATATCCTTAATAACTAAGTAAAACTATGCATGCATGGATCAACTAATAGGTAGTATCTTTAGCTATGAAAGCAAATGTCTTCCTCATGGGTTGAAGATGCCTTGTCCATTACCCTGTTGTGCAGCTTCTTGTTCCCTAAGCCCCAATTTGCTCCAGCTGCACAGAAGACTTAGGCAGACCTCGTATTTCTCAATCCTTCAAATCATTCTGAAGTAACTGTGTGCACCCCTAGTTTCTGTTGCACGAAGGTACTTTTGCCCTGTGCACTAACATGGCCAGTTGTTCCTTTAGGATCAAAGGCTTATCCCATATCTAAAGCTCAAGGATCCCAGTTCCATTTCCTTAGGATCAGCCTCTCTGTGGCTGCTATGATCTTGCATTTTTCAGCTCACGTTTATATGCCAGAAACAATTAAGCAAGCATTTGTTTCATACATGGTACCCATAAAATCTCTAGCATCATTGAACTGCATTATTATTTCCCCCAGGAAACAATTCTCAAAAAAAATAAAAATAAATGAAAACCACAATCTATATATTTACATTATTTATAAGTTCTCAAGGATTATTTCCCTGTACTAAAAAGGAGATATTGCTACATGGGAAAACGGGGAAACTTTTTTTTTTTGTAAATCCAATTTCTGTAGAAGGAAAAGAAACAACCATTTCTAGTCACGCACAACTATGAGTTGCCTAATGGTGGAGTGAAAAAACACAATGCTTGTTTCATTTTCTACATTTCTTTCCATCTCTAAAAAAACCCCATATAAATTAATTTTAAATACTTTGGCAAGTATAAAGGCTACATTTTCAGCTCGTAGCATCATAAATTTTTTTGAAACATTAGTGCTCATTGCACAAATTAATTTATTTCGAATATGGTATTAAATACTTCTGGGAAAAAGAAAGATGGGAGGGAATGAGTACGAAAGCACGTAATCACATGTATACATACAGCTCATGCAAATATGTATAAATATGCATATAGAAGTATTTATACAAGTCATACTGAAATTCAGATATGCACATATACATGCCTACTTACGCCAATGTTAAAATGGCAGGTAAATTATTTTCATTTGAAATAGAGATTTCATTTCAATACAAACAAAGTGAAACTTAATGTAATGACGTTCTTTTTCATTAAGAAAAAATTGTAAACACTTCATCTTTGTTCTGTACTGCAGAGCTTTGTGAGAACTAAAATATGATTGTCTGCTGTTACAAGATGCCTTAAAGGCAGAACATAAACAAACATCCTAATCAGTAAATTGAAAATTAGAGTTCATTATTTCCCCCCACCTTTAATGATTGCAATTCCACTGGCAGGTATTCAGCTTCATACTCATATTCAGCTCAGTGAAAGCAACATCACACCAGTGGACTAGATGGATGACTAGTTTCTCCCAAAATATTGTGCTGAGGGCTGTGTCTTTGAGACAGCAGCTTCCTTGACAGGCACTGCCAATTCTTTTCTCAGCCTGTGCAGAGATAATACCTTTTAGGCAAAATACACAGTACTGAGAGGCACAACAGTCCGTTCCAGCAGTATAAAACACTCAGGAGATGTGCGGCAGAAATTTTCATTTGTCCCAAAGTTACAGGCAGTGAGGAGAAAGCAGAGAGCAAGACTAGCCAGCTCAGTTGAAATATGAAAAGTGGGAAGCCCCGAGGAGCACAGCATAGGTTTTACTCTGTCATTTGTCATGGACCATCTGTCTGATCCAGCAAAGCCAATCCCCTGGGAGACTTTGAATATGGACATCAAAAATGGCTTCAGTGTGGTTGGACTTCCAGCATGAACTTCTTTGGGCAACAGCAACTGTTGTTCTAGACAATTTCCAAGGAGAGTCTCCCGTGAGATGGGCCATGAGCCCAATTTTCTATGTGCCTGTGTAAAGAGATTACATGAGCCAGAAAAAAAACCAAAACAACAAGGCAACGTCAGGGAGTTTGTGCAATCCATTGCCACAGCTGAGCTGGAGACCACAGCAAACAGCTTCAGGCTTCTGGAGAGACATCTGGAAAAGCTTCATGCTATGAGAAAATATCTTAAACCACAAGAAAAATATTTTGCACAGACGTATAAACTGTTGTGGTGGAACACTATGAGGGCATGCAGTAGAAGTAGCTTAAGTCTTCTTTTAGATTGACAGTTCAAATGCGGCTTATTGTCTTACACCATTTACAAACTTTTTCTGATTATTAAACATTGTTTTCCAATTGGGAAGCTCATTTTGAAAACTAAGTGGAAATTATTTGCAAATTCTTATCCAGGATTTTACATTATGTTAGGGCTAAAATTTGAAATCCAATCTGGGACTACGAAGCCCTTTCCCGTGCTTCCACAGAGGATTAACACAGGGGCATGAGGAAGAGAAGTGCAAGCAGAATATCTTGGTACTGCCTGGACCTGCTACAATAACACTCCTGTTTTCATATGAAAAAAAAAAAAAAAAAAATACTTGCAAGTAATTTACTATAGAGAGAAATAATAGACACTGTATCTGTTTCAAACCATGTGACTTAGATAATGCATCAATTCCTCTGTCACAGCATTTTTAACAGGATAGAGAAGAAATCTTATTTAAACGGAGTGTTAAATTTTCAGACTCCACCTTCTGCATGAGAACTGTCTAGCTTAAAAAGTCCACCCTTTTTTCCTAAGGGTGCTGCCATCCTGAACAAATGAGGCAGAAGGAAATAACTGGCTTGATCATGTCAGGCAGTGAGTAATGCTGATGTCAGACACCGGCTCCGAAAGATGCTGAAATTGTAAGTCTCGGTGATTTTGTGGTTTGAAATGCTGAGTAGAGGGATAGTGGATTATGTAGCTGAAGAACTGCTGAAAACGAGTTGTCTTGGTTGTGTCAAAATCTCCCCTATGATGAGCCTGGAAACCTCATCATGAGTCTCAAGAAAGCCATTTCTTTTGCTAATTATTTCCCTCAACTGTGCATCCAATTTAATGTGTCATTTGAGATTCAGATTCTCCACACATACACAAGATTTGAATAACTGATTAAATGTAAACTCTGGGTCATACAGACTAGGTCCTTAGGAAAAAATTATTTTTGACCAGGTTATGAAATCATCATGAAAGAAAATGGTGCAATGTTACCAACAAAATTAGAAATACTCCAAATACCTAAGAACCATCTCAGACAGATTATACAACTTTTTCCTCACTCCCAATGGGTGTCTTGATTCAGAAAGAGGTGCAACATTTAACCTAAATCTGTCTCGACTAAGCTTGAAACCATTACAGTTTGTGTTAGTTTTTAACAACAAAACTTATCAACCTTCTCCACATCCATGTTTTTCATCCTTCTATTATCTTTCATCTCAAGGAGATCAAGCTCTAAGGAAAAGGCTGAGTTTGTTGTAACATTTTTTTTCTGACTAAAAAAACCCAGAAATACAACCAACCAACTAACCAAGCAAAGCCCACAATCATCCTCAAAAAAAATTGGAAATCTTTCATTTGGTTATCATGTGGAAAATTTGGAATAAATTTTTTCAGTCAAATGATTGCCCTTTTTTTTCAGCACAGTTACAGTGATGAATATTGATCTGAGTCATCTTGTCCACACATTCCTTCTCCCTCGCTTGTCAAAAGCATGATAATGATCTCTTCTCCACAGCTGAAAACTACAGGAATGTCTGCACTGCAGATTTCACTATACTGTAAGGATCTCTGAATTAGCATATAACAGAAATTAAACCAGAAACCATGTCTGCACAGTAATCTACACTTTCCCTGCAGACTGCCTTCACACAGTAGGGCATGCTGGCCTTCCGAGCCTGCACAGCACACACAACTTGCTAACTCTGCTCACTTTTCAGCAGATTCCGTTCACTCTTTGCCTTTTTTTCTCATCTTGGAAAGGGGAAAATAATGGGGTAACCTCCCTAAGGCAACATTAAATAAACAGACTTTCCATGAAAGATATTTGAATGTAAAATAGAATTTTTAGCAGCAGGTGTTGACTAAGGTCTGGCTTAGTGTTGTCTAGTTTAAAGAAGAGCTTCTGGAAACAGAAATTTGCTTCATCTCTAGTTCAGGTCCACACAGCAACATTTTAGGGCAACCTGTCTCCAAATTTCAGATATAAATTCAGTTTTGCATGGAGCAAGCACTGCTGTGTCACTAAGCAATGAAGAACATGTGTCTGGAACAAAACTGTTGCTCAGACACATAAGCATGGATCATGTTCCGGGTGTGTTTATCATGTGGGAATTGCTTATATGGGCAGGTTTCAGTGACAGCCCTTATCAGTACATTCTTTGCCCCTTGAAAATACACTTTATTTTTACCCAGATGAGGAGATCCTGTGAGGATGAACCCACTGGTACTTGGAGAGGTTCACACTAAATTACAACATCAGTTCCACAGCAGTTTAAGCAAGTTTAAGACAGCAAACAACGAAGTAAAAATGTAGAGACAACCAGCTGACAACACCTGCTGATTTTGAGCCAGCAGTTACTTTTTTTTTTTTCCCCAAAGGTAGACCCTCCAAGTCAAGGAAACCTTTCGTTTATGACAGAACAGTGCAGTGGTGGCAGCAGTCAACTGTCAAAGCAATTATTGCTGTTGAACTGAAGTGGGCTTTAAACATTTCATTCAGATCGATTTATTCAAAAGTGTTTAAGGCTCAGCCAAGTTTACTACTGGTGTGGTCATGGGACACTTTACGGTTTATCATAACGTTTGATCAGTTGCAGAGGGACATGAAAAGAGGGGAAATGCAAAGGAGGCAGAAAAAATCTGTTGGGTGTTTTTTCTGTTGTCAATATTTCCATTTGTGGAGCCATTTTTGTGATTGAGAAGAGATAGAGGAGGTTGGACGCAGTCTGGGATGTAAGGCAGAATTAACTGTCGAACATCTCTCCTATTCTCCTGTGGAGGGTTAAAGTTTATGAAAGATTTTAAATCTTTCATTTCCTTCTGAATTTTGAGTCTTCCTTTTAGTGTTTTTTTTCTCTTTTTTTTTCATTTTTTTTTTCCTTTTTGCTCAGCCCTGGCTCCAAAGAAAGCAATAAGCCTGTCAAAGAAGGAATTAATTAAGCAAATCAATCAGTCAGTTTTATTAAGGAATTACAAAGCCCATGTGCAGCATTAATTATTCAGACAATGGGACATCTCTAAGCCTTTCTTCTCAATTATTGATAAGCTGCTATCTATCATTCTGACTGTTTTAGTACTGATTTAGTTGTGAATGAAGCCAGGTCATTCAGCCATAACATATGCCAGTTATGAGAGTTGCTGGATGACTAGGGGCAGAAGAGGGAGAAAGATGAGAAGTATCCTTTATTTCCATCCACAGTGATTGCACATATTAAATATTTCAGGGCACGTGTCTTCTTCTGAGCTGCAGATGAAAGGGAAGCTGTCCTTCCTTGCTGATATCATCTGGGTGATCACCTTTGTTCAATGAAGCAATACATCCCCATTTTTCCCACTGCAATATCTATGCAACTTTTTTTGTTGACTTTATGCAAGGTTCCTCATTAGTTCACAGGGCCTGGAAAAATGAGAGGCCTTTCCGCTGTCACAAGAAAAAGTTATCTTTTTGCATCTGCTGATCAAGGCAACTGTTCTCATTTTTCTCTTTACTAGGAATTTCATGACAACTGCTTTAATAGAGAACCCTTCTGCAGCCCTAGGCATATTTTTCATGCTCACCTCATTAGATATAATATACAGGGAAGTGTTGTCCTACCTGTTCTCATAAGTGGGGAGCAAAGGCATTGACCTCATAATGTTGAAATTCAAGCAATCAAACAACTACTTCTTCATCACTGGGGAAAAGCAAGCACATATAAATAGTTACTGATGGGAAAAGGAATTAATAATAAAGGAAACCCTGAATCTCAATAAAATTACCTCATAATTGAGGAAACTCACATTCCACTTGAAAACAACCGCAGAAAGCAGAAATTTTTAGGAAATACGCTGAGCATTGTACAGCACATGAAGACAAAAATCATCATTTAATACTGCCCTTCTAATTATGCAGTCTTTTCAAGACATTTTCTGTTCTTTCTGAAGAGTCTGAAAGACTGCTCAGTGAAGTCAACATAGTAAATAAGGAAAGGTATAGAGGGCATGGATCTGGCTTGTAGGAAGATTGTATCATCCTCGCTTGCAGTATATTTTCAGGCAAATGTGATTCTCTGTGATTTGGTCTCTAGACTGTGATGACTATGGCTTTAGTACTTTGAGAATGTTCCAAGACTCCAGATAACTATTTGCACTGTCCAGCTAAGCTGTCACAGAGTAGGGATGACGTTTCTTCCCACACACCAGCAGCTCCACTTTCTGCAATGGTGTTTGCAGGTACACAGAAATGAGTCAGGACCAGGTGCTGTTTCTGCACACATCTCTGTCCATCTCCAGAATGCATACCCTCTAGCTTTAAAACTGACTGTTTCTATCTTTCCCACAAAAAAAGAAGCATGCATCAAAGCATAAGCATATCTCCAGTTGTGGTCAGGAGGAAATTTATTGAGCTAAATAACTGTCTTGGTTAAATTGACTTTGCGCCATTCTGTGAACACACAGCTTTGGAACTGGCGTGATACTACGCAGAATTAGAAATGCTAATGTCCCCCTCACAGAGCAAAGACTGCTCATTAAACACTGTGTGTTCTCACAGTGCTTCTACCTTTCCACTTACTAGATGAACATCAAAATTTGAAGCACTGTAGCATCTGCAGGAGGTGAAACTCAGAGGAGTAGAGTGCCATCCCTTCACTTTTTCCATAAACTTGACATAGAGATGAAGTGAACATTCATTGGTATCTTGCTATGCAGATTATCTTGCATCAACTCTCAGCTAAAAGCCATGAATAAGACATATTTAAAAAAAAAATTCGGAGAGAGAACTCTTTCCCACTTCAAAAAGTTCAGTTTTGGCACAAAACTTGACCTTGAATATGAAGATTCCATCCAAACCTGCTTCTCATTTCAGGTAGAAATATAAAGGTCTAGTTAGTTGCCTAAAGAAATGTTGCCTAGATAGTTATAAATTCAATTTTACTAATAAGAAGCAATTAGGGCCTGGAAAAGAATTGGATGAAATCTGTGAAGTAAAAGCCAGTATTTTAGGGAACAAAGCTTCACAGTTCCTGGCCATTTTTATTTGTTACTCTATGCAAGAAATATGCCACTTCTTATAACTGTGTGGGCTTTCTCTATTCCAATGGTACCTATTACTTGTCCACTGACAGCTGCTTTCTGGCTGTAGCCTTAGGCACAGCACATACTGCTATCACTTTGCCTCAGCAATGCTGTCCTGCTTTGACTTTTGCCAAATTGTGTGTCATATATGCTAAAATATCTCTGCTGTTAAGGAAGAAGAAGGGGGGAGAAAAAAAAACAAACCCAAAGAGTAGCTGTTCATTATGGTAATGTAGAAATAACAATAACTGTAACATATATAGGTGGACATATGTATATATGACCCCAGAATAAAATTATAGCTGACACCAGCTGCAGCTCACTCAAGAGCCAACCCTCACATAGCTTGGAGAATAACACAGCAATATCTTTGGAGATAACACAAACATTCCATCATTTCACAAGGACGTGTATGGTCATGGGGCTGTCATCCTTGAGGGTTCATCTTTGAGCGACCCAGTGCTTTTTGTTTGTTTTTATTTTTTTAAAAAAGAACAAAAAAGTGGTACCCCTTGTCTTTTGGGTTATGTGTCTGAAAAACTGGGAATCATAAACATGTTCTTGGTGTGGGTCAGAAGAAAAATGTGCTCCCATAAGGATCCCTTTTTCTTTTTGTCCCCCTGCCACTATGAAGATACAGAAGTTCCTAGTTCTGTGATTTGAGAAGTGGAAGGCAGGACACCCTTTGAGTTCCAAATGAATAGCTGGATTCAGAATTCCTTGGAAAAGTAGACAAATCTTTGTGAACAGCTGAACCTGTGCATTCTGCTGTGAATCTATCCTGCCTTCTGCAAGAATATGCTGGGAAATGGGACAAATCCTCTCCATCATGGAGCGAGCTCCACCAACAGTCAGTCCTAAAAGTTGGTGCTGCTGAATGACTCCTTTCCCCAGCAATTATGGGGCAGCATGAGCACAGGTTGCCTGTGGGCAACCAATACAGAGTCTACAAAGATGTCACCCACGCGACATCTCAGAAAGAATATTTCCTGAAGTGGTCAAATTAAAAGGGCTGAGGTTTCAAATTCTTGCGAGAAAAGTGCTATTAACTGTCTAAAACCAAGAGCTCAAAGCTTTGTCTAATCCCAAAGATTTTAATTCCCATGTCAGAGTGCTATCTAGCCCTGTGCTGGGGTTTGACTCAGCAGTCAGTCAGATAAGAATAACCTCATCACTTTTCTGCATCGCTCATGGTTTAACTGTAGTTCTAAGTTAGTGAAATTCCTACATAGTGCAATGAATCCTGTTCTTCTTTATACATAGGCTGAATTTAGCTTGATTTAGATGCAGAATTTAGTTAACAAGTGTAACTCTTCACATTCCTTATTATGATAAATATTTTCAGTGCAACAGTCAGTGAAGAAAAAAGTATTTTCTCTGTTGTGATATGTGATGATCTGATTTTCAGCAAGAAAAAGAAAATGGTGAATGAATTGAATATTTATAGCTATATCCCCCAGGTGGATCTGCCCTGATTATCTAGTCTCAGGACTGCAGCTCTAAGGAAGATGACTGCTTCCCTCAGTTTACTCACTAATAAAAGGTGTCCATGCAATAACTTCAGTCATGCAACACCTCAGTCAGTTTTACCTCCATTCCTTTAGGAGTCTTATGATTTCCATGATCAGACACTGTGTTCATTGTGTGTGAACTTCATATCACGCTATATCAAGTTTATCCAATATTGATAGAAAGCAAAGGCCTGATTTGAACAAGCTCAACTGTTCTCATTATTGTTTCTTTTACTGAGAGACCTGGGCACCTTAATTACAGAAACCCATTATTATGTCAGGTACCTTACAGACATGGAACAAAAAAATGGTCCTTGCTCTCAATATACTGGGCAAGAGGAAAGCAAAACCTAAAGAGCCCCTTAGGAATACAGGGAACAACAGAACACTACTGGTTATTGTTGTTGTTAATGTACTGACAGGCTTTCTTTAAAGGTGTTAACGTAAGTAAGAGCTTTAAGGAAGAATTTGAAGGAGACTGCAGAGATGTTATGGCTCTTCTTTACAGGAAAAGCCAGTGAAATCCCATGGGGATAAGTACAGTAGAAAGCAAAAAATGATTGAAAATTTCACAAACTGATGATGCAGGTTAAACACCATATGCCATCTGGAGGTCAGAATTAACCTCTTGACAGCAGTGAAAAGTTAGGTACAGAAACAATCTTGAACTATGACTGTCTTTTGCACTTGTTGACAACAAGGAGAAAGTGAAGAGATGAAGGAAAAAGAGAGACAATCCCAGGTTCTATGTCAAGACAAAAAAGTTGTCTGTCGCATTCACACCCAGATAAAAGGGATCTTATAGAAATTGGGTTACAAAGTGTTGAGAGGAGAGGTGAGAGTTTTCCTGTGTGAATGGATGTCACAAGCCGTACCGTACACATGATCTGAAGAAAGAGTCAGTCAGATTTACGGTGTGGGTACTGAGGGCTGGGTAGATTTCTGCAGCACAGATGCCACATAATTTTGCTGGGGTAGATGTAAACGAGCAGGATGATGGATACTCAGAACCTGGCCTTGTGGAGCAGGGAGTGGAAGAATGGATCAGGATGAGTCCTCACTTAAGATCCAGCCCAGGGCAGAGAGATCCAGGGAAAAATGGCATGGAGCTTGCATTTGTGTTTCAAAATGAAATATAGAGAAAAAATTTTGACTATTGCATTTATCCTCACTACAGTTGAAACAGTATATTAAAGTCTTCTATACAGCTTGTTAACTTGCCAGCACCTCAGTCTTCAGAACATTGCTGGTTTCATTCTTCACAGGTTTTTTTGTTTGTTTGCTTTTTAAGGGGTATAAAAATATTGATAAATCAGAACTACTTTATGACCTTCGGTTTTCCTTTGAATGATGTTTTCTATCCTTTTTTTCTTTTTTTTTTTTTTTTTTTTTTCAGACCGGATATCTTTCCCCTGTCCCCAGTTTTACTAGTTCTCATTTTATCCATTTGTGCAACATCCTCTTCCAACTGTCTTGTCCAGATGATTCACTAACAACTGGACTAATGGCCGTCTCACTCCTTAGCAGCTGAGAGGGTGAGAGAATGAAGGGGTCAGGCCATCAGCTGCTGCAAATTGGTGCCGCACCATTGGTTTAATTGAAACGGTGCCAGTTTGCACCAGCCGAGAGTCTGAGCCTGCAGCTCAGTTCAGTCCAAGCTCAAGGAAAGCACATCTCCAATCTGTTCACCCACCTGAAGTATGTCAGAACTAAAGGTGGTTGCCCATTGGCTCTCCAGATGAACAGTATGCAATTAAGGGAAAGGGAAAACAACAATTTACTTTCTTTCTCATGACCCTCTCAAAGACACGGGCATCTTCACACTTTAGATATCTGCATTTGACTTTGAAGACAAAAACATCAAAATAAATAGTAACATCTAGGACACTGTCACAGCTCCACTGACTTAGTAAAACAGTGTGTCTTTTACACTTCAGTTTGCTAATGGTGACACTGTTTTTAGTTCATAGCCTATATATACATTAGTGTTTTACCAGACTAAGGAATAAATTTTATCTGCAAACATACAGAAACTCTCATAACCCTGCACAAAGTTTTACACCTAAGTAATCAACTTCCTTTTCCCCCATTAATTGCTGGAAGGAGCAGAGATAATTTCTTGGTCTAGCCCTTCCCTTTTCAATTTCTCTTGAAGTGTGACCATATTGCAAAATTTCTGCCTAAATCACAGTATATTCCCACTGTTTACTGTAAGGAATTATACTATCAAATTATCTTGCTCTGTGGTACACATTCTGTTTATTCCCATGGATTGAATGAATTAAAAAAAAATCTAAAGTCATATTCTATGTTTAAGTTTAGTTTATTTTATTTAACAAAAGTACCAAATTGCACTGTATTCAAAGCAGACATCTTTCTGAGAGTTATCCGTATTAGCCCATGAACAGCAAGACAACAAACACTTGGATTTTGACATCTGCACTGATAAAATAGAGAAGAGATAACAAATTACAGGGAAGGAGAAAAGACAACAACAACTAAAAAAACCAAACCCAAAACCAAAAACCTGAGGGCCTGCTTCTCTTTTTTTTTTTTTTGGCAAAAAACATGCTACAGAAACAAATGTAGATGAGGGGGGCACTGAGCCATATAGAAGTGAGTAATTATCTACTGTTACAGGCCTTATTATCTCTCCAAATGTTTGCTAAAAATTCTATTGGGCAACCATCTGGACCCTGAGCTTTAACGGTAGATACAGAGTGGATTGTTGCTTTAACTTTTAGATATGAAAATTTCTTTCTTTAATTCTTTTCTGTCATCCCATGTTAAATTATTTAGTTGAATGTCTCCTAGATAGCTTTCTGAGTCCTCAGAGTCAGTGCATTCTAGATGATATCATCATATAAAATATTCTTTGAAAGTTTATACATATATATATATATATATATACGATTTTTTTTTTAACACTGGAGGTTCTGAGGACATTTTGCCATCTGTTGTAAGGGTTTGTTAATGCACCTATTTTCTCTTCTATCCCTGACATTCTCTTTTGAAATTACTAGGCTTAATAATTTGCGTAATTGGTAGCCTCCCCCCACATCTGAAATTATATACGATGCATGTTACTTCAATATCCTCTCTGTGCATGAAATCTAGCAGTTCTCCTCTAAGGATTTCCATTGTTACTGTATTGCAGTAGTTTTCAACAGCAAATATAATTTTCTTCATTCAGGATGTGATAAATAATTCAATAACATATCATCAATAACTATAGACCAGTTGCTTAGCTTGAAACGTGTCTCTAGTTTGCTGTGAAGGTCACCGCTATCAATTATGCACCTATCTTCCATGAAATGCTTCAAATTCGTATTATAATCATAACAATAAGTGATCTTTGTTCTTATGAGAGATATTTCATAGGTTTTCAACTGTTTGGGTTTTTTTTACTAATTTCCAGATAGGCACTGCAAGACATCAAGTTTTAACTGCCTTGACCAAAGTCACAATACTGCATGAACAGCAGAGCCAGATATATAATCAGTCACCTGATGTTCTGCACTTGCCTTTGGATATTTTCTGTGAAATGATGTGATGACCAAGCCGTGAGGCTTCTCCCATGACACTGAATCCATATTGCCTCGTCCCTACCAGGTGACGGCTTTCAACTCTCCCCAGTTTCAAGTTGCACAGGGAACCTCTAATGGGACAGCATCACATTTGAATTTACCTTTTGAAATGCAGCCCTCGGGCAGTCTCTGCATTCCTCTAGCTGAGCAGAGATATGGGTGAAACAAGTTCTTGATTTAGCTGCCAATAAGTGTCTAAAGCCCTTCATGACTGACAGTCTGCAGAGAAGCAGTGGGATCCCACCGGAGCTAACAAGAGGATGCAGTTAAATCAGCCTCCCAGTCGAGGGTAGGACTGTTCCAGAAGAAAAAAAAGGGAACGTGACTAGGTCCTTGCTGTGTCCCCAATTTCTCCCACAACCTCCCAGGTGGGGAGAGGTCAGTGTGCCCCGCACAAGGTGCAGGAACCTCCTTCACGTCCATCCCAGCACCTCAGGAACGCACTGGCACCTCCCACCTCTCTCCGCCAGCTGAGGGGAAGGAAATCAGGCAAGGTGCACACACATGTTTTGTCTTCTCCTCAGTTAGAGATCTATTATCAATGAGAATGGTAATATTACATATATAATGCCATTTTCCTACCCTTCTCTTGCTGCAGTTTTTTCCTACTTATTGTATTTCCACTGCTTTTTTTTTTAAATTCACTTTCTCTTGTTCCATCCAGTAAGGCTGACACTTCTGGTGGCATTAATTATTTCTTGGAATTGGTTACTATTATACTATGCTTCCCTTTGTGGCTTCAATATTTCATAAGCTTGGATTAATCTAGCTTATCTGAGATCTTTTGCTTACAATATGTAAATAAAAATAACATTTCTGGAAAAGGTTAATATTTTCAAACAGGGTTTTGCTTTTTCTGATCATGTCTAGGATCAGATCACTGAAGTTATGGAACATCTCTCACTAACTTTATTAACAGTAGACAGGTGTTTGGGAATTCAGAAAGAAACAGGTTTTAAAATTTTGACCTGAAACCTTCAAAAGAGAAAATGTAATCCTTCAAGAAGGTAAGAAAAGAAGTGTTCCAAGGAATGTAATACAACCATCATTGTAAAATACTTATAAGACTTGAGGGTTTGAGATAAATTCACCTGTATGATAAATAATCCTGCATGGGAAAAGAAATTGATAGCATGACTTCATAGCTTTTAATTTATGTTCTTTTAAGTCTTACTTGAAACTTTTCCATTAGGAAAACCAGTGATTTCTGTATTCCTAAGCGTCCTCAACACAGTCTTGGAAGTCACAAGAGGAACTCAAAGGAGCAGTTTGCAAAAGGGCTGATCTTTTAACAGTGGCAATGACATTGATGGGAAAGAATGGGGATGGTCTGTGCTAGCACTCACTGATGGTCTCTCAGAGTATGCAGACACATTGTTATAAATAGTATCTGCACAGACAAAATGGGAAAAAGCATCATTGTGCCAGCTGAAAGGATTCTGCAACACAGAGAACAGCAATTGCCCTAGCAGATCAAAATTTTGATCCATTTAACCCCATGTCTTATACAAGCTAGCACCAGGACATTCAGCCTGGGAAGCACAAATATTACTTTAATCCTGAAATCTCTTTAGACTAACTGCGTAAAACTCTCACAGACTTTTCCTTCCCTCCAAATGACTCTCCCCACGAATTCTTCCTGAGCCTGTGGTACCACGAATTCTTCCTGAGCCTGTGGTATCACCTGGCGGTGAGTCCCACAGATTAACGTGAAGAAACTTGAAAGCAGGAGAGAGCTTCCCCAGCTCTCTTTGGGTGCAGGTGTGTGTACATTTTGAGCATCTATAAACAGTCCATACAGCAGGAATGACAGAACAACACCAGTGAGCAGCCCAGGGATATGTAACCAGCCATATGGCCACACATGCTTGCAGAGAAATGTGAGCACCAGGCACTTCTAGCATCAAGCAGTTTGCCTTAAAATAAGTGCTATCGTTTAAACCTAACCTCTCTTCAATCTCATTGTTATGTGCTTGGCATTTTCTGATGGCATTATTGTGTATTTCAGCACCACCTTACTATCGGAAAAAAATGAATGTGCTTATTGCAAGGACAGCTTTAAAGCCATGGCTTATTGCAAACCTAGAATCCATTCACTGATTTGTCCATTTTTTCCTCTTTCTCCCTCTCTTGTCTCCTGGTATTCAATGTCCCTTCAGAAATGCAGATATGGCCTGCCCAAGGCATGAGCATAAAGGACATATAGGCTGAATGAGGGAAGCTCAGCACATTTTTAAATTAAAAAGAACATCTGCAGTTTTGCTAGCTGGGATAAAAATTACAAGAGCTGTGTATTCTCATGCTTCAGGGCATAAACTGATCAGTACCTAGGGTCAGGTACACCCCAATCTGTCACAATTAGGAACATACACAGAGTTTTAAACTTTCTCTAGAAACAGCTGGTTTTGGCTGCTGCTGCTGACAAACACAGTGGATTGAGGGGTCCACTGGCTGGGTAAGGAAGAGGAAGTGCTGATGTTCTGTTACAATGCAATTTATACAGAAAAATTAATGCAGCTTGAAAATTCACTTGAGAAGAACATTTACTTTCTTATTCTTTTTACTTTTAAGTTAGAAGTCCCCTCTCATCTTTTCTCTGATCTAGCAGGATATTTTAGCCAGGGAGGCCTCTCTCTAAAAGCCTTTCTCTCACCTCTTTGTAACAGTTTACCAGGTATATTTTTGTTCCATTTAGTCAGGCCCTGATTTTTTGTTGTTTGCTTTTAGTCCTAAAAACAGTACCAGAAATATGATTTTCCTTTGTCCCTCTAACTTTAGACATTGTGAACTGCAGACAGAAAGAGAGAAAAGGTGACATGAGAGTTCACTTTTCCTGCCATTTCTAGACAGGAGAGGACAGCCTCTCCAGGTAGCTGTTCTCATAAGTGATGCTGGCTGGACAGGCTAAATGATGGCATGTTGAAATTTCATATGAAGCAGAATGATTTCCATATCTGCAGATCCTCTTCAGTGGCATTAGTTATGCTAATAAAGTGGTGCGACTTTTCTGGCAGTGCTTGAGGCAGCTGCCAGGCTGTGACTGAAGACTCTATCTGGGGAAATAACTCAGCAAGTAAAATTCAGATGGCCGACAACCTGCTCGGGTTCCTGCTCCTCATCCAGAGCTGTGTATGAGCTCTATTGTTGAGCGTGTAATAAACTGTGCCTAACTCAGACACAACCCCGCTGGCATCTCAGACATTACTTTGCAAAGCTCTTCAGGACACCCCCCGTGTTTGCTTAATTTATGTGCTGATAGGCATTTCTATGACATCCATCGCCAGCGTGCAGAAAAGGCTGGCAAAGTTATTAGGGGAAGCAAGAGGAAAACAAAAGAGAGAGTCAGTGTGCACATTGCGCCAGATGAGCCCACCAGCTGCTGGAGGAAGAGGCATGTGCCACTCCGAAAGCAAAAGGAGGCAGGGTGAATGCAAGATGAAGCTGTATGTGAGACTGCACCCTTTCCTTGCACAGCATTGGGGTCCAGAGCCAAGCTGGGTGGGAGGATAGGAATGAGATGTAGAATTCAAATTCCACCCCTCACCCCTGAGGAGGGCCCCTGGAAATGTGCAGTGCTCTGAAAACCAAAGGGCAGAGTCTTGTCCATGCAAGAAATTTCTCTCCACAGGAATGAGTTACATTCCAAGTCTTCACAGGATACACTGTGCTTTTTTGGGAACTAAATTTTCCTGGTCAGGTTTTACAGTTTTCCACTTGCTTAGATCCAGAGTTTAAAATTAAATTGGGAGGTCTAAGGAAGGAACCATTTTCTGTCAGCTCTGCTCTTGGTTCTCCTAAAGGTTTTACTCTTTTTTTTTTGCTGTGAGAGCTCTTTGTGACCAGTCTTTCATAAGAAGCAATCACAGAAAGGTCAGCTGTGGAGTTTGCATTTGTTTAGGGAGTGCTGTGCTTTTATTCATGTTGTTACGACAATCACTGTTCTTCTGTTCATGTTGATTTACAAAAAAACTTACTTAACAAAGATACTATCATGTCCAGGATGAGATTCTTTCCCCTTGGGTAATTTGAAGCAACACAGATCAGAAAGTCTTGTCATATCCTGCTGAATGCCCTCTTCCTTGGGACAAGGCATCCTGTTCTTATTTCCTCCTGGCTTTCTGGGCTTTGTGGTTTTATACCTTATTCAGGTAAAGGTTGAAATAAGTTTTATTACATCCCTTTCTTCTCTTCCAACATGTACCTTTAAAGAAGAAAGTTACCATTTAATTTCCCTAGACCTAAAAATGGTGGTAGGGGATGAAAAGTACCCACAGACCTCTTGGAGGACCAGCCTAACAGACTCAGCCCTAATTTCCAGACACTCAGGTCACAGAGATACCAGATAAATACATCATCTGGCAATTAAAGAGAGTTTGAGTATCTACTAAAGAAGCAGAAGTACTTGTACCCAAAAATTAGTCAGGCACTTCATGAATTACAAGCATTTCTGGAGCTAGATTCACGTAGAGATCTTTCTCCAAGAGCAGTAAACTCCCCCCACTAAAAGCAAAACCTCACACCCCAAATAACACCAGCAGTGCAAGATTGTCCTGGCCTTTTCCTTTCCCAGCTGGTGGAATCTACTTGTAACCCCATAGCCCTGTAACACCACAGGGCCAGCACTACTAGCAGGCTGACGGTTTTGTGTCGAGCTTGCAAGGCCTCAGATCTGTCTTTATTCTGTTTGAACTTTTCTTGACCCCCCTGCAGCTTTGCTTTACTTGGTTTAGCTGCAACTGCAATTTTTCTAATGACCAGATGGCTATGGCTAATTTGTTTTATTTCTGTTTATCTTTTTATGCTACCACCATGGTTTTATAACCCTAACTCAATGTAATATAGAGAAATGCAGTACGGGTAAGACATGAGAGGCCTTAAGAAGTGCAGACATGGGATGGGACTGAGGGATGTGGAGGTGTAGGGTGATAAGGGGTGGCCCTAGCACCTGCATGTCTATAAACAACAGCCTCATGATCAGTTAAAAAAATACAGACCTGGAGCTGGATGAAACCAGGTTTAGGGGTAGAATAGGAAACAATGTCTGGCATATGTGAAATGTGCTCTATCTGGTACATTTGGATGTAGAAGTGCAGACCAATGAAGAAAGAACAAAGTTCAAAGTTGTGCTTAAAAGCACCTAAGAACGACCTCTTCTTCTAAAGGCAAGAATAAGAAACCACCATCACCATCATGTTCCTTCTGGCAAAAGCTCCAGGTGCTGACAACTCAGCATAACCCCTGCCACATACACCATCAGGGTGAAACCAGTGACCTTTGGACCCAGCAGAGGGGGAGGTGTGTGAGCGTAACACCGGGGAAAGGGACAGAGACTCAGGTGTGTGCATGACAGTCTCAACCACGGGATTATTAGTGCTGAAACTTTTCCTGCATAGAAGCATTCTTTTTTTTTTTTATTTCCCACACTAATTAGATGAGGACTGATAATGATTAAGCAACTAAGATTTTATTATGCTAACGATAAACTCTTGGCTTTATATTTAAGACATGTTTACTGTTTGCCCATAAAAATGATTCCAAGAGTAACGTACTTTCACAACAAACATTTGCTATGATCTATCAGTGTCTGAAAGATGCGCTTCTTAACCAGTTTAAGATGATGAGAGACAATAAAAAGGATGGTCCTAGTCCCCTTTGCTCATGGCTGGATATTTCTACCTCTTTTGTAGAGCCAAGGTCCCTGATAGAATTGAAAATGCCTCTAGTCTAAATCTAATTGCACTGACACAAAGAGTAGTGCCATGCATTAAAATTTTCACTAACAACTGCAGTAATAACAGGATAGCTCTGGCAATACCGTATCTCAGGGCTACAAGGTTACAACTGCCTCACTTTCCTGTGCTAAAACCCAGAACTGCCAGCATTAGCCCCAAAACGCTGCTGTTGAAACCTCTTGGTTGCAGGTGCAGTTAACATGCACACACTTGGAATTGTGTGGCTACAAAATTAGTTGCAAACATGATAAATTTTAGTGACTGAGGAAGGATAAAAACAGGAGACAGGAGTTGAGCAGGGAAGGAGCCTTGTAAATCAGCTTTGCCACCCAAAAATGTGCGTCACTGCACCACAGACTTGCTGTTTGCTGCTCATTATACGTAATTCCCTGCTTCCAGAGAGTTCAGTTATCCACTGGGAGAGCAGCGAGATGCAATTTTTTAGTCATCCAATCAGAGAACATATGATTTCAGGGGCAGAGCACAGTTTACAGAAGAACAGAGAAGGAGCACCTGAAGTGAATAATTCACGAACTATCCACAGGTTGCGATTTGTTTGTATAAACTATTTGGTAAACACTTGCGCATAACTATCATATTCATGGTATTCAGGAACGGTTTGGGAACAAAGGCCAAATCTCCTGAATAATTTATTCCCCAGGATTTATTCAGATTGCTCTCGTGTATTCTCTGGAGCCTCTCTCCGTGGCACATGACGGAAAGGTTCCGTGCATTAAGTGGAGGTTGGCTGTGTCCCAAGCAGGACGGAGTGTGAGCGTTTGGAGTGCAACCTGCAATGTCTGGAGGAAACCTTGTCTCCCTGCAAGCTGAGCTGCAGAGACCAAGGCACAGATGTGCTGTGTGCCAGACTCCAGTATTTCAAGTTGTTCCGTACCACCACGACCTGATGGAATCACTGATGATGCGTATGTGATGGGGACAGAAGTTTGAAAGAGGGGAAAAAAAAAAAAAAATCCCTCCCAACAAACAAAATTGAAACAAAATGAAAAAAAGCAACAAAAAATGGCCCAAAATTTACAGAAATTTGGAGAAACACAACTTGAAAAACAAAAATGCTCCTACTCTATATTGTGAAGAATAGCTGAATATTTCTTTTTTTCCTTTTCCCTTATATTATTTCAAAGTTTAAATTTTCTGAGAGATGGCTCATTTGTTTGCTTCTGTTCATATTAGAATTTGAGGTCTTATCTTCCCCACTTTCCACAAGGGTTCCTACTAATGGTGAGAGAACAATAGCAATCAAATTTGAAATCTCAGGCACTGAAAACAAGATTACTTTGTTGGATTTTGCTTGAACATTATGAAATGTTGCTCTCATTTTCAAAGTCGGGAGGTTCTTAATGCTATAATTTATTTACCAGACAGCAGTCAAGTATGTGCATAGAAACACACAGGGAAATTCTTTTTTTCTTCAAGTTTAATATTATGGCAATAAATTCTTTTCACTTTCCACTGACCAAGGACAGTTTGGGTAAGAGTCTTCTTGATTGCAGCTGTTAACAGAAGAGCTATTCTGTCTTCTTTGGAACTCGGGTAGTTTTATCATTAATTTAAATGCATTGATTTTTTTGTTTTGTTTTGTTTTGTTTTGTTTTTTTGTTACATCAGATGCTTAATTGCAGTCAGATATTTCAGATTTTGAATGCGGACAAGAAAATGATAATAAAGTTTCCGTCTAGCTGGTGGTTTCCTTAGGGAGTATTTTCTCCCTGTCTATTACAGTAAAGGGTTATTTTTCTTCCTCACTGAAATATTCCTGAGTAAAAAACCATCCTTGGCTACAAGGAAAAAGGAAAAATCACAACTAAGAAACATTTCCTCACAATCAGTCTATTGAAATGCACCTTGCACCCTCGCAAAAGGAGAGCTCTGAACCATGATGAATAGGCCTTGATTTTACAGGTCTAAGAGATATTTGAGCCACAGTCGTTCCTAACTTGCTTGTTTTCCAGTGGGGTTGTAACTATCCAGGTCCCTATAAAACAGCCAAACTGCAGCCAAAAAAGTTTTCACAAGGAGAGTCACTAGACTATTCAAATGTTAGAGTCAAGATGAAAAAATAAATAGGGAATTTGTGGAAGTGTCCAAGGCATGGGACGTGGTCTAGTGGGAGATGTCCCTGTCCCTGACAAGGGATCTCAAACGAGGTAAGCTTTAACGTCCCTTCTTGCCCAACCTGTTCTGTAAATCTGTGACTTTTGAGTCAAACTATGCACTTCATGTATAATTTAGTTTGGTTTAGTTAACCAAAGCATTCATTACTGTCTTCATGCTGGATGTATTTGAGGATTGGTTGGAGATTTGGTCTTTTGAGATTTTTTTGTTGTATGGCTGTGGGGGATCTTTTTGCATGTTTTCATACTTGTTTTCTTTGCAAACTGATAATATAGCCATATTTCAGCATAAATTGTTATTTTGAAACAGAACAATGCATTTCAGCACTTTAAGATAAAAAATGTGGATTGTTGTGGTTCAGGGAAAGTCTTCTGTCTCTTTCAGGAGAGCTTGAAGCAACTAGCTGATGTTTGCCAAATTCACAAATTAAATTGTTTGCCTGAAATTGTCTTCCTGACTGTTTTAAGCCTGGCTTTCTTTGCAAATCCATCTAGTTTAAGGTGTTGACCCTGGCTATGTTGAAAGAAAATAAGGAAATCACGTAGTTAAAAAAAAAAAGAAAAAGAAAAAAAAAAAAGGAGACACTGATGGTTATGATGGGAAGTGAAGCACATTGAAGACAGTCCTTGATCAACCCAATGATAAATAGGAGGTAGGTCAGGGAGAAGCGCCCTGGAACCACTAATTTGCAAAAGCCTCCTATATCATTAAGCATCCACCTCTCTGAGTAGGCAGAAATTAAAATTGTGACTAGTTTTAGAGACATAACTCTACATCAGTAAAGCTCCATCTTGCTGACCACAGTTATATGCAGCTACTGCTGAACTAAACAATTTGAAAACAGTGGAAGGCTGATTTACCTGTCAGAAAGTGTTAAAACTCTTGACAGAGACAAAATTAGAAGTCAAAATGCCCTATTTTACTCTACCTTCTGCAGTAGTGCTGTACCTTTAATTTTCATAATCTCTGCAGCTTTAAATTCAACATTTATTTTTAACACATATATTTTAATGAAACATGAAATATAAAACGAAACTCCAGTCTGCCTCCTATGAGCATGGAGAGAAATCCTAATTACCTGTTTCAAAAGTGTGAAGCTCTTTCTAATTTTCCAGCAGCCAGGTTCCTTAGACAGCACTCAGTATTATAACTATTTATGCCAATTGTGCTATTTCATGCATAAAATTACCGCATTATTGTTGGAATAGATGCTGGAGAGATATCTAAGCAGGGTGTAATCACTTCACTTTCTATCAAATTGTGCTTCTGAAAGGTATCATAAATTTTATTAGAAGGCAAGAGGCTAATGGAAGCCAATCAGCGTTAATGCTGATAAAATTGCTTGTATTTTACATTATAAAACGAGGAGATATTTTTATCGTGAGGTTCCCTTTTGTTTTATTAAGAGTGGATCACGGAAACTAGGGTACAATAGTACAACAGAGTGTTGTCAGTAAACCTCTCCTGTTTCTGTTCCTGGCCTGGCTTACAAAAAAGTTTGTGTCTCAAGGTGCTTTCAGATCTTTGATGGTGTAAAGGAAGGGCAAAGTAGGTTCCACAATCACTCAGGTCTGTTGACTTGCACAAGCCTTTACAATGATGAGGTGCATCTCTGATGAAAATATTTATGTCTCAAATGTTATTTGGTGTTTTTACTGTTCAAGCTAATTGTTTTCTATTAGGCTGCCTATAGAATCTGGAGAGGGATAGTTTTTATGACTCCCCAGATTATTTTTAAAGCTCCACAGTAGAAGAATTAGAGTGAATTTTGATATGGGAAGGATGAGAATCCAGAAATGGGGATAGAAAAAGAAGCTTTACCCATCAAGAAGTAATTGAATGCGATTTAAAGAAATTGGTCTACTTTGATGGTAAATTAAAAGTTCCTTTTTTTCTACCTGTTAATAAAATTTTGTACTTAACAGAACCACATTCATGAAGTCATTTGCAAACCAGCTGGTTCAAATTAGTTTCCTTTTTTTTTCCCTAGCTGCACCAGGTAAATGTGGTTGATTCTGAGCTATAGTTAGGGAAACTGAGACACCAAAAGGTGATGTCCCAAGATCCAGAGAGAACTCGTGATAAATCTCATATTGCAAGGGAGGTAGAGAGAGATTCACGGGTAGCAACGTTTGGTGAATGCATTGGGTGTTTACAAACTGTGTGTGGCTTTTCATGCCCTAGCACTGCAGGGACAGCACCTTTCCAAGCTCTGAAAATCCCAGCTCAAACACCTGCTTTGCCTGACATGAATACTTATCTTCATCCGTAACATACACACTGTCCCTGCACATAAAGTAAATATTTACACCGCCACTTCTCAGGCCATTATTTACAGCACTATTAATATTATTAGCATTATTTGCACTGCAGCCAGGAAGGCCCTACCAAGACAGGGTGCGTTGTGTCACACCCTGTACAAACACGTGGCAGAGGACCGGCCCAGCAATGTTGGATTAACAATCTAAATATCCAAGGCAAACAGAGGCTGGGAGAAACCGACCTGGGTACCCTGGGCAGGCAGGTTTTCCAGTGTTTAAGAAGGCAGATGACAGGTACCTGAGCTAGGATCAGTTCACGACTTTGCCACCGATTTTCTGTGTAATACATTACTTAATCACTCCAAAATTCCTCAGATTTCTGCAGGAGTAATGTCACCAATTTATTCCAAGTTTCCTTCAGGTCTAAAATTGCTGCTGCCTAGACCCTACTCCAGCTAATGAAAAAGAGTCATTGACAGGATTTGGCCCATTACTGAATTCATATTCCTGCCTCAGGTAGTCATGCATATTCCTGTCAAAGCCCACATAGTGTAACACTTGGTGTTAATGGAGTCACTGTAAGGATGTATTTGTTCTCACCCAACTACATGTTTTAATTCAAAGACCACATTACTGTTCTGATGATAGATTAGATAAAAGCAAAGTCTGTTTATTTCTTTTAATTCCAATTACGTTTTAAAATTCTGTTTCTGGTTGGCTGTTATTTATTTGCAGGGCTTTTTATTATTATTTTATTATTACACTGCCTCAGTGTAACTTTTTCTTTTCTAATTTAATCCTCCATTTTTAAATACAATTTTCTTCTTCACCCACCAATAGCTGCATGACTGATTTTACTGAATAAAATTTATAACAAAGACAGAACAAAAGGGAATTTACTCTGGATCTAACTAAAGTCATGTTAACAATATATTCAATTTTATAGCCTCAATTTCAGTGGGGCACCCAAGTCTTTCTGAAGTCAACAGTTTATTCTCATATTCCAAACCTGAGTATTTTTTTGTATAACTGGAACTAGTAAAACATTGGTTAGCTTATCTGACTTTGCCCTCTGAAATCATTGACTTTAAAATACTTGTCTCAGGCAGGTCACAGTGAAGAACAGACCATTATTACCATATTTCCAGAAAAAAGTAAAAGCAAAAAGATAAAGTGAAGTTCAGGATGGAAGTATTTATCATAGCTAGGTAGGAAGCACTGCTAGAGTATAGAGAGAATTTGAAACACGCATATCACATTCTTGGGCAGTGCCTCTATTGTGCCAGATTGTTACCTTTGTAGAATGGACTTTGGCATTTAATAAAACCCATCACAAGTCCTCAGGCTGACAAAACTCTGCTTTTCTACTGTGTGACCAAGACACTCACTTATACTATCACTGCATTTATATCCCACTATCTCAGTTTCTGCCACTTTGCACAGGTGTGGTCAATGTTTCTTCATGTTCTTGACCGTGCTGAGCTGTCCAGCACCCATGTCACCACCTCCCTTTCCCTCTGTGCCTTTCCAACCTGAAAAGTCCATTGCAGAAAGCACAGATGCTGACAAATTAAGTTAAACAGTTTCCACTGCTTCAGGCAATGCCCCAGTGGTCACAGTAAATGCGCGGGATGTTAAGAAGGCATTCTGCTAGGGGAGATGAGGTTTTAGATGGAGTCAGAAAACCATCTTTCCTGCTGAACTGCCCCTCTTTACACAGAGCTGAAATGCCAAGCAGCTGGGAGATTGGAGAGAGGGTTTGCACAGACCTGGATCTGGCTCTCCTCGTGGAGAGATCTGTAGTCACTAGCTAAAAAACAAACTGAGACATCAAGCTTCTTTCATGCGCCAGATCATCCCCTGTTGGTACAGCAGGAAGAAATTGCTTGTTTTGAAAGGACAAGGGTTACATCTTTGCCCTTGCATTCCCTGTCAGCTGATGGCCTCTTAGAATCACAGAATATGCTGAGTTGGAAGGGTTCCACAAGGATCATCAAGTCCAGCTCCTGCCCCTCCACAGGACCACCCCAAGTCACACCCTGTGCCTGAGAGTATTGTTCAAACTTTTCTGTAACTCTGTCAGGTTTGGGGCTGTGACCACTGCCCTGGGAAGCCTGCTCCAGTGCCCAGCCACCCTCCTTCTTCATTTTTTTTCATTTGATGAGGGTTTGGTGTTCTTTTTCCTCTTTCATATTACCAACCAGACCCTTCTTTTCAAGCATCACTTTTGTTACTGCAACCCAATCCAAAGAAATTCACACTAAGATGAAAAAAACCTCGTAGACACATTTAGAACATCTGCCTGTACACAGACTGTAAGGAGAGGGAGAAAAGAGGTTGCAGTGATGTTCATTCACTGTTGGTGGTTAAAATACATCTTTTGAACAGCTTAAACTCTGAATCTTCTTCAATGATTAGGGAACCACCCGGCGCAGAAGTAGCTGTAGTGATTCATAGTCAGAGTACAGATTACCCCATATACAGATCTAATTTTGGGCTTCATTCATAGCTTAGGGACATTAAAGTTCCACCTTTCCTAGGAAGTCACAAGACTTTTGTGTTTCAGGGAGAAAAGTAAAAGTAAACCTGATTGGGTTTTGTATTGTTTTAGTGCTCCAGGAGCATTCAAATTTCATTCAATCTCCATATGAATAACACAGCCCTTATGATAATAGCTTTCAAATACAAGCATCAAATAATTATGCTGACAAAGAACTACAGTCCAAGTATTCGTCAGATTGATGATGGAAACTATGAATTATCAGAAACAAATATTCTATATTTTCATCCACATTCTGTTAACATTGCTGTACTTCAATCTCTCCAAGATGGATCTCAGCAGAAGTACTCAATTCATTTACAACCTTGTAATTCATTTGTCGTCATTTATTTTCCTTTGTGTAAAACAAGACGTAACTGCACAAATGCTGGAATCCTAAAGTGCTGGATTAAGAGGATTCTGGGTTGTTGATGTCCTTTTACAGAGGAGAAACAAAGGGAGTTTATGTAAGGCAATACAAAAGTATTCTGGCTAAGCATATGAAATAGTTTATAATAATATTCCTTTTTTCTATTAAGGAGACAGGGTGGGACACATTTTGTCCTTGAGCACTCCATTGTTGACTATGCCTTTTCGTTTCAGATCTTGAAGAACACAAAGTACTGGTTAACCAAAAAAACATATATCCAAAAATATGAAGATAAATGATAAAACTCTTAATACATATTTGACTATGCAAAGAATTTATTTTTTAAATTTTACTCCTTTCCACTGTATGTATTCATAAGTCCTCTGTGATGCTTGAGCAATAAATTCACATCACAACGCTAAGTTAGTATTATGACTTCCTGTCTCCCACATGAAATACAGAACCTTCCCAAATTTGGGGAATTTGGTCAGGTTTAATGAACGTTATCATCCAACCAATAAATACAGCCTCTGATTTCTGCATTAAGTTATGATCATCTAGCAAAGAGAGTAGATAACAGAAATGCCCAAGTTGGATAAGTGATAACATGATGTGTCCCATATGCAAAATCAGAATTCAGATGTATAATGCCAAAGCAACTGACTGAGTAGAATAGATTCATTTATTTTCTCTTCAGAAAAGTTCAACTAGAGCTGTATATCAAACCTAGGGATACAGGCTTTGCACAAGAGGTGACAATTTTGTGTTGGCGACATCAGGATTCTGGATGAAAAAGATTTCAGTTCAATGCTCAGCCAGACTTCCTTAGGCAAGCTGCTTGTTTTCAAACTTCCATTTATTATGTAGGGATAATATTTTCTTTTTCCATTCATCTGGCTTGTTTATACTATAAGCTCTTTGCAGTATTATTTATCTCCAATGATGTATAAGTTCAACCTGTGCAGAATGGACCTATATATTGTAATAAATCAATACGAAGATCTAGGCAAGAAACAGCTTTCTACCCTAAAGACATTTTCTACATTTTTAACAGGAAAATACAAGCTGTCTTGAAGCTTCTTTTTTATTTATTTTTTCTATTTTTTTTTTTGTGGAGAAAAATACAAACCACAGCATGTGAGAAGCTTAAATATCTTAAATTCCCACTAACCCTGCAGTTAGCTGGAATGCGGGAAATGGAAATTCAGGATCTGGGCTTGAACCAGGCCAGTTGGGTACTTGAACCAGAACTGTCAACATTAGAGTTGTATGTGCATTTTTATAACTGTGTTGCACAGGGTTGGTTCTGCATTGCCATTGAGAATAGAATTCTCAATCTAAATGGAAAAGGAAAAGAGAAAGAAAAGGGGAAAAACCCACTGTGAGTCTTGAAAGCTTTATTTTTGAAACTCGATATTCTTTCTTACAGAAAGGTGTATCTTCAACTTTTATACTGCTCTTCAAGTTTTGAGTAAAAAATTATCAAGCATGTCAATGTTGTGTTGTTTTTGTCCTTTTTTATTAAGTACTTAATTTTCAAAACATTTTTAGCAGTTTTCCAAGTTTCTCTTAAAAAATTTGTTGCAGACGTTCTCCTTCAGAATATTTATATATACTAAAACCAAAATGCAAAACTCAGCCTGTTTTCTATTATTTATGTTGGAAAGTAATGTGGCAACAAATGTCTACAATTGAAAAAAGTACATTTTTTTCCTCACTCACTTGTTTTTTAAAACTGCCTGATAGCATTTATTTTAAAATCATCACTGCAGAGCAACATCCTAAAAATACCACATCTCAAAACCAAAACTTGTAAACCAATGACAGCAAATGAATATAAGTAGGGAATAACATCTCTCTGCTTTAACAATAGGCGAATATAATAAATATCCCATTTAGTGTACATATAGCTCCATTTGCTAACTGTATGTGCATATACACAAAGAGTTTTCAAAGTAATAGACAGATTTCACCAGATCATTTTCCCATACAAATGACAGAATATAGTTTTCCATTTTAGACTTAACATACGCATAAATAAACACTATGTTTGCTGATGCTAAGAGAATATTCATTTAAAAAGATGAAAGAAAGGAATTCTCAGCAAAACGATTCTTACCATATATACTTAAGTGTCTCATCTAAACATAAATTGCACTTGAATATTAATATTTTTTTCAGATACACTGTACTATTATCTATTTCTTCTGGCCCAACATTGCAATGAAAATTACTGTATTAATTATACTATCTGGACTATTTCTCAAGGCCAGAAAGACTTCAAATAAAATACTGTTGCATCCAAAAAAAATTCTGAAAAAAGTCAGAAAAAATAATGCTTTCTTCTTTATTCTTTTTTTTTTTTTTCTCATATTTTTTAGATTAGTCACCTGAAATGCACAGGATCGAACTTTCATTACATAAGGAGAAGCAAATATTTAAGACCACTGAAAAAGAACCAGAGGAAGCATTTTCCCTCGTAGTACCAGCTTAGAAGAATAAATATGGAGTCATAGGTTAAAGATGGAATCACAGGTTATCCTGGTCACTTTTGATATTTCTAGAGTCAATGAACAAAGGCAGACATTTCAGAAGGTGTTTAACCCACCCTTAAATCAATAACAGACACACATTCCCATTCTTTGGCAGCCCATGTGGTCTCACAGTGTGGGGATTGGGAGCCAAGAGTAACACAAACTCCAAATCAGCACTGGTGCCTGCACTCAGAGCTGAACCAGGATCCCTGTGTGGGATCTCTGGAGTGTTCAGCTGTTGTGGTGGTTGAAACTGCCACTGTTCTAAGGGTTTCCCCTGCTTCGATGTATCCTAAGGTTTTGCCTTATGGTTCTCCCCCTAAGTTAATGTAATGGTTTATCTCTCGGTTGGTGTACACCCCATTATGTTAATCCCTCTGTCAATCATTTGTAAACCCTTACCCCAGTTCTGGAAAGTTCTCCCTTGTTCAGTTCCTCATTGGCTCTGGCTCCCTTTCTCCTCCCCTCTCCTTCCCCTATTGGTTGTAACCCTGTCACTCCACCTTATCTCCACCCCTGGACCCTCACCCCATTGGACCCTGATGCGCTCTCCACCCCTTTCTACCCCCATATAAAACCTTGTGCACGAGCTAGCTGGTGGGTCTTTGTCTCTGGAACTTTTGGGTGTGGATCCCCATTAAACCTTGGAACGCTAAACAAAGGGCCCCTCCCACCTCTCTGTCTCCGCTGGTTGCTTGGATCGTGTGTGTGCGCGTGTGCCTGCCTGCACACACCTCGCAGGGAGTGCCTGGTGTGTGCCAAGGGATTTGCGAATCCTGCAGGAGTGGCTCGACAAGGGACGCTTCCTGGAAGGTCACTGCGCCTGGACCTCACCCCCTCACACCCTTCCTGCCTCTATAAAAGGTGCTTGCAACACTCAGCCCTGTCTTCACAGCCCTTGGGACGTTCAGAGCAATGGCCATCAGTTTCCAGGTGCTCGTAGTGCTATCAGTATCTTCTCTGAAATCCCAGCTGAACATCCCAACTTGAAATAGGTGCTGAAGGGGCAGACCATTACTCTGGGCCCATGCAGGTGTGTCCTGCACGCAGATAAGCCATGTAATCTCTATCCAACACCTTCCCAAGGAGTTGTGCAAAGCTGCAGAAGGTAAGTACACTTGCTCTGGGAATTAGACGAGGCTATTGAAGGGTGTTATCAATACAGTCACAGGATGTTATTAGCATTATTAGGATGTTAACAACTGGTGATGCTCGTTTAAAAGCATTTGATGTCATAATATAATTCAGCATGAACATACAGAACATCTGTATATTGAAGGGCTTTCCTGGAAAACAAAAGGAAATCGTGAAGGGTATAAGGATTTTAACATTAAAGAAAAAAGTTATGGCTTTGATTAATACCCTCAGGATTTGCAAAATGGCAGCAGAGTGAGGAATATGCCAAATAATATTTGGCTTTGGCCCTAACTTGTAAGTCTGTCAAGGACTTCTCTTGCCAATTGGTGGAAAATGGATTACTGTCATTTTTCAAGGGACTGCACATCATTTTCCATTGATTGGCATGCCAAATCCTTCACGAAGTAATGAGTCAGGCATGATGCAAATCATCGTTGCACTGTCACTTTGATTGCATAGCCCTCTATCAATGTGATTAAACTGGTGTGGCATCCAAAAGGTAATGAACGACCCTGCTTGGTTTCAACAGTGGAAAAGAAAATTTTAGTGCTAGGCAGAGGAAGCAAGAGACAAACAAAATGGTGAGGGACATCAGTCAGTACCTGTTGCCACACTTGTGAGTAATTTTTTAACTGAAATGATAAAATGCTGATCATGGCTCATAACGAAATGAGATTAACCTGGAAAATTTGCCATCACCATCATACATGTTTCCTTGTCTGTAACAGCCATTTTAATGCATTTACCAAAACTAGATCTGGAGTGAAGGCGTAGACTTGCTTCTTAATCAACCTTCACAACAAAAAGGTACCTATTACTCACAAGGCAATAGACATGGATCATACTATATTTTCAAGTGTCTTGTTCTTCATTTTCACAGCAAAATCCTAACAAAACACCCAAATATCATAAAATGCTGAACACTTGCAAATACCAGGAGACTTGCAGCATCAAACCATCAACAACTCATCTTCAAATTGTTTTTGATGTCAAAGTGACTCTGACAAACACTGAACTTATATATTTTCTTTTGCATTGAAGGATTAAGATGTGTATTCACTTTCTCTCTCCGGGCTCTCTTTTTGAAAAGCCTGAAGACACTCTGCATTTTTCCTTGTACTGAGGAAATAAATATTTTCTTGCTCCTTTTTAGACCAACTATTTTCTTTAAAGTTTTCAAACTTCCTGATCAGATTTGATAAAAGTGACTAATGGGCTCCAAAATTAGGAGAAGTGAGTCTGACAGCTACAGGTACACATCTGAGCACAAGAAGAAATAACCACGGCCATATAGTCAGCACTATTTCAAAGATACGCTAGAAAAAGGAAAAAAAGCCAAGCTAGATCAGTCTGAAAAAGAAGTACTATTTTTAATATTTACTTTACAGCCAAGAAATATAATCTGTGTTTATTTATCATCATAAAGTAATTAAAAAGTAGATTTAGGTGTCTGCCTGTGAGCTGAACCCTTCAGAAAACTTTCTGACAGAGCTGAAAAGTAGGTTAGTGTTCAGTTCTCACATATCCAGCATCTTTGAGCTGTCCTATTGCAACACTTCCTCAGTAAAAAGTAAAATAACCTCTTCATCAATTTGTACTGAAGGATTTATACCATTTTCAGACAATAATGTGTTCTGTTTATGGTAGTTGAGGGGCTTTTTCCTTTGATTCTATTTAAATGATTTGGAGATTTATCTTTGTGTGGGGATCACTAGAAATCTGAGAATATGGCTCAGATCAAAGGTTTTTTCTAGGAATCTTGTGGGTTTTTTCCAATAGAATCAGGCCTCTGTCTTGATTCCCTTCTGGACAGATGAAGGATTTTATTCCATTTTATATTATTTTATTTTATTTCAATCTTATTCCATTTCATGTCATTTTATATTGTTTTCTTTCTTTAGCAGAGATGACAAAGTTAAAAAAAAAGTTGAAAAAAAAAATCTTTAAATTCACAGGATCTATTTCATCAATGTCACTCCTGTGAGTAATAACTGAAATTTTTAAACTTGAGTTTTTCATTGCTTTCCTTGAATTATAATGTCATCAGATTAAAAATAGTGTCATTTGCAATGAGTTTCCATAGACAGAAATGACTAAAAGAAGGAAACAGCATTAAAAAAAGCTTTCTGAAATACCCTCGTTTACAAGCAAAAGATTCACAAGGTACAAGTACACAAAAATACTCACAGCTCATGGAAATATTTGGTTCTAAATATAGTCAGAGATTTGTTTCTTACCTAAGAGTGATTTGGGTTGTTCTCAGCTCAATTAAAACCAAAATAAAAACAAAGAAAACAAAACAAAGAAAAAATCCAACAACCCTCCATGTTGGATAGTTTAAATTTAAATTTAATCAGCCCAATCTAAAAGAATGCATCTTTGAATAGATTAATGCCTACATGGGGATCTGCATCGTGAAGATTTACAGATAGACAAAGACTTAGAAAATCTATTTGCTTTAGAAAACTTGTTAAAATGAAATTCCTCATTTTTTTCATTACATTCTATCAACACAAAATTCAAATAAATTCATATAGTTTCAAAGTTAACTCTCTAGCTGATTTTCAGAGTAAATTTTAATTGGGATAAATCTTGCCATTAATTTGTTGCCTATGGATAGAAAACTCTTCTATTCTTTATGTGACTTTATGTGACTCTTCTATTCACCAGTGACTTCAGTTCACCAGTTGAAGCCCTCTCCCTGCCTCCTAGTGCCAAACCCAGACTGTCTTATTTCTTTTTAGCTATAAACTCTGTTCATAGCCAGGTGCCTACCACAAAGGCTGTTCAAAGGTAGAGGTCTGAGAACAAATGTCATGCAGTGCTTTTTTTTCTGACTGAGCTTTGGTCTTCATCAAGGTCTGACAAATATTGGCATTATATGTCACTAAGAAGTAAAAGAGCATGCTCTGACCTTCAAGAATCCTCACAATATGTACATTATGTTGATGTGCCCTTTGTTTTGTCTCTCTTAGTTTGCTTTGGCAGCTTCAGCGATTTGGTCTAATGCAAGGTTGTTTTACCAAGTTTTATCTGCCTCTTTTAACCATGAACTGGACAACTGACTCTGTCTGACACTGTTTTCCTTACCAATAGTCCCACGGTAATCAAGGCAATCACAGAAGATTGGGTTCAAGTACATTGTAGACAATGATGAGCACCCTCAGGAGTTTCGCAGATTTCTTTAGGAGGAATAATCACAATGTCTGACCAAGTTTGTGAAGTTCTTTCTGCCTTTATGTCAATTGCTCTGAATAGACAATTGGATTGAACACTTAATGAAATTCAACCTTCTCACAGATCTCTCTGAAGCAGCTGGTTTAGTGTTGGAGCTCAGACTACACCGGGAATCAAGGTTTGTGTATTGCACAGGACTTTGGAGAACCTCCGTTTTTTTCAGTTTCTGGGCATAAAAAGACCTCTGTCAACATCATTTTGTGGTACATTGGTCTTAATTAGATAAAGGCTTTTGTACCAAGGAGGTCTGAAATATTAGGACAATACCATTGCAATGGATGTACAGTAGCTGTTTTGAAATGTGGTAAAATACATATTATCACTTCACCATCCTGCAAGAGGTGGTTGTTTCTTACAAGCAGAAGCAGAATAAACAACCATGTTGCTAATATTTATATGGTTGCATTTGTTTTAAGGCAGGCTCTAAATTGCTCAGATCGTTATAATTATTTTTGTGTCTGGAACCATTAACTGAACTTAAAGGTTGTAAAACCAGTGAGTTTGATCATAGAATCGTAGAATGGTTTGGGTTGGAAGGGACTTTAAAGGTCATCCAGTTCCAAATCCCAAATTTGATATTAAGTAGTTAAAAGATACATTTGTGTTCATCAGCTGATGGTGTTTGAAAATACCTACAAATATATAGATATATATATATGTACATACATATATACTCATATTATTAGGAAGTATCAAAGTCTACCTCCATAATATTAACCTGCTCTTGAGATATAGTTACGTGCAGTAAAATTTCACAGTTCTTTAAATATTTGACAGTGTTTTCTTCAGGTAATATTTATCAAGTGTTGTCACTTGACAGTCTGAACTATCAGGTATGTCAGGAGCAAATTACAACTTAGTAGTTCTACCTGGCTTACACTTTTCAAATATTTAAAGACAAAACAAAGAAAAGAAAAACATGTGACAAAAGGTAGTCAGGTGAGTGTTTTAGTGTCTCAAAGAATCTCAGTCATCACCAGAATTACACGCACACTTAAATGACTTCAGAAAAAATTAAGGGCATGATTTTTAGAAGATTTTATTTTCAGTCTTTCTTAGATCCCTTGAGCTCAATGATAAGACAGGTTGAACCTCAGAAAAGAGCTGGGAGGCAAGTACAGATGCACTTGCTAGAAGTAGAAAAGTAGAGCAGCTTAGTTACATTGCATCGTTTCTCCCCAATATTGATTTATATTTCATAGATTCATATATTCTTAATGAGGCATTAAAGTAGCTAGTCTGACCTGCATCACATTTTATCCCATTATTATTGCATTAAACCCAATCATTGTAACTAAAACATATTTTAGACAAGAATTCAAAAGCAATGTGAAGATTTACAGGTGCTGTATCCACACACTCCCACAGTCTCACCCATGAGTTCTTTACTATTGATTTTGGGGTCCTCAGTTTTTGCAAAATTGGGTTTGCTTTGATGGTATTGTCCTAAGATCAATATTTATGCACTTTTATTCATTTTAGTCACCAGCCCTGGTACCAGTAGCTGGTCAGAGTGGAGTGGAGTCCCACTGCAGGAAAGGAGGCTCACTTAGAAACGTGCTCATGCCTGTCTTCATCTTTCTTGGCTCCTTCAAGGCTATATTATTTCATTTGCTCCCTGACTTAACTTATGGGGCAACCTTGTGACTCCTTTACATTTTGTTAGAAGAAGTATAATATTAGGATGGGTGAATCTGATCACCAGCCTCTCACCCATAGGTTGCAATATCAGGGTGTACTAATGACATCTCAAGAACAAAAATTATTATTTGTGGTTAAGGGACATTTTCAAAAGCTCTTTTAAGTGGTCTGACACGGCAATCTGATCCATGTTGTGACAGGACATGGGGGAATGTCTTTAAACTGCAAACGAATAGATTTTTATTGGATATTAGGGACTAATTCCTCACTGTGAGGGTGGAGATGCCCTGGCACAAGTTGTCCAGGCAAGGTGTGGATGCCCCAGCTCTGAAAGTTCTCAAGAAAGGGTTTGATGGGGCTTGGAGTAATCTAGCCATGTGGAAGGTGTCCCTGCCCATGGAGGGGAGTTGGAATGAGCTGATCTTTAAGGTCCCTTCCAATCCAAAACATTCTCTAATTCTACGATTCCATGTATTTTCCAAAAATGCCTGCAACAAAACTCAGCATATGTTTAGATCTGCTATAGCCATACCTCTTTATACTTGTATAACAACACCTGTTTCCATATGATGCAGAAAATAGACAGATAGAAGTGACTGTGCTCTGTGAGCTTAGGACAGCTTTGAACGTTGCTCCTGGATTTTTAATAGAGCAGCCCCTTTGATCTCAGGGCCCAGCTGTACCTGCTGCAGTGGGTTACGATCCCTTGGGTGTCTGCAGGAGTTTTCAGCCTCCAGAGTGGTCGTGAAAAGACCCGTGCTGAGACTAGATTTAAATGTATTAGACACAGTTATTCATACCACTGCACTACTGTTTTGGGGTAGGAGGAGAGTTGTTTTTTTGGTTTGGTTTGGCTTGGTTTTTTAATTATTTATAGAGATCTCCACTGGTATGTGTAACCCACTTCTCATCTGAGGAGTATACAGGCAGGTAAGTATGCATATATACATGGCAGTATAAATATGCACACATTGCATGTATTTTCACTAATACTTTTTTATTCTTTTTATCTTCATATGCACAAGTGATCATACCCAACAGTAAGAGCGAAGAGAAATGCACAACAAATGATCAAGTCCCTGTACATCAGCCTCTTATTAAGGGCAGTTTTCTTAAGGAAGACACGGAGCTGGAAAGCAGAAAGTGAGCTGATTTTAGTACCCTGCTCTCCTACTTCTAAATAGCTCTTGTTTATGCTTAATTTAGGAAAAATGTCACTTCTTAGACTGTTGGGTTTGGTTGGTTGGCTGGATGGTTGGTTTTAATGAAATCGGCTCTGGACATTCTACCTTCTGCTGAATTCAATGACTTCCTGTTGGTATATGATTAAGTCACTCAGCCAAGAAAATGATAGATTTGCCTAAGATCCAGGATGCAAATGAATTTAAGTTCCTAAGGCCCTTGGATTACCCAAAATGCTGATACCTCTTGGCATGTGCAGTGGAACAACTTCAGGTGCCAGTGATGCCTTTAGAGTTTTGCCAGTGAAAATCTTCCCAGCTTTTTCATACAGGTTATGTATTTTGCCATTTGAATGTCGGTTAAATGCAGGTTCTTAAATGCCACTCTTCTGAGATTATCATTACCATTCAAGTATGAGACCTAGGGGTTATGATAGAAAGTTTTATGAAAATGTCAGCTCTGTGTTCAGTAGTGGTCAAAAAAAAGCCAAATCTAATGCTAGGAATCATTAGGAAATAATAGTGAATAAAATAGAAAATTGATTTAGACATTTGGGAACAGAGGTGGTTCAACCGTATCTGTAGTACTGTATGTGTGTTTATACCTCTGCTGCCCTCATCATCATAATGATGAAAACTGGTTAGAAGAGTCATAGAATGGTAACACATGGTAAAAGGTATAGTTTATTTGCCACTTTTATTTCCCACTTTGGAGAAAGGACAATGCAGAGGGGCTATGACAGAACCCCACAATATCATGAAAGTTTTGAGGATGAGAAATAAGGATTGGTTGTTGGTTGACTCTCCAAAAAAACACCACAAAATTAATAGAATCAAAGGTAGCTGGCAAGACCAGCATTCAAAACATGTAGCTGTTGTTCTGTCTTCACTGAGTTAGAACACTAGTTGTGAGAAGACCCATGTAACTCTTTCCAAGGAGGTTATGGATAGTAAAAGTTTAAACATATTCAAAGGGACAATGTTCAGGTGTACGGAAGAAAAATCTACTGATGATTCCTAAATGCACAGAAGCCCTGTCCAGGCAAGGAAGTCCCTATGCCAAAAGCAGCTGGATGGGAAAGAGTCCTGGGGCCAAATCTTATTCTTCCTGAAGGACTTGGTTTGATAATGGGATGAAAACCAGTGTGCTTATTTTTATTTTCTTATTAGAAAGCCCTGGGGATCTGAGATCTCAGAAGGATTCCCAGACTCTAAAGTTTTAGCCTCTTTTCTGCAGTGACTTTTCTGTAAAATTTGGTTTCCTCTTCAGAATGAAGTGACAAAATAACTTAGTGAAAGGCTTCTAGACACAGTGGCTCTGTGGCATCCATGATTATGTGAGAATCGCCAAGAAATTCCATAAACTGGGCTTGCTTTCCTGTCATTTAAAAGAACTATATAAAATTTCTCTTGGGACAAATTCCTGGCAGGCATTGTTTTGATAAAGTATTACAATAATGCACCACTGAAGCAGTAGCAACCCTGGATATTACAAAAAGCGTGTCAAAAGAGAAAGCTGTTCTTTCAGTGTGTTGAAATGCATCACGAGAGCAACAGTTGCCAGAGGAAAAAGGATTGTTAGAGGCCACAGTGCTTTAGAGGTTCAGAGAACACCATGAATGATGTTTATTATTATTTATTTGTTGGGAGCTTTCCTTATTTATTGTACAGTTACCACAGAGTGGGCTCTGTATAAATCTGTATTAAAAAATAGTGGCTTATGAGTTATTTTAAAGGAATGTCTTTACCATATATGATTACTAATACAACGGCAAGATCATTCAACACAAAACTGAAACAAATATTTTCAAAATTAAGATTTCAAATTCTAATTTGGGATAAAACATGTGCTTAAAATTATAATTAGAGTTCCCTTCTTCAGCCTTTGGTAGTTTTATGATGACTTTTACTTGGACCCATTAAAATCTTTGAAAGTGTGTAGATTTTAGTTCTTGACGAGTTAACTCCTAAGAGTTAACAAAAATATCTAATTTGCTTTTCAAGTCACTTTCTTAGCCCTAAGAATTGAGAATAATCACTTGAAAATGTTTGAAGTACACCTTCTAGATTCAGAAAAAAAAAGGGTAAGATTTTCACCAAACTGGCAGATAAGTGCGAATTGCTGTCCTGCTTCTGAGAGTCCTCCCCTGCCACAGAAAGAACGAGTCAGGTTTTATTTTCTCTTGGGAGAGTTCCCTGTCCAGTAGGTTATGGAGTCTTTCTGATGGGCAGAAGGAAGTTCTCAGTTATCCCTCCTATTGCAGCTCTGTCCATGTAAATAATCATTCACACAAGGAACGTGATCGATTCTCTCGTGCAATAGTGCTGAAGTTATCGGTCTCACTTTGCATAAAGGTATACAGATATTTTTAACTTTCCTGGAAAAGTTAAATGGCTGAAACATTTATCACTTCTCTCCATCTGCATCTACCCCACATACTAAGGCATTCTTTCAGTCCATAGCATGGGCAGATTTTGTTCAAACTCACCAAACACCCAAGTCTCTCTGATGGATTAACTACAGTGACATCTGGATTTTCCCATATTTTCTGTTTACTTCATGGTACCACCCAAAGGTTAATCTGGATCCTGATGCAAAAAGGCTTCATTACAGAGGAAAAAGTGCCTCATTGTTACTAGATACACTAAAAACAGAGAAAATCCTCAACATTCCTTTATTTCATAACCAGCCAGCAAGCTGGCACTGCGTCAGAGAGAACTCAGGCACTTTTTCCAGTTGCCTTGTCAAGAAATGTAATATATAATAATACCCTGCTTCCTTCCTGCAGAAAAACCTTTTTGTTAAAATTGGCATCTCTGTCTTGTGGCCTTGAGAGCCTGAAATACAGGGTGCAACTTAATCAGCTAGAACAGTGCTGTGCTTGCTGTACTGAATGCACTCCAGAGGCTTCCAGGGTGTAACGAATGGTCAGATGGTGTGTGTGCACTGACTCACTTCTCCCCGTGAACGTGGTATTTTGCCAACATCTGCATTGCATTGTGTCAACAATTACAATATTACAGAGTTGCTGCTTTCCTTTTATCTCTTGAATCCATCTATTTAACTGTTCCTGTGTCAGAATATAATGCAGTGTAGCTATTTCGAGTAGCCTGATGTTATCCAGTCATTTTTTGTTTGCAGACCTATCCTCAGTTGTCCCAGATGGTTAAAAATAATAATTCTTCTGATAAGTTCAATTTGAGGGATTTAAAATGCACAGGTTTGAAACACAACTATTTCTCCCACAGGGCTACAGCAATGTAATTCAACTTTCCAGAACCAGCACACCATCTTCCAGTGGGCTTCAAGACTGAAGGTTCCTCATTAGTGTGTCCTCCCAGGAAAAAACTCCTGGGACACACACATACTGTCCCAAGGTTGCTCATTATTATTATATCTTGAGTAAGGTGGGGTTTTCCTTCAGAACAAAAGGGAATGTCGTGGTAAGATTGTATACAATTCTAGGTAGTAAAGCTCGGCTGCTGTTTCTGGGGAGGCCCGGGGGTGTTCTTTGGAGAGGAGCAAATGCACAGTGTATGTGCAGAAAGCATGATGCCAGTTTCAAACTGGAAAGAACTTCAAACAGATCCATCAGTGTGGTGGAAGAGGGGCTGTATCAAGTGCCTTGTGTATTGCACTGGAAGTAAACTACCGAATCACAGATTCCATGAAATCATAGAATGGTTGGGGTCGGGAGGGACCTCTAAAGATTATCTGGACCAAGTGCCCTGCAATGAACAGGGACAACTTCCACTAGACCAGGTTGCTCCAAGCACCATCCAACCTGGGCTTGAACATTCCCAGAGGAGGGGCATTCACAGCATCTCTGGGCAACCTGTGCCAGAGTCTGACCACCATCACAGCCAAGAATTTCTTAGTACCTGAGTTGAACATACCCTCCTTCAGCTTAAAACTACTCCTTCTTGTCTTATCACTCCAGGCCCTTGTGAAAAGTACATCTCCAGCTCTAACAGAGCCACTTCAGACACTGGAAGGTGCTCTAAGGTCTCCCCGGAGCCTTCCCTTCTCCAGGACGAACAAACCCAATTCTCTCAGCCTATTTCCTTAGCAGAGGTTCTCCAGCCCTCTGAGCGTTTTTGTGGCCTTCTCTGGACTCTCTCCAACAGGTCCACGTCCTTCCTGTGCTGGGGTCCTCAGAGCTGGACGCAGCACTGCAGGTGGGGTTCTCACGAGAGCAGAGGGGGAGAATCCCTTCCCTTGACCTTCTGCCCACGCTTCTTGATGCAGACAGGACACGGCTGACCCTTTCTAGGCTGCCAGTGCACATTGCTGGGTCATACTGAACTGCTCACTCACCAGCACAACCAAGCCCTTCTCCCCGGGGCAGCTTTCAACCCATTCTCCATGTAAGCAATTTATTCCGGTGTGAAAGAAATTGCACTGTCCTACGGTGTGCAAGGCAGGAAGACTGGTGCCATTAAAACATAGCAACCCTCTCTGTGTATCTAGGACTTGAGAAAGAGCCCGCACAAAGGGCATTGCAAGCAAAATAGATATGATAAACATGGAACAATTAAAAATATAATTGCTGTTCTAATTTCTTGGGTTGTAAAACTAAAGGGCAAAGAATTTAAAACACAACATGACTAGTTATGCTTGAGTCTACAGTAATACAAATAATAGAAGAGTGGTATGAGGAATCTGTGGCAGAGCTGGCAATTAAACCTGTATTTTCTCAGTCCCAGGGTGAGAATGATTGCCCTCAGACCATCTTTCTTTTCAACTTAATATTTCCTGTGACAAAGCACATGCTGAAAAGCTTGTGTTTCCTTTATTAAATGCATCTCGTATTCATAATCAGGGACTAATGATTATTTTACTAATAAGAATTAATGTAATTTTCCAAAACTACAACTAGGCATCATTCCTTAACAATTTTCTTTGTTTCATGGTGGTTACTCCTTTCTAATCATTTACTTGTGGTCAACATTTCATGGACTACAGCCCAGACATTTGAAGGCTGATTCATTTGTTTATGGAGATGACTTGCACCATGTCAGCTGTTCTGAGAAATGCACCTGGCCATCAACCACCTCCCCAAAAAGTCAGGGTCTTCACAAAGTCTGTTGTCATGTCTCTCACACATAGCTGGGAGAATGTTTCCGATAGCCCAGGGCTTCCCAAGCAGGACTAGATGCCTATGCTTAGACAAATTAATTAGCACTGAGTTAGACTCTATAGTGTTGGGATTCAGTTTGTAGGTTAGAGCAGCTAATTTTAGGTGTTGTCAGTGCAGGAGTCTACTTTACACACACTTTGTTTCTCCAGTGCCCTCTGAAACTTGAAGATGTAGACAATGCAGTTATCAGGGTCTAGAGAGTAATACACCTTATCCCACAGCAGGATATATATTCTGTCACCTAAATGCCTCATTAGGACTCCATAATTATAGATAAAATTTAGTAGACACCTAGACCTTGGCATGTCAGGCATCAGTCCAAGTGAAGGATCTCACTAGGTAGCTTAAACATATATGTCTATTGGTGATAGCTTGAAATATCGAAAATATTTAAATACCACTGGTATACATGGTTCAGCTTTTACGGGATATCTGTAGCTGATAGAGTGTCTGTTGGACAGTGGACAGGATAACTTGGGACAAGTCAGATGTAGAGAGCTGAATAGAGACCTTCGTCTCCACGTGGTGTTCATGCCGCATGTCAAACTCTAAACATGGTTGAAGAACGTGACTGCATCACCATATAGAGTCAGTTTCTAGTGCATTGACCTCTAGATGCTCGTCTACATCAGGCAAAATCTTCCAAGTTTTGTTTTGTGAGAGCCAGTGTTGATCAGCAGTCGGCTGGTTTCCATCTCTGTTTCTTCCATGTTTATCATTCCTCTGAACCACTGAAAAGTCTAATGGAAGGTAGAAATAAGGAAAGGAGAGAAATCACATCTGGTGTGGTGCTGCATCTACCACCAGAAACAGATTAAGTTGGAGAACATCCGAGCAAAACAAAGGGAAACTCACAGAAGTATTAAACTATTCTATTAATCTGTACTTTCATATGTTGAGGGTTTTTTTACATGAAAAGAAAGGTTTAGCAAATATATACATAAATTGGGATCTCAAACATAAATATGGGCATTCTGTGAGAGAGGGAGAAGGCCAAGATATGGGATTTATATTTTTACAATTTTTTTATATGTTTGTGCATATATTTAACTGTCTAGTTTGAAAAATAGCTAAATAATGACCTTCCCCTTTTATAATCCCTAACTTTCCCTTCTGCTAGCTGCAGTCTTTTTCAGTGGCATTTTACCCATTAAGGACATTTTTTTTCTCCTCTCTTTTCTTTCTTTCTTTTTTTTTTTTCCAATCTGTGCTTGCTCCATGCCTGTTTCATAAATTGACTCAAGTACTCTTCATATTCTTCTCCAGATCTGATCTTTCTTTCAAAGTCTCTTTTTACTATAGACTGCATATAGATACTACATGCAGTGCCTGTCCTTCCTATCTCACCTGGCCCACAGCCTCCTTTCAAGACTGTTCTGCTCACATGAACTAGTCCTGAACTATCTGTCTCTTCTAATGGAGCCAACTCACTGCACTGCAATTTCCTTCTAAAAAGGTCCCCTTTAGTCCAGGATTGTGACTTTTCTTTGCTTGCCTACACAAGGCTTCCTTTCATTTTTCTCTTCCTGACATTAAAACTAAAACTCATCTCAGGATACATTCTGAATGGATGCCTGTCCATGGAACACAGGAGAGGTAGGAGTAGCCTGAGCAACCAAACACCCAGGAAAGAGAAGCAGCACCAAAGCCAATTAATGATAGTTCATGAAGCTGAGATGTCTGGAAGCAGGTGAGTTCTCCCAGAAACTTTGAATGGGTTCAGACTACAGAGAAGCTTTAAGTATTTCCCCGTCATTTGAATTTTAATCTATAGGGAAATAACCTCTTTAGATTAGATGCAAAACATAGTTCTTTTGGAGAAACCAACACACACACACATACACACATACACACAAAGCCCTGAAGAACTGAGCTGAGATCAAAACACTTGCTACTTTGAGATTCCTCTGGTGAACTTGAATCCTAGTCTTGAAGGTGAAATCCATCTTCTCAGTCCACAGAGCTTTCTGTTCCCCTGGAACTTCTTACAATGTCTATAAAGATTTCTGCTCTTAACCTTTCTTGTGTTATAAAAAGCACAGCCACATTCCTCGTAACTATTTGATGTCTTACATAAAACCCTTTTAAAAAAATCCCAAGATAGCATCAAAAGAAAAAGTTGCCCACAGTTGTCTTTAAATGCCATGCTTATTTAATATCGACATGAATATAGAGTCACTGCTCTCCGAGTCTCGGAATCCCAGACTAGCAATGGAGGTGCACAACCTAAAATCTGCCAGTTTCTTAAAAAAAATAGTAATAAAAGTAATAAAAGAATTTTGACTCCGTAGGGAAAATGTGTCAAGAGTAAAAGGTGGTGAGGGTGAATTTTGGACAGAATCCAAAAACAATTGTAGGAAAGAAGCTGCTTTTCCTTTTTGTTTTTTTGTTGCTTTTTTTGCTTTTTTTCCCCCAGCAGCCTCCTGACGCGCTTTCTTCAGTTTTGCCACAAAAGTTGAAGTCTTTCCTCAGGAGAAATATGTGTGTGTGCATGTGTGTGTACATGTGAGCTACAGTAGACCCAGAAATTTTAAACACAGGCAAACCTGACAGGAAGGGAAGAGGGGAGATGTAGGACCTGCCTTGTCAAAAAATGAGACATTTCAAATAGTTTACCTTTGAAATATGTCAACTACCAGTTTCTTGCAATTTTAATTTAATTTAATTTTATTGTTCCCAGCACACGCACATGCCCATGAAGTGCTCATGCGTAGTCAATGTATAATGCGTATGTATATTCTGAGGAATAATTTATTTTGATTTGCTATAGTCAATGTATAATTATATGACAAGTCTGATCTCTGAGATGAATCATTTCTTCCTTTGTGATATGATGAGTATGTCATAACACATTAACATCCTACTGACAGCTGCAAAATACAGACTGAATCAAAAGAGCAGACCAGGAGGGCAAGATAAAATAACAAGAAAATTTGTAATAGCCACCATGTACTGGGTTGTCTCAGTTCCCATTGACTTCAGTAGTGCCTAGGATCATGCAGAAAGCAAAGATTTGTACATGCTTGTCTCTATCATAAAGAAACAAAACTTTATTTTGACACTGCAGTGAAGTGAAAATATATTTATTTCCTCACAAGTACATACTTTTTTGATAACAGCGCTAAGCAATCTATTTGCCTGATTTTATGTGTGTCTTAAGAAGTGGCATAAGAGGCTGACTATAAAGAGACTTTGCCACCCTTCCTTCTTGTTTCATGTATGCAATTCCTTTTCGGTAGCAGAAGCATCATTGCTGGGTGATGATAGGATTAGCACCCAGGAATTTCTGTTTACAGTTACGCCTGGAGGGCTGAATCAGAACTGGAGTTAAATCATGCACTCTTCAAATTCATGAGTCCTCGGAGAACCTGCCATCTAATTAGGAATGATATTTGCATAGCAAATGACCTTAACAATAAAAAAAAGTCTTATTGGTCATTTCTTTTCTTATGTAGTGGGAAACAGACTGAAATGTATTGATAAAAAACATGATAGAAACAAAAGAGAGGGAAGGATGGGAAATCTCAAAAAGTATAAAAAATAGAACAATTAGGATATAAATATTTAGAGAAGGGGATATGAGAGAGAGGGAGGGAAAAGATAAAACAAATAATTCTAGAAACATAAAGAAACAAGCTGCTGAACTAAATACAAAGTCCCCAAAAAATGTCTTCTCAATGGAAATGTAGGGTTTTTTTTCTTTCCTTGCTCCCATTCTCTCCATAGACATGTCAGAGAAAACAGATTGGTCTTAAACTGCTTCAGTCTGAGCTGGTGATGTTCTTCATTGAGTTCTAAGTGTCTCATGCAGATGAAGATACTGATGCCTTCCTGTTGCAATCAGATCCAATTGCTATTGACAAAGGCTAAATCCAGAGGAATTTCTGAGCCCACATCCCTATCAATGGAGAGAGGTATGCTCCCCACTGGAGATCACTCCAAGCTGCCACCAGTTTAGGTGCTCAGAAACACAACTTGGCACAGCCTCTCTGGTCTCCATTTGCTACAGGTTAAGATTAATTTTTGTATATACCCTTGTAAGGCCTCTGTGAAACACTACAGAGTCATTTCTGGATGAGCCGTTGTGTCTAACTCACAGTGGGGATAAAATTCATCCTTGAGGGCAGATTATTCCTGTGCATCCCAGTTAAGAGAATGCCACTGTAATTCCATGCTCAGTGAATATTAAATGATGCTGTAAGTCAGAGTGGTTTTGCCACCAGTTTTCTCTATAGCTCTTACCTGAAGAAATTAGTCGCTTCAATGTATAAGAAACCATTTTTTCTCTTTTTCTCTTCTGCTTTGCATGTCCCTAGTTCCAGGAGTTGCCACTGTTGTCACAGCCTTGTGTATGTTACTTTGCAGCATTTTAATCACTGCCAGCATATAATGTAGACCTTTTATTTTAAAGACAATCGGCAGTTTGCATACAAGCCTGCATGTAATCTTTCAGAAAGCTTCTTTATTGACTAACATTTACCTAGCTCAGAGGTCTGTGTTCAAAAATGCTACATCAAATATTCACAGTGTTAATGAGAAAATCCATCTCTCTTGTAGTCAGTGAACTTTTGCCCATTCTTAAGAAGTGGAATTCATTTAAAGAGCAAAAGTGTTTAAATAAGCTTAATTTTACTTGCTAAAATCTTTTTCCTTTCCCTTGAGGTGAATTAAAACAGCAACTGAGTATTTGTCAAAATTCAAAATTTCTGTAGCCATGTTTATAAGGAGAAATATAAAATGAAATAGAATACATGCAGACTTTAAAATGGATAGTAACAGGGTAAAATTTCCACCTCAAATTAAATATATTTTGTTTTCACATTTTTTGTTGACTCTACAATAATAACATTACATGAAAATCTTAATAAATAATGGAGACTCCATTTTTATATATTGTAACCTCTACTTGAATTGTTTTTCATACAACAGAGAGAAATTTGTCCTTAGGTGTGGATTTTGGGCAGTGTTGACATCTTCAGTGATGAAAACGTTATGGAAAAAATGCCATATAAACTTTTTAGGGGGGTTAGTTTTGCTTTTAACTTCAGGAGTTTGAGTTTCATCTTTCCTTTTTTGCACTTTGCTCACCTTGTGCAGTGACAACCTTGTGTAAATGACAACCACTGGCTACCCCAGCTTGTACTTTTTGATTCTCACAGACCATAGCTATCAAACTTTCTGGACAGAGGAGTCAAACTACTTTATAGAAGTCTGTGGATAGGATTACAAACTGGAGACAGTAATATCACTCCCAACTATAAGAAAAGATCAGCTGATAGCAGTGCACAAAGGTCAAGTCTGGAATATTGTCAGAGTCCTCTTTGATTCCAGGCATTTATTAAACTCTTTACTGCCACAAGAAATGTCCTTTTCTCTCCCTGCCTGTCTTTCCTCTGCTTCTCACCCTTTTCGTTTTCTCACTATAGCTTTTTATTTTCCTTCAGGCATTCCCTCAGTTTTCAGCATTTTCCATTTCTTTCCCTGTCTCACCTTTCATCAGCTGAAGAGCTGAGCAGAGAAACAACTGATATTGACATTAACAGTGTTTTCAATGCAACCAGGAGAGCATTTTCACCTCAGAAAACATCTGACCAATATATGCATGAATCTCTGATGTCCCAGAATGGAAGCAAGGGCCAATATGAGCACTTCAGCTGTGCAAATTAACTACGTTGAGAGTCAGGTTCTATCAACATATCCAAGCTGCCTCAGTCCTACTGAAGTGCTACTGCCCAATTTTTATCATTCATCTTGTTCAAACCCAGATTTTCTTCGTGTAAGTTTCATCAGAACATTGCAAGGCCTTGATAGGTTTCATTTAGTGACAGGTGCTAAGGCTGACTCTATTCCTCAATCAGCATTGTGACTCAAAATACATCCTCTTTGTGGCTTATACACTGATAGTCTTCATGCTTCAAATCTAAACACAGTTTTTACTTTGTTTTAGGTGACAGCTGTGACCAAACCCATGATTTTCAACTAAAGTTTGAAATTTTACAGTGGGAAATCCTTAGTTTTACATGAGGATCAACAGTTCTCTTGAAAAAAGTAGTCAACTTCACCCCAAAAATACTTTAGTTCAAGCAGAAATGTGACTTTTCTTTTTCTTTCCTTTTCTTTTTTTTCTTTCTTTTTCTTTCTTTCTTCCTTTCTTTCTTTCTTTTTTTTCTTTCTTTTTCTTTCTTTCTTTCTTCCTTTCTTTCTTTCTTTTTCTTTCTTTCTTTCTTCTTTTCTTTCTTTCTTTCTTACTCTGTTTTGGAGGAAAACTTGGTGAAAGAATTTTTCTGACAGTACTTTAACCTGCAATCAATTAATTTTCTAAAATATTCTAAAATACGTAACAAATTATATATTATTAGTCAGGCCAAGAGCTAAAGAACATTGAAATTAATGGGAAAAGAGAAGCCTTTAGGGAAGAAGACTGAAAAACTGAGTTTCAAGATTAGGCAGAAGTATCTGTGCCTTTTGAAGTGCTGTTAAACTATAATTTCATTTTCTTTTCTATGCTGACGACTGTCCAGAGAAGGTCATGTTTTACTTTTGCATGTCTAGTTTCTGATTAGGAAAGTCTGATTCAGGTTTAGAGTGGAGTCAATCCTTACTTGTCTGCTAGGGGACAGGATTCAGCATATAAGGAATGATTTTCAAAGAAACGGAGCCCAATGTTGTTAGTCTTTTCGTGAGAAAATAAATAGGTTGTGAATGTTATTATCACCAGAAGTTATAATCCAGTTGGAAATAATCTATTCCCCAAGTTGTTACTATTCATGAATTCTCCTTTTAATAAGTAAGTGAAATTAAAAGTTTTCATGGAAATTATTCCTCATTCAGCATGTTTCTTATAACTTCTCTGCATATTTTTTTTGTGCATGAGCAAAGCTCTGCTCTTAGAAAATACATGTTTAGTGTTGGAGCTGTTTCCATATGGGAAAAAGTGTCTCTCAATGTGAATTCCTGTTATTGGAAACTGGGATCAGAAAGCAGCTTTACTAGGACAGCTGGATTTAGAAGCTAAGTCTTCATGTGGCAGTGTTTTCAGTTGTGTGTTGGATTGTCCTTGATCTCACCTTACTGCTACACTGCTGTTCCAAATTTCCTCACTTTAAGTTGTTGTGCACTTACTTTCCTGAGCACTCAGGTTGTTTTCTAAAGAAGGAACTGCTTCGTTTAAACAACCCTTGTGTTTTTCATTTTTCAGGCCTGGTACTCAGTGGGTCTTTGTTTACATGATTACTCCTCTATCTCTGATAAAGATTGATTCAGGCAGTCAATAAAGGCTTTGAGGGAGAGGTGCTGTCATACCAACAGATTTTTAATACACGGGAAGACCCGATACAGCAAAGTACTTAAGCACATGTCAAAATGACTTCCACTGACTTCACTCTCTTCGTATATGTAGAGTTGGGGACATATTTAAGTACTTTGCTGAGTCAAGATTGTTCTGAGCTATAAAATAAGGTAGTTAACACAAAGAGTATCAATGCTGTCTGAGCTGCTGAGAGCAAGTCATTAGTGAGTAGGAAGTAAGGCTCAGATCCACAAAATGGAAAGAAAGGGGAAAAAAAATGAGGATGATAATGGAAAAAACAGCCTTGAAAAGATGTGACAGTCATGACATTCATCCATAAAAATGTAAAGAAATCCAAAAAGCGAAGGTCACTGATCCATCCTTTCTTCATCAATTGTGCTGAAGTAATGCAGCTCATGGCCTATTGAATGTAAAGATCCCCTGCTGTTCTCAAACGCTGGGCAGAGAAATACAATGTGCCATCGACAACTTTTAGGCCCCAGTGGGGTGAACTAAGGACAAAGTCTTCTTGAGTACTGATTTTTTCTGCTTTCTGGGGCGAAATTAAACCCCTGACAGAGTCAGTATACAATTCCCAAAGGCTGGGGCCAATCCTGCTGTGGCTGAAGCCAAAAATGTATCAGTAACTTATTGAAAGCTTCATCAAGGATTCGGTTTTGATCGCATTTACACTGACCTTGCAAAACTGGAATAATTTCACTGAGGGCAGAGTGATCAATCTGTATAGAGAAGACAGTGCTGGTAACAAAACACAACTGCAGCCTTTGTCAGCTTTCCCTGTATAAATGCCTTGAGAAAAACAGAATAATAAAACACTACTGGGCATGAAATGCCAGCCTTACCAAAACACACATGAAGTTCACCTCAGAAGGGAAGCACTTCCTTTTAAAACAACCACTCAAAAACAAAAACAAAAACAAAAACTACCAAAAATGCTCCCACTGTAGTGCTCAAAAAATTATTGCATCCAACCTAAGTACATATGCTGAGCAGTAGGCTAGGTTATGCCTGCTGATCTTTTCAACTGGAAAATTCTTCCTAAAGGGCAGAATGCAACATTATGGATCATAGTCTACGAAAAAAAAGAAAAAAAAAAAGAAAAAAAAAAAGAAAGAAAAAAAAAGGAAAAATAAAAGAAAGAAAAAAGGGAAGAAAATTGCCCTGCAAGCTGATAAAAGCCCATCTGCCTGCCTTTGACAAGGCACTGTCATTCTTCACAGCTTCGCATCCTGTAGACATTTAGAGGGTCATAATTTCCAGTTCAGTTTTCTTTTTTTCCCCACTCCTCTCTTGTCTGAGTGGAGCAACGTTTGAGGAGTAGGCTAAGATGGCCTGAACTAATTCATCTTGTGACCTTTTAGTGCCTTCAGAGCAAAGTGATTTAATAGCACTTAATCTGTCAAAAAACTGAAGCTTTGTAATAACTGTATATTAAGCCAGTTTTTATGGAGCATTAGCTGAAGTCCTTTCAGTTTACAAAATTGGGTGGTACCTTGTCTTTTTTTTTTTTTTTTTTTTTTCTTTTTCCCTCCCTCTCTTTCATGAATCCCTGTTATTCAGTAACACCATTTTGTATTTAAGGAAGACAGGGAAATACTCAAGGCAGGTAACTCCCTGCATTACAGGGTGCACAGCAAAGGTCTCCTCCCATCCCTGTGTGATTTATGGCACAGGGCTCCTGGAGCTGATGGGCGATGGAGCAGACAGTACATTCAGGTTCCTCTGGTAATGGAGGGATCTTCTCGGGCTTGGCCGTGTGCCACAAATGTTAACTTAGATTTCAGAAAATAAAAAGGAATTATTTCAAGACAGAGTACAGAGGACAATTTTGTGGCAAATAATTCCTGCTTCTGCCACAGTTTTGTGTTTGGATTGCTTTCTCTAAATTAGCTTGTTTAATCTAATTTCCTTTTCAGTAATCCAACTAATAATAATATTTCCCTTTTTTCCACCTTCTTCATAACACTGAGCTTAAAGAATTTCCGTGAAGAGACTCTCCCCTTGTCTTACTATACTATGTGTAGAATGTAACTACTGGAACTTCATATTTCAATAACGCAGTTAAGTAAGAATGAATATAAAAGTGCAATTAAAAAAATGAGCAGGTCAAAAAAATCTGAATTTTCCAGTCCAATATTTTTACATTCACTTTCATCGCCAAAAATGAAACCAAAACCCTGGAAGATCAGAATGCCTTTTTTAATAAAAAAATTAAGATAGATTTTTAGATGTTTTCCTGTGTCTGTGAAAAAGACTAGACTGACTTTTCTAAACACTTCCTGAGAGTTATAGCCTGGAGATACCATGTGGAGTGTTGTAAGAGGAATGCTTCCAAAGAAGCCTATGGAGGGCTGTTTCACATGTTCCCTGCCTGTCTTCTGCCCCTAAGTCTCAGTCTTCCTTCTTCAAATATATGGCACCAGGGTAACTTTGCAAATCAATCCTGTAAGCACAGAATTTTTATTTCAGTTGGTTTAGACCCCTGAAGTTGTGACTCCTTGTTTAACAATTTATTTCCTTCAGAAGACCCCTCATTAAATGTTATTTGTTCCTTGCTTCAAGACCTGACACAGAATTCACTGATGTTAAAAGTACCCATTACTGTCAACACATTCATGTCTTCCATTTGACTCCTATCCTGCTGTTCCCTATAACATTCCCTTGCAGGAAAGAGCTTGTCAGGTTTTTGAGGTTTTAGATTTTTCTTCTCAGAACAAAATTGATATAAGCATAGAGGAGTGTCTTTTGTTTTTAATGCTTCTGTCCCGGCTCTTGAGGTAATTTTCTCTCACACATAAAACTAGGTGTTCCCCTTACTGTTTCCTCATGAAATGTCTAACCAACAGTGTGATTTCCCCTGCTTGGCCCTGCTCTGCCCATGGTGCTCACTGAACTGAAGTGCTGGAGATTAGGATCCCAACTGTGGGATTACGCTGTTTGGGATAACAGTAAACCCACAGGGAGCCACTTAGTGCTCTAATTGATTAAGCCAAGACACGCCAAATATCACCAAATCTTTGGTTTTTGTGGAGACTGGAAGGTGTTGGGATGCAGGGTGAGATCAATGGTCACAATATCCACACAAAAAGTGAGTTTACTCCACTGCACTCATATATCCTGGATATATTACTTATTTTGCACAAAAAAAAAAAAAAAAAAAAGAGAACAACAAATCCCCAAAACAAAACAAAACACCAAAATATACACTTTATTCAGGTGTAAGATACTAAGATACTTCACTGAACTTGATTTTACTGTCAGTGTCTGGTAGAGAATCATTATTAAAGCTGCTATGAAAGGCTAGTTTCAAACATAATAATATGCAGCAGCAGTTCTTCATAACAGAGCAAGAAACTGCCAAACTGCCAAATAATTACTTTTCTAGATGTGAAAACATCAGTTTTCATTAAAAACCAAGAAAACAAACAAGAATAATAATAATAACAAAAGCTACATCTTTGTAACTACTGTTTGGCAAACCTTTCTTCCAGCAACATCTCTCTCCCTCCCTCTGTGTGCATCTCAGATTATTATCATTATTATTACTATTATCTTAATGTAGTGCTTAAATTAATCCTTTTTAAATTTTTTATAAATACACAGAATTAAAAACTTGCACAGTCCTCAGAGAATGCAAGTTAGGCAAGATGAAGCACAGATAACTAGAGGGCATGATTTAAGACAGACAGCTCCAACTCTATAAATTTTCCCAGTCAGCATTAGAGTCGCTTAATATTTTATGTAGTATTCCTTGCTTATATGTGACATTTTGAGCTCCTAATAAAGATACAAGTCTGGGATTTTTTCTTCCACTCCCCTCCTGTCCTTTTTGTAGATTTGTAATTATCAAGTAAGTCACAGTGGATTTTTATGTTCTTTCTTCATTTTTTTTTCCTTACGGTGTTTTCTATCACCATTAATCAATAATTCTGGAAGATTCTGAATGCAATTCTGTAATTATTATTCTAAGCACAATTTATTTTTTTTTAAACTGAGTGGAAAATTAGTGTGAAATTTCCTAGAGTGATGGTTTTATACCCTTTGCATCTCCTGTGCATGTTTTTTTTCTTATATTTATTACAAGTAGCTGTGACTAGTAAATCACCAGAATTTGGCTATTCTTAATGCTTTACCATATATCCACTCTGCCAATATAATCAGCAGTTATGTTTGCCTATTAAATCATCAATCAAAGGCAGCAATTTCATACATCAGCCTTCCTCTCTCCGCACTGCAATGTCCCTGGTTTCCAAACTCAGTATCCTCTTCCTTCCACCTTAAGGGAACTCCGTCTTCTCCCAGAGCTCATTCCCTTCCAGACCTCTTTCTCTTCAGGTCACCATGTTCATCAATGCAGTCCATGATGTCCCCACAAACCTTTTGGTCAGAAGTCACTTTTTGCTGACCATGCAGCTGAACAAAGAGTTAACCAGGATGGTAATGGGGACAGCAACTGTTCCACACGGGTCATCTCTCTCTATGTGTGCACAGTGTTTGGGAGGAAGAATCCTAGTTAGGGTTAGCATCACTCAGCAGCAATAAAATCTCATTCATCATGAGCTTTATGATTAATAAAGGCATCATGCAGCAACACTGCATTAGTGTAGTGCAAGCCATTTCAGTGATTTCAGGGAAGCCATATTCAGTGATTTGTGTCCCAAATGGTAATGTGTTTCTATAGTTTGGGTACTGAACCAAGACATTAGCTTTCTTCAAGGTTCTGCCACTAATCTGGGGCGGGTGACTTAATCTCCATTTATCTTTGTTTATCTTGTCTATTAGGATGTCGTTTTTCCTCTACACAAATGGAGTCCCATTATTCGTAGGGACTGCACCCAAAAAACGGAGCCCTAAGCTCAATCAGGGCATGAATGCACTACAGGAACTGTAAAATCAGGAAAGCACCTTGGGGTTGAGCTAACTACGAGGCAGGTGTTCAGGGGACCAACATCTGCATCTCCTCTGTGCTTCTGCTTTCTCTCCAGAGGCAACAGAAGGAACAGGGATCTGAGGAAAGGCATCCACGTCACTTTAACATAGATATCTGTGATGGCTCACTTGAGTTGCACCCTGAGAGCGCCTATTTTCACCATGGAGAGGAAGAGAGACATTACAGCGGTGGCTGGCCACTGACAGATGGGAGCCTCTGTCACAGAGCTCTGAAGTTACACGAGATGGGACCAGGTTTAGTCTTCTTTCATCATCATTCCAGTACCAAGAATATCTCCTGCCATAGCCATGATAAAAAGCTGGTGAAATGGGATAAAAGTGTATTATTCCAAATGACAGCAAGGTTCAATGTGACAGCAAGTCTTGATTCATATTTGGAAATACAAAAAAATACATATCTGAAAGAAAAGATGCAGAAACCAAGCCCAGAGCTTATTTCATGTTTTGCTAAGCAACAAAAAAAAAAAAAAAACCCAAACCTTTTTTTCTATTACTTTTAATTGAAATTGAATAACACAGTGTTCAGAACCTGGGCACAGACCAAAACCAAATTATACTTTTTTTTTTCCTTTCCTCTCATCCAAGAAGGATCCAAAACAGGAAGCACACTTCATTTTAAGTAAGCAGAATTGGCAATATTCTTTTCAATAACTGCCTATGGATGAAAGTTAATAAAGTCATTGGGCCAAACATATGCATGTGTAATTCCAATTACACCACAGTCATGTTTAATATAAAACCATCAACTCTGTATTCAGCCTGGGAACCAAGCCTGCTACTTCAATGTAAGGATGAATTAGATGAATAGTGCACTTTATAGTATTTCTGTACACTTAGAACATCCTTGCCCTTTCCTTATTACAGCTGAGGTTTAATTAAAATTAAATTAAAATAAAAATTAAATTAAGAGAATATTTTTCATGTATTAAATAATATTTGAACATCCTCTTCATGTTTGCTTTCAAAATAGGGAATAAGTGCAAGATTATTTTTTGGCCAAATGAATTTACTCGAGGATCATTAAATACTATTCCCAAAAGGTAAAAACATCTGTGGTTTTTTTCTTTAACTTTTGTGAATTAATATTTATAAGGAATTTATTAGCATAAGGTTGCTGTGGATGAAACCTTTTGAAAATTTTATTGTTTAGCTCCCAAGTATTGTGATGTTTTGACCTTTGAAAAAATAATAAACATTGATAATACATTCCTTTTTTTCTTCAGTTTGTTTAGAAAGGAGTCACCATTTTAAACACAGTTGCCCAGAGTTAGGTATGCACACTTATATCTGGCAAATATGTAGTTTTGTTCTTATTAATGGTTCCTAAGGTGCTGGATCAAAAGTAATCCTTTACTTTACATCATCCCCTTACCTATTGCATCAGTCTTATGTTGAAAGAAGACCTAAAGCACCAAAGCTAACTGCTATTTGCAGTAAGCACAATAGCAAAGAGATTAAAAATAGAGGAACATTGACAACTTTTTTTGAAAGGACTAAAATTCCATCCACAGAGCAGATGAACTAAAGCAGTCAGGTATGCACCTTGTAACTTCTCTAATGCAACTTGAAAGTGCCACAATGCTGACTTTAAATTTACATGGCACTAGCTTTTCCAGAGCAAGATCAGAATTAATAATTTATTTACATTGTTATTTTTTTTCTTGATTTAGCCTTTATTTTAAAAGGAAGTCTCTTAAAATATTAATTGCCTTTTTTTTTATTTTTTCTTTTTTTTATACAGACCTAATAGAGGTAGACAGTAAGGTAGTACTCATACACAGCAGGAACAGAAAGAGGAGGGGGAGATGTTTTCAGAGGAAGGGAAGGAAAAAGATTAAGTACATGGAAAAAATAACCTTAAATAGTACATCTTTCCTAGATAGTCTGAATGCAGTAATTTCTTCTCAAAATCTCAAAAATTATCTGCCTTTTTTCATAACTTTAAAGCCATACTTTAGCATGCCAACTTGTGTTTAAGGGTCTAAGGTAATATAAAAATAAATAAATGAAGCTTCACTACATGCATCTAGCAAAGGTAAATGTGACAGTCCTTTTTTGCCTGTGAGAAAGAAATTAAAGCCATGTCAGATCCAAACAAAGTATGGAGAGGATTAGAAGTAAGATTGCAATTTCCATGATGAAAAAGTTGCATTAAACATGTAGTCTTCTTTTATAAATCTTGTGAAGAATACAGTGAATCAGAAAGGACATTCAGAAACTCTGTTACCCATTAGCAAAATTTCTGTTCTTCTGAGACTTTTAGTTTAGCATCTGGCTCACATTTTTGTAAGGAAAGTTATTTGGTCAAAAGTGAGCAGTGGGATGTTGTTGCAGAGAAGATCTTTCTCCTTCCAGTGTGAATTAGCTGCGCTGTCCAGGAAGGAGAGACCATTCTGGTGTGAAATCCTGGATGCCTCCAGGCCGGCTGTGGAAAGGGACAGAACCACAGGATTGCAGAATAATTTCATTTGGGTGGGACATCTAGGGGATATCCAGCCTAGTGCCATGCTCAAACAGTAGCCCTTCATTTCCCATGCATGGGGTTTTCACAGCCTTGCCTGGATGATTTTTAATGTCTTCAAGGATGGAAATTCCCTAAAGCCTCTGGGATTTTACTCCAGCATTTGGTCACTCTCAAGTGAAGAATTTTTTCCCTGTATCTCACAGCATTTTGCCTGCTACAGCTTCTGTCCATTGTCCCCACCCTTTTGCCATGCAAAGAAAAAGGTTCATTTAAAAATCTGAAACTGTTTCTTAAAACTGACTCCGTGTGTTACTTTCTGAAAGTCATAGGCAAAGTCTATGACAAAATCACAGACTCTCTTAATATTTATGTCCTCAAGTTAACACCAACCATTTAATCTCTCTTCATAACAATCAGTTATTTACAGGAAGTAATTGCTCAAAGTTCAGTGGAAGCCTCATCTATGCTTTAGTAAAACATAGGAGGAAAAACAATCCATAATAAAAGACAGATATTCAGAAGCAGCATAGTTAATGTCATTTAATTGATGGTCCAAGACAACTTAAACACCTATAGTACTTCTTAATTATCCTTGTATCACCATGACCACGTTTGATCAGCACCTCAAATTTATGCCACAGCTCAGTGATGGCATATCCAGGAGCACAAATGCCCTTTACAGTGTGATAGGCATCACTGTGCATCCAGAACTAAATTAAGATTACAGACTATTACAATATTGATAGCATTGTTTCCAACAATTAACTTTCCCTGCTTCTCTTTTATCCAAAATTTTTAACATCCTTGACACCACTTAAGAGATGATAATATCTATTAAATTCACAGTTTTGCACCTTTTGACTGTAGATAACTTTAGTTTTAATGATCCTTGTTTGACTTATTTACTGAGCATAGAAAATCTCAGTGTGAAATGGAAAGAAAAGTAGTGACACTCTAGAAGTGTATGGATCACATTTTCTGATAAAGGGAACATAAATGAGCATCAGTCAGATAAATCATTGTCAGTCTGACAGAACTTCCTGAGTTTGCATTTATTTTCTAAAAAGTACTGCTATTTTGGTTTAGGGACATAAAAGAACTAGTTCAGATGCATATTATTAAAAATTTTATATGCTGATCAACATTTCTAAAGTAAGTTTACTTTGCATATCATTCAGCCTGTCCTCACTGAAGTCTTTTGACACTGGGCTGGTGATTACAGTATTTCTGATCATCTGTCATGTTATACTAAGTGCTGCCAGGTTGACTTCAGTTAGAGACTTGTCCCCTTGCAATATGAGGAACATAACACTTAAAACCCACAAAGTTCAGAGGTTGATACTCCGATTTTTTGTAGATTTTTGTATTGATAGGGTTATCACTTCTTAATGGAGAGCCTTACAAGAAAGAAAAAAAAAAAACCAAACCCACACAAATTCTGAATTACTTTCCTATAGAAGTTGTATTTTCCCTTCCCTTCCCTTCCCTTCCCTTCCCTTCCCTTCCCTTCCCTTCCCTTCCCTTCCCTTCCCTTCCCTTCCCTTCCCTTTTTTTCCCAGGTTTCCCTCCCTGTTTTACTTTTTCTCTCCATCCCTTTGCTTTCTCTGTTCCCTCAGCAAAGACGAAGTGCAGCCCATCCAGCTGAACACGTTCAAGGAGTGTAAAAGCAGCTTGTGCAATCCCTTTTCCGGCCGTTCTGCCTACAACAGTGCCAATAACATGCTCCAGTGCTCCATAAGGCTTTCGCTTCCCTCTCTGACAGATGCCCAAAAGCAATACACACCCCAGCTTCATCAAACTTGCACTTTAATGGAAAACTTGAGCAGCAATCTCCCACACTTTTATATCAGCACCTTTGCCTCCAACACACTTTGTAACTTCCATTTGGGAAGTTATTTCGCCTTAATGTGGTTTAGAAGGACTCCAACACACGAACCACTCACGGCAGGGTAATAACTCTCAAAGCACCAGAAGGTCCCTGGTAGCTGCATGCACATGAGGATCCCAAGACACTCTTCAGCAGACATGAGTTAACTTAAACCACTCTCTCAGAGGGTGCAAATTAACAGTTATGATGAAGATGGTACCTAATTTGTTCCCACTCTAGTGCCCGTGCCTGATTGTATCATTCAGTTTCTCCTCTGTGCTGCTTATTATCTTCTATACAGAGATATAAATGATCAAAAATCATAAAGAAGCACTTCTTTTCTCAGTAACCAGGACATTTAGCAGAAGTCTCTGGCCAGCATCATTGAGCAACACCTATTAACTGCAGAGGGAGAGGGAGAAAACCCTGCACTGCACAGAGATTAGCTGGCAAGGTGTGCAAAAGATGTAAAATCTTGTGCTGTGTGAAATTCTCTCCTGTGAAGAAGGTTAGCACAAGGTTCTCTTTGCAGGGGTAAATGTTAGTCACACTGAGCAGTGCCAGCAGCAGCAGCCTTAGCTGCCTTGGCAGATAAGCAGGACTTTTCTTTCCTGACAGTAAAACAGCATTGCCATCCCTAAGAGTTTAATACGAGGAGTCAGGTCCTATAGAAATCATGGCGCTGACATTAAAAAAAAAAAAAAGAAAATTAAAAAATCAAAACTCTGGCACTTCAAAACAACATATTCAGGGTACTGCTGTTATCTGTTGGTCTTCCCATCAACTTTTAACAAGGATGATGCCTAATGGAGGATTTATAGTTATCACTGTGCAGTCCTTCATCATCTGTGCAGTCCTTCATCATCTATTTCACATCCATTTTGTCATTATTCTGCTCCTAAAATGTCTCTCACTCCCAAGATGGCCATGAAGTCAGTGCAGCAGCATCTTCTGAGTCCTGTGGGTGTAGGAGGGTGGGGACTGACAAGCCTTAATACTCTGAGCTGAATTGAAGGGGATATAGATGTGATCTGTAGAACAAAAGATCTGACAGTTGCTTTAGCTACAATCCCTTAAAAAGAAAAAAAAAAAAAAGGTTCTTCCATTATAACTTTTTCTTGAAGGATTTACCTTTTACCTTAAGTCTTAGGAAACCTGCATGGGGAGACAAGATGTTTCTCTTGGGTGCCTCTGCTCTTCTCCAGTGATCAGAAAAAGTTGGAAGCAGCAGTCACAGTGTTAGTACACTCTAGTCAAGCAAGGTCAGTATGGCTGTAATGAGTGGGTTTATATTTATTCAGTGCACCTCCCCAGTTCTCTTCCATTAGAAGGAACAAGCTCAGTTTCAACTGAATTCACAGAAGCAAAAGCATTGCCAAAGATGGGGTGCCTGTCTGTAAAAATCAAATGCAGCCGGCGTGATGTGCCTGTCAGGGAAGCTTCACCGAGCCAGCATAATGTGAATTCTCTGACCAGACCTTCCCACGGCAGATGGGAGAGAGAAGCACATGTGCTTACAGCCAGTATTGTGACTTCCAGTGCAAGCATCCCCGGTGCAACCGGTGCAGCCCTTGCAAAAAGACAGCCATTAACCAGCTGGGACACAGAGGTCACTGGTTCCTTTTCCTGCAGAAGTCTTGACAATGTCTTATCTAGACTTATCAATTAGTAGTGCTTAAACAAGCAGTAAAAGACACCTTGCAATTCCTTGTGTCATTCTGCTCACCCCAAGTGTGGACACAATATTTTATATGAGTATTTGCCCGAAGACTTTGTTTGGAGGGGGGGAAATAAGAGCATTGGCAGAGAGAGATCTGAGAAAGGGAGGCAAGTTCCCACAGCACTGTGGAATCAGCACGGACTGAGTGCACAGCCTGCCTGGAGGCAGACATAATCCCACCCTCCACTCTGGGCTACTGCATAGGAGGAAAGGAGAAAAGGAATTCAGGTTTCTCTTAGCGGCAAATAGTACCTTGAAGCTTTTACTTGTTGCCATGGAGGTGCATCGCTTTCACTGTGAAAATATGCATGAGAGGTTCTGTTGTCAGTATCACATCCCTGTGTGTTATGAAATGGATTGAAGCAGAAGGCTACCAGAGTAGAATCCTGAATTGTTTTCCCCCAGCACAGTGTGGCACCAGGTGGACTTAAGCACAGGTCTGAGTAGAAAGACTTATTGACTTGAGTTCAGTCCCAGGCAGCTCATGGACCCAAAGGGTATGTCCGTACTGGTAAATTAAATTTTCCTGGGCTCCGAGGCCAACTGGCATGGAACTGTCTGTTTTTATGCTGGTAAACTCTACCACTGTCCAGTCCAGTTGGGAGACTGTAAATTGAAACCCATCCATGCCAGGAAACAGTCCAGTCATTTAGTAATATCATCATGTGTCAGAGCCCAGGCACACTTGAATTTACTGCCACAAACACAGCCAATCTATCTCACCTGGAGCAGTTGAAGTATCCTTATCCTCCGTTTCCATGCCACTGTATTTTTCCAATGCTGATGAATGAAAAGCATCTCTGAGATGCATGCATGACATAAGAAACAATTTTTTCCCAACCTATATAGTTGAGTATATCTGGGTTGTTGGGACTGATTGTGGTAAGAGCTGTCATCTGTTGGCACTGGTGTTAGATAAAGGTTGGTACATCAGCTCCAGAGCAGCAGAGATGCAATTTGGTTATTCTGTCACCACACACAAAGATTAGAGGGTTACTGACTGCTGTGGCATTATTTCCAGTGCAGTTGTAAATTCCTCCTACTGCAGCATAATTCTTCAGACAGCCCGGCTCAAGTTGAAATGTTATGGTGCTATGGATGTCCTACACAGAAGTGCCTGCTATATTACCTGCCTGGTGTTTAGACTTTAACAGATCAACCACAAAAAAAGTAAATATCTCCAAAACAGGAGGAGGTGTGTGTGTAGATGTGCTCTCATGACATTGCTTCTGGGAATGAGTCCCCTTCTGCACTGCAGGGTGCAGATCATGATACTTCACCTGAGTGAAAATGCTCCTTCTATGAAAATGGGGAGGATATAATTTATTTTCATGCTTACAAAATGATAAGGACTGTTTATTATCCCTTAACATCTTAAGATTATTCACTGTACAAATGAAACAGGAAATGTTTAACAGAACAAAGCTGAATTTCAAGTTGGAGATTGAATTTCTCCAGTTAAAGAGAGGAGATGGGGTAATTTTCAAGAGTTTGTATTCATTTTAAAATTGATTTCTATATGCTTGCTTCAGATATACTTTCAACTTTCCTGGGCAAGTAACCCATGCTACGACTTGTTAGCAATACAGTAGTTTCACAGAGTTGATATTTGAGAAAACACTGATATTCTCAAGGTTTAAAAGTCTAACTAGTTTACATGCATACATGTTCTTACAGACCTACAAGGACAAAAAAATGAAATAGACTTTCTTGTCCCATTACCATTTGGAATATTAACACCAAACTAGCAAATAAAATCAAAGAAAATATTTCTAAATGCCCCTTGTGAAAATATTTGTAGTTCCTGTATTTATTCAAAACCAAATGATTCTGGTATTGCTACTACAGTGTTTTGTAAAAATATTAAAAACTAAAACTCCTAATATTTTTTCATGCTGGATTAGCCCTTTGTCAATAATAATGGTAATAATTAAAAAGTCTGTAGTTCAGATAAGTGCCAGCACAACTCATCTATTTCCCAGACTCTCCACATGTTTTTAGCCTGTCAATTTAAAAACTATCCTGATCTTCAGCAACAGCTGAAACTTCCCTTACTTAAGAAATCCTGTCCTCCATGCAACACATCAATGAGTGAGAGAAAAGTAGATGAGACCTAAAGAGAAGGATGTGCACATTCTTCTCCAGGGGGGTTAGCTGTAAGATGTAATTTTTTCTGGTTTGATCTTTTACAGAGGGGTTTTATGTGTCTCTTTGTTTTCTTCCTTTACTTCTGGGAATCAAACATGCACACCACCATGTTTGTCTCCATGTACTTTCCTTCCCCCACCGCCAAAAAAATAACATCTATTCCATTGAAACTGTGGATTGTCACATAAAGATCAAAATTCAGTGAATCTTCAGGAAGTTCACTAGGGACTTTGTCTTTCTATTATTTTCACTTGAAAGATGCTCTAAAATTTCAGAGGGAAATGGTGGCATATGTCCAGAAGGAGGGTTTTCTGCTAAGTTTACTTATGAGAACAAAGAAGGGCAAATGCTGAGGTGAACACAGCTCATACTACAAGGTTTTGGCAACCTCTGCAAAATGAGAAAAAACTACACAGAACTGGGTAATGTGCTGTACAAAGCAAAGGTGGGTAGCTAACATCAAGTTCTGAGCTACCATCCAGCACAGCTGAGGTGCCTCGAAACCCCCACAAGTTAGTTACATATACACTGTTTGGCAGGAGATAGCAGAGATAGAATTAAAACTAAAGCAAAAAAACAAAACAAAACAAAAAAAACCCCAATCAACCAAAAAACAAAATAAAACAAAATAAAACCTCAAATCAAACAAACATAAACCCCCAAAACACACACACAAACACCAAAACCCAAAGAAACACAAACACAAAAACACCTACAGATGCTGCACTTTGATATTAAAAGGGAGCCAGAGCCAAGACAATAAAGTCTCCACAATCATATGGTATGACCAATGACATTTATGGTCAGTCAGAAGCCCTGTATTCAGCAATTTTCCTGGTCAACAAGGAGCAAATGGAGAAAGCAAAACCATGAAATAAGAAAAGGAAAGGCCAGTCTGTGACTTAACATTAGCAGATAGGTGTTAGAGCCAATACATTACTCATGAATAAAATAGAGTCTTAATTAAATTGAAAATACTCTTAAGAGAACTTGTGGAAGCTGAATGTTGAAATTGCCTCCCTCTGTTGCCACTTGGAAAGCACACTTTGGTATTGGAAGCACGTGTCTACTCTTCCTTCAGCTTCTGCTCTCACCTGGGGAAAGTGGGGGAGGGAAGAGGAATACTAAGTAATATAATGCAAATGGAGCCTGCACAGACATTTAGTCCAACTAGACACCTGACTGGAAAGGTGGGCTAAACAGAGTGCGGGGTTTTCAGATGTAAGGAAACTGTTTGTGTGTTCCAGAAATCCTACACAGGGCAGGGTCAGAAACTCTTTTTTAAGAGGCAAAAGAGCCCTTAAGTGCAAATAGATTCAGGTCTGAATTCCAGGCAGACACAACCTGTTCATTGCATTTGAAGAAATCTGGAGAACGAGTGGAAACCCAGAAGTCTAAGCACAGGTCAGAGGCTGAAAAGATCCACCTGACATCTCCACTTGGATTTGTGTGGACTCATAACCTGGCATCCACCCAAGCCTTTGGCTAACAGCAGAACCCTAGCCACAGTATGACAACGCTCTCTGCTCAGTTTTGGTTGGTGGTTGGTTTTTTTTTAATTCACTTTTTCCTTCAGTAAATATTTTACTGAGATCCCAGCTCTCAAAGGCCAAATAAATAAAACTTATTTAAAAACTATGTAAAAAATAAACAAAAAGAGCACAGAAGAATGGTGATTAGTCTCAGCTATTTTTGTATATACTGTGCTTGCCTGAATTTCTTGTGATTTTAGCTTTGTTTTGTTTTAAACATCAAGATTTTTAAGGTGAAGACCTATCTTTTTTGGTTTTCGTTAGCTGTGTTGAGGCTCAAAACTTCACAACAGCAACTTTATGCTTTTTTAACAATATTTAGAACAGGTTTTTTCCTCTTAAGTAGTATTATTGTGCAACACAAACACCATGTAAACAAATGTATTCCATACATACATGCATGTGTCCATACATATATAACATTGTGGTCATAGACAACATTCTGCCCTGCGACTTGATACTGAAATTATCCATGAAATAACAGACTCTGTATGTGGTACAGGAAAGAGAGGGTGTTTTCTCACTTCTTTGCAGACTTTTAACCCCAGATAAAGTCAACTGTACTTCCAGTCAAACACAACTTGATGTACTTGTAATGTTCCAGAGAAATCTACCTCTGTTCACGGAAGTATTTCCAGAGGTTTTTTCGAGACCCCTGCAGGATGGAAAGGGACACTGAGAGTTCAGAGTTTTTTTGGTATTTATGTACTGCAGACATGTTCAGTAAAGCTCACAGTCATGTGTTTTATTATAAAATATACAGTAAGTATAATATAACAATCCTACAAGTACAATACACAGGATCTATCATTTGAAGTGCAGCAGAATCCTGAATTTGGAGAACAATAAAAGTTTGGGGTATCACGAGGGGTAACGATACTGAGTGGATGTCCCTAATACTAAAAGACAGAATGAAGGACTGGGGTCACATGCCTAATTTTGGCCCTGGCTACTATTCCTGGGCATGAGTCTGGACAGTGGCAGTTTAATCCCCTCACATCTCCGCTAGGAACAGAGAAGGAAAAGACCTATGCACATCTAGATAAACTCCAGCGGGGCCACAGGAGACATTTGAAGTCTTCCTGGCATCAGTATGTATGATCCTAAACCATGGGTGAAATTTATAGAAATTTTTAAATCAATTAACATGTTAAGTTCTGAAGAGATATTGTAAACTGTCCAAAGTAATAAAATCAGCAATGCATGGCATTACTTTCCTCTATGAAGAGCTTGAATAAATAAGACATTTATAAAAATGAGCAGAAAATATGAAATGAATATCCCAAGAACCATGAAAAAATATAAGCTAAAAGAGAAATTGAATTTTCTTCTGACTTTCTGAGAGAGAAGGCAGTTGTGAATTTTATACATAATTTATAAGGGAAATTGGCCAGTTCACTCAGGTATACACCATATCAACTTTTAGGAAAGATTAAGCAAGCTGTCTTCTTTTAATTGAAATCAAATATAGTCACAGAAGAAAATGACTTCTGCCCATGGAAGAATATGGTGCTGTCACATGGCCAACAGCATTTACAGTGTACATGAGGCTTTCTTCTACAAAGTAAACTTCTGTTTCAGTTCTTGAGCAGCCACAAAATGGTGTGAGCACTGGCAGCTTCCCCCATCCCCGAGCCAGTTCTCCCTTACCACTGCCAGCACATACCCTGATATCTGACTTTGTGTACAATAAGGCAAACCTATGTCCTGCATACTGTTTGTATCTCTAAGAACATAAGAATTGACATAAGAGATCAAACTAGTGATCCATTTAGTTTAATATTCTACCTCTGGATTAAGTGTAGGATGCTTCAGAGAAAGCTGTAAGGAAACCTTTAGTGGGCAATAATGGGATGACCTGTCACAGGGAAAATTTGGTGGGGACCTCCAAAACCACTGAATGCAATTTCCTGCTATGTCAGGCACTACATCCTGAAATGCTCTTCCTAAATATTTGAAGCCGAGTCTTAACTAGTTAAATAAAATACAGTCTTTCACCTCTCCCTTACTGCTGGAAATGATGAGGAAAGGTGACCACCACATCCAGGTTCTCTCACTGGCTCTGTCCCTTGTCATATTTTCTTTAGTAGGCTGCTTAAACTCTCAGCGGTTCATTTTCTCAGTCTGTAATTAGGCTTCCTCATTTCACTGGAAGAGGTCTGTGATGATTGCAGAGATCCTCAGTGAAAAACTTGTGCAGGTCTAAGTGCCTATTCTGACAGTAAGAATAGAGACACAAACACAGTCAGCTTTACATTACCCAGCACAACAAAGGGTGGTAATACCTCGGTGATGGAAAAACGCTGGTCATGCAAGTATCACTGCTAGTGGACATGGGAAGCTTCAGCTACTTGTCTAAGAGGATTGCATGGATTTTGACCTGCTAGCTAGAAGTGGCTGTCCTTTGGCTATCTTGGGGGACTCGTGCTCCTTGAGAACCATCCTGGCCTTTACAGCCTGGTCAAGTTGTTCTGGTTCTTGCACCTGGGGCTCTTGACCCATCCCTGGAATTGTTCAAGGCCAGGTTGGATGGAGCTCTGAGCAACCTGGTCAAGTGGAAGGTGTTCTTGTCCATGGCAGCTGGGTGGAACGAGATGAGCTTTAAGGTCCCTTCCAAACCAAGCCATTCTGTGATTCTAAGAGAAGGACCAAGCAGACCAGCAATCCCTACTCCCCAGAGTGCTGTCCAGTGATGCTTCATCTGGACCATCCTGGAAACAGCAGGATGCACTCACCTAGGCCTGAAGGGAGACCATGGTTGTCACCATTCAGCCCTCTGAACCCGGCAATTGCCACTGATCTTCCAAGTCTTGTCATGAACCTCTACGGTTTTTCGCATGCAACCTGAAATATGAAGCAGCAGGTAAATAAACACATGACTAAATTCTGAAGTTCACAGCAACCTAGGGAAAAAGATCAGACATTTCTGCACAAGCCAAACAAGAGCTATTCAGTAATTTTTTTAATCCCTTTATTAAAAGGGATTTGGCTGTTCCTTAGCTCAAGTAAAGTGTTTTTAATTTTGACACGGTAAAATCTATGCTGAATACCTAGTACATCCTGAAAGTATCCAATGGAAGGGTATATAAGGTTCAAGACAAATGCATATTGTTGAACACTGTTAAACAAAATTAGTTATTCCTCATTCAGAAAAAAAAATATAATGCCATGAAGTTCTTTTTTTGCATTAGTTTTCTGTAGATGTAATCTGGATGGACACACCTAGCACCATAACCATGGGTTTGTGTAAACTGAAAGATGCCAGAAGTCTTTTATTCTGTTCCTAGATCCACACACCTTCCCAAAACCAGAGTCAAATCTTATAGCATATTTCCTAATGTTCCTCAAGTTCAACTAGAAATATTTCAGTAAAAATCTGGTTCATCAAAAGACTATATTTTCTCCATCACTTTGAAATATCCACTAAGAATTCAAAATTGGTGTGTTTTTGTGAGGATGTATATGCATATATGTTTGTATATACACATATAAGGGGGAAAAATATATATGGAAAAATACACAGATACCCAGGAGGTTTATCTTTAGAAAAAAAAGGTACATTTGCAGTGTTTGGAGAGTGAGAAAAATAATAGTGCTAGAGTCACACCCTAACAAGGAAAACATTGCAGGCTGCAGTGTAAATATCTGCGAGACAGCTGAGGAGTGTGGCGAGAAGTAGTCAGAATTTTTTTCAGAAGAGAAATAAAGATTCATGCAGAAAAACTGGGAAATAATTAAAAGGCGCAGGCAAGAAGAAGTGCTAGCACAGAAGCAGAAAGGAAGATAAGTTCTTTAGCTAAAAGGGGAAAATAAATCAGCACAGAGAAAAAATAATTTTCAGTCAGTAAGGTAAGAGAGGAAAACAGCAGAGTTTTGAGTTTAACGCTTGTATGGGAATGCAGTTAGAGTAGAAATAGATTCTGAGAGAAAGATGCTGGCTTGTCGCTTGTGCCTTTTCTTGAGGCAGGAAGGGTGTGAGGGGGCGAGGTCCAGGCACAGTGACCTTCCAGGGAGCATCCCTTGTCGAGCCACTCCTGCAGGATTCGCAAATCCCTTGGCACACACCAGGCACTCCCTGCGAGGTGTGTGCAGGCAGGCACACGCGCACACACACGATCCAAGCAACCAGCGGAGACAGAGAGGTGGGAGGGGCCCTTTGTTTAGCGTTCCGAGGTTTAATGGGGATCCACACCCAAAAGTTCCAGGGACAAAGACCCACGAGCTAGCTTGTGCACGAGGTTTTATAAGGGGGTAGAAAGGGGCGGAGAGAGCATCAGGGTCCAATGGGGTGAGGGTCCAGGGGCGGAGATAAGGTGGAGTGACAGGGTTACAACAAATAGGGCAAGGAGCAGGGAGCAGAAAGGGAGCCAGAGCCAATGGGGAACTGAACAAGGGAGAACTTTCCAGAGCTGGGGTAAGGGTTTACGGATGATTGACAGAGGGATTAACACAATGGGGTGTACACCAACCAGGAGATAAACCATTACATTAACTTAGGGGGAGAACCATAAGGCAAAACCATAGCATACACCAAAGGTGGCAAAACCTTAAAACAGTGGTAGTTTCAACCACCGCAGCACTGGCTGGGCAGGGGCTTTGTTGGTTTAAGATAAGAATTAGATTAAGCAGCAGCCATCAGCATCTAGACTGCAACAGCCATCAGGGACTATTTCTACCCTTTCCCAATGCTTCAGTCACATCTAAAATCAATTATCAATATTAATAGGAGTCTTTCCATTGACTTCAGTGTGCTTTTGAGCAGGCCTTGACAGAGGAGTACAGATCTGCAGAGCCGTTAAAGAGACTTGACAGAAGGATCAAGTTTTCCTACCCTATCCTTCCTCTCAGACCTCATTTGTAATCTGATCAATACCCCTTTCTAAGTTCTTTTGTTTAAGGATCAATTTCTATTCTTGTTTCTGAGGATGGATAACTGTAACTACTATTTTGTACTATCTCATGAACCACCAGGAAAGACTAAGTCTGGCAAAGTGACATGGTCCAGGGAACACTGGTCTTTTTCAGTTCTGTTTTTAGGTGAATAATTTTACCAGTGAGAGTATTCTCTTTCAGAGAATAAAATAATACCTACACATAATTAGTAGAGGATAGGGAAAATGGCAAAGAAAAGAGTTCAAGGGAATAACTCCTTATTTTTTATTTTTGCTATTTTATTTTTAATAAAAGTTTTACAGAGCTGTATAAATCAGACAGCTGTAGACCTTAGAGAAAGAGCTGACATATAATCAGTGAAAGTTTCCCTCCAGTGAATTGTACTTAACAATTAAATAACAACTGTTATGTAAAAGTCAGCAAGGCATGGGATGAATCCATTGACCAGTTTTTGAGGTCTAAGTGGGGTTGAAATGGCCCTATATGATTAGTGGGTCGTATCTCAAGGTTATCAGAGATTTATGTTCCACCACAGACTTCTGTATTTCCGTTGCAACACCTCCAAACATTCATTTCAAGTATTGCACAATTCTTTGACAGCTATAGGAGATAATTTACTGTTAACAACACCCTTATTGTCAGAGAAGTCTTTCCCCATTTGGCTTTAGACACCTGTGTACCAAGAGGCAGAGTTCCACTCTTCACCCAACACACAAGCCACAGTGGTAGTGAAGTTCACACATCTCCACATTCTTATTTTACATGTTTCTTAGCTCTCTGACAAACTCTAACAAAAAAGTAAGTGACAAAAATGGAGCAACTTGGGTAATTACAGAAGGAGAGATTAAGAAACATAACGATGGCTCTGGGATGCTGCACAGATTCTGAGAAAATTAAGATAGAAGAAGAGTCAGGGACATGGGAGAAGAGAAAATATTCCTTTTTAACCCAAGACACAGAGACACAGGAAAGAAGACTCTTCACAGAATTATTTCTCCTGTTTTCTTTTCTTTTTTTTTTCCTCATTGGCATTTGAAGCACACCAGCATTCCCTAAAATCATGAATGTGGTGTTTACTCCTTCTTGTAAATCATTAATGAGACTGCCAAATGAGAATGCACCAAACACAAATCCCTTTTATAAACACTTTCCCCTTGGCTTACTGCATTGTTATTTATTACCAAAGCTCGTTTATATACCTAGGGCACTTTTTACTCCATCTGACAGAATTCAAATTCAAGTCAGATTGGATTAATTTTGTTCAGCAGCTAATTTTATAATTTATTTTTAAAAGTCAAGACTTTCTGAGGGTCTGTATTTTGGGTTTTTTCTTGCTTTTTAATTTTTTCTTTTTTCCCTCGCTTTTTTCTTTCTTTTTTCCCCTTTTTTTTTTTTGACTTTCTTACTTGTTTTTTTCTTTTGCCTGTAAGCCAACAAATAAGGCCCCTCATATGATTGATAATGAATATGATATTCAAATGTATTAAATGATTTTCAGATGTTGTCCCTGACATGATGCATTTACACGGTGAAATTAGTAAGATAATTGTAACAGTTGCCCTTCACTGAGGATGACTGTACTTACCAATTGTGTTATTAAACTAATGACTTCATAGGTATTTGGGATCCATCTGCTGCTGCCAGACATAAAAATTATTCCAAATATTAAAAACTGGAAGGGGAGAGGAATCTGAAAGAAGACAGGGCACTGAATAGATAAGTAAGGGCTAGACAGATGGTTATGTACTTAAATTATATTGTGCTGCTCAAATCTGCATAGGGATATTTGGCTGCAAAGCACTTCCTGTCAGAAAACATGTTCTATATTTTCATATCTGTTTTATAACATTTTGGGCTGGTTCTTGATGCTTGATAGCTTTGTATCACTAAGTGTCCCACCAGCTTTCATCAACAATCTGATGAAAGATTTCGTTATTTTAACAACTAGGAGGTATTTGAAGTGGATTTTCTCACATCTCTCTTTCGACCTGTTTCTTCTACTGTACATCATGAGACAAACTTTGGTGAAGAAGATTAATCCTAAAATTGAATGTCTGATCCAGAGGTGATCTTCTCCTCTTAGTTTGTCTCTCTTCTCTCATTCTCTGCCTTACATGCCCACATATTCAGCACTCCTTGCTTTTGAAGAACACTGGCCCAGACATAGGAAAGAAATACTTAAAGGATTGCAATCAAAATCGCAGCTCTGTTCCTAATGTTGCCTTAAAAAAACCCAAAAAATAACACTTTCTTCTTGAGAAAGTAATCCACTAAAGAGAAAAGCAAAGAATCATGGAATGGTTTGGGCTGGAAGGGAACTTAAAAATCATCTAGTTCCAACCACCCTGCCATGGAAGGAATGCAACCCACGAGACCAGTTTACCCAAAGCCCCAGAGACTAAATGGATTTTCCAAAAGCCCCAAGAGGTGAACAGCAGAACTCAAAACCCAGTCCAGAAATTTACTGCTCTGTATTTTGTCAATAGCGCTACTTCCAGACCCTATGTTTCAGATTCCACCACTGAGGGGTGTTTCTGAGTGTATGATGTTCACTCCCAAACATTTTTCAGCATAGTGCTTTATGACTTCCTATTCTGGGATGTCCTGGGAAAAAAGAACAAGCTTCTACACCAACCTCCACCCCAAAGTTTTTTAATAAACTCTCAACAAATCCCTGTAGATCTCTAAGTATCTCATTGTCAGAAATGCAATAAATTTCTGCACAAAAATGGTAATACTTTGAATTACTGACTGTCCCGATTCTTCTTATCTACCAGCAAAAATGATAAAATAATCAATATTTTTCATTTTCAAAGAGTCTCAGCAATAAAGAGATAACATTTTACTCTACTTTTTTTTTTTTTTCTTTTAGGGGAAAACTGGTTGTCTTCAAATAATGCCATAATAACAATTACCACCAAGAGCCAGCTATGTGCCCAGGTGCAAATATCTGTTAACTTCAGTGGTTTGTGACCACATCTTCCTTCACAAAAAAACATGATTGAATAGCACCATGGAAGAATTTCTCGAAAAACTTGGTTTCGACAAAAAATTCAATTTTAAGACCTTAAAAGTTTTGAAAAAAACCTAAATTATTTAAGCAAGGTAATAACCTTGGCTCTTCTGTCCTTACATCTGTCAAATAATAGTGAAAGTACATTCTTTTAAACCTTACATGAGCTTTCTGGCAACAATCTTGCTCAGTATAATTGAATGTAGGTCAAGCTAGCTAAACACTGGGGAGAACATTTAGTTGCCTATGCAGAGTCACCCAGAGAGACTTCTAACCTCCTTTTGTCCCTGGGACATTCACCAATGACAGAAGATATACACGAGATCGATGCCCTTCTGGAGAGGCACCAAGACCCTGGGGGAAGTAGGGAGAGATGAGCTTAGAATGTCATGAGGAGCTGACACTCAGGTCAAAGACTTGTATCTTCAAACCATCCATGGACTCAGGAGCATGTTTTAGTCACAAAAATGTAGGGAGTTTAATCTGTAGCTGAATATCTGCTTGGAACACTACTTAACTGCATTAGAAACTGTTTAGCTTGCTAACTATCAAACTCCACGTCTTGGAAAAGACGACCCAAATTCACATGTAAGTCTACAGCAAAAGTACTTTTAATAGAATTTTGGAAACCTGGCTCCTTCTCTTGGGTGTTTTCATATGCCACTGTTGAACATGGCAAAGCCCCAGAGTTCTGTCACTCTGAGAAGCAGCTGAGCATTGGGCAGAAATGTTTCATTAATATGTTCTGGCAGTACTCCAAAATCAGTGGCCATCTGAGTTCGACCTAAAAGGGCAATGAAGGTTGGAGTAATTGGTTAAGATTCTTCTTTCACATCAATGTTTAGCAACCACAAATGAATACATGTTTTCACATGTGCTGAGTATGTATTTGACATAATAATAATGGGTTTCAAGGTTTCCAGTTGCCTGGACATCAGCTAATTTTATTGTAACTAGTGAACTAGGAAAATCTGTTCCCAAACCTACATATCTTCACACTTAGCAGAGCAAAAGAACTTCACCAAAAAAAAATGCTGATCTGATAAAAGAAGAGAAGGGAGAGAGAGAAAGACAATTATATTTAAGGATCAACATTGGAAAAAGAGTTGATGCCCAAGGAGAAAAATCATAGATGGCATTAGGATGTTTACTTGATATATTACAGAATATTCAAGTTTTTTTTTCCATAACAGGTAGCACAGGGATTTAATAATGTGCAGGGATCTGAGGCTGAGTTTTTAACATTCAAACAACTATTATGATTATCACATTATTTCAGGTTTGATATCAGTGTTTCTGGTGGGTGTTTGCTTGGTTTTTTGTTTTGGTTCTGGTTTTAATTCTGATTTACTTTCTCAGGTGAATCTTTGCTATACTTAAATGCAACCACAGTTTATGTCCTCACATTGTTTCTTCCTACTCTCCTTGCAATTGGTCATGACTTTTTTTCACTGAAATATAATGAAAAGGTACAGGAAAAAAACTTGAGAGTCTTTGTTAATTCCACTGACAGTGGAATTTTTCCAAGTATATTTTTGAAATATATATCCTTGCAGTAATTCCATTCAATCCCAGATAAAACAGAACAGTCTCTATTGTTATTCTTTGTGCCATCCATCAGTGAGAAAGCTCAGTCACAGATAAGTGTTTACAAGTCACTTCACCTGAGCATCATCTCCGTGTACGATTCATGACAGCCAAAAACATGTGCATCCATGACAGCAGAGATATTTGATGTAGATCATGAAGCTAAGCCAACCCTAGGGCTGTATCCTTGGCTATGACAGACCCAGTTTGCAAGTTGAATGTCTGTCACTCTTCTGCATTTCTGATTCTCTGTTTTGTGTATCTGTTTGTCCTTATTTTCCCCTTGGGAAGACAGGACAAAAACTTGGTGTCAGTCAATCACTGAGGGATCTCTTGTCCTTTCAGAATAATTTTAGTATATTCAGTGTCACTTGAAGCTCTGGACACGTTTTTTTGGTGCTTCAGTAGCCTATATACACAGGTCATGTGGAAAAGCAATACTTGCAGGGAATAATGTGATATCTCAATGTGGTGGTGTAAAAAATATTTTGCTCTTAAAGTTATTATAGAATTTGTTTGCAGTTAATTGACCAAATCAAATCAAAAATCCTCATCTAATCCCAACGTAGCTTTCAAATTGTTGTTCTTCATGGATTTCTGGTTCAAGTTTAGACTAATACAAAACATTCAGGCATGAAACACAGGGTTGAAAATCCAGAAGGGAGTTTTTGGCTTAGTACAGCTAGAGTTTGAGGATGGATACTGTGCACCCAGTAACAATGGCAAAGCAATGGCATGTCTTTATTCTTCAGCGTTACACAGGAGCTGAGTGAAATATCTAGCTAGTGTTCATCTTCATTCTGACTTCCAGAAATCCAATTCTGCACAGAGAGAACAGAAAAATTAGATTTTATGATTCTGAACCTTAAAAAAAATCTGAAAAACAAACACACGACTATATTTCATTATACCTGTTCAAAATAATGTGACTGTTGAACAATCATAAGTACAAGTTGGCCTCTGTCGTAATTGATATAGATTGCTGAGACTTATTGAATTAATCCCTAATTTTCTTTGGAAAAATCCTGTTGGGTAAACAGTTTCTGTGACATAGATGAAGACATTCTAAGCCACACATCAGCTGCTTGGACCAGGAGAAAGTAGCTGAACTTGTGATAGTATATGACTGATGATTCATCCGAGATTGTAAAATTATTAGTGAAACATTGTAAGAGAATTTTCCTTAAAAATAAAAAAAAGTTATATATAGTTGGCCATTACATGTCAACACTTACAGGAAGGTGTAGCTGTAGATTTTGTTAGTTCTTGCAGTCAGCAGGGGTCAGGAGGCACTTCTGATCTTCTCTCAGTTCTCTGAGCTCAGTGAAATGCTTGTAATTCTCACAGTGGAAGGGACATATATTAAAAATGAAGAAATAATGTTTACTGAAATTATCTCCTTTTTCTAATCATCTCTAGTGCTGCAGGGCAACCAGCAATTGTTACTCTTCTTCTTCTCCTCCTCCTTTTCCTCTTCCTTCTTCTCCTCCTTCCCCTCCTTCTCCTTCCCCTCCTTCTCCTTCTCCTTCTCCTTCTCCTTCTCCTCCTCCTTCTCCTTCTCCTTCTCCTTCTCCTTCTCCTTCTTCTCCTTCTCCTTCCCCTTCCCCTTCTCCATCTTCTTTTCTTCCATTTTTCTTTTTTCCCCACCACCCCCCTGCCATGTTTCTTTATTTATAAGGTGAGGAGAACAGATGACTGTGGAAATCTGGGATAGTCAGGATTTAAGTAGAAAACTTGCTTAGAAACAGTGTGTTAAATAGCTCTATCGAAATGATTCAATGCTTGTACTAAGATACAAACATTTTGCAGTCAAATGTCAAGCCAATCTGAATACGCCCTGGCAAATCTACCCATGAATAGTCTTATCTGGAGACCACTGAGGTTAATGTGATGCTTACACTGGTTTTTAGAGGAGAGTGAATAACAGCCTGAGGTTTGGTCTGAATTTCAAACTATGAGGTTTTTAAGAACTATTAGCAGGCAGAGCATTATGAGACTGTTGACAAGCATGTGTCTGATATGAGAGGGATTTAAAGAAATTTAATTACTTCAAAGGAGGATATCAGAAAAGACATTGTCTTCCTAACAGATGGACAAAGCTGAAGAGACTTTGCAACACTGCTATCCCAATAACATAAGTTTATTTACCTGCATTCATAAAAACCTACAGTAAAAGGATTTGGACTTTTACTTTCCTCACCTTCCCTGTGAGTCTGCATGGTGGTTTATATAAAGAATCACTAAGGGACAGAGTGAATATTTCATATATAACTTTAGAGCTTACCCAAAATCCTTTCAATCTGCCAGTGTAGGGAGCTACACCAATATGAAAACCTGCGTACCTGAGTTAATGATATATTTTTCTGAGCAGAAAAACCATATGCCACCTTTTTGTCCTTCTCAATGAAACCTAATGAGGAGAAATTCAAGCTACTGCAGAAGATTAGAAAGGGGTAAAAATTCTCAGATGCTCTGGATGAAAATTTGTAAAGTTAGCTGAAAATATCATCGCATAGCCCCTGACCGTTATTTTTAATCTCTCATTGACAAGGAAAAGCTTGCTGGGAGTTGGGACTTGTTATCTTCGTTTTATGGGCCACTGCTCTCGGAATAACAGTGCTGATAGAGCGCTGGTGGTGAGTCAGTTGGGAAGGAGAAATGGACAACAGAGCCACACAGCACACGGAGTGTGAGAACAAGAGAGAAAAGTGCTATTAATGTTTCTGGCAAAGAATAGCAATTCCTTCCTCAGTGGAAGGAGTCCTTGTGAAACAAAAAGTCATGTAAATTATTTCTTTCTTTATTTACTCACTCATTTTGATGTTGATCTAATTCCGAGTGACATGATCTTATTTTTATTTAAAACCAGTTAGATGAGAAATGAGAAGTTTTGAAACACGTTTCCAGGGAAAGGTTGGAGGCATGCTGTGTTTTCTCTTTCTTTTAAATATATTAACGTGTTTGCTATGAATACTGATATATGAGTATCTCATTCTTTGATGTCATTATCCATATAGCTCCTCTCCTGCTACCAGTTTCAGCCTCCCCTATATCAGGAAAAGAAAAACAATGCCAATAAAATAGAAGGAAAATGGAATTAATCTGCCTTTTAATTGTATCATACCTGAGCTATCAGATTTTTCATATGAGGGCATCTGGGGATCAAGGAACATGGAGTGGGGATGAAAGCTCCCACTCACACTACCCTCTACTGAAGTATCTAATATTGTGTCACATTTTACTGAAGACTGGCCTGTTAAGAACAGCAGAGCCCACCAAAGTATTTGTAACACAATTTTATGCAAATCACATGTGATATAAAAGTCATTCATGTTTCATTCCTTCAGTGCATGTGGGGTTTTAAATGACAACCCTTGCATTGGCAATACTTTATTTCCCTGATTTTTGGAATAAATCTTCTGGTTTCTACTTATTTCCCTGATTTTTGGAATAAATCTTCTGGTTTCTACTTATTTCCCTGATTTTTGGAATAAATCTTCTGGTTTCTACTTATTTCCCTGATTTTTGGAATAAAGCCTATTTTCTTCTATCTACTAGTTGGCACTAATGGCAAAACTTCCATCGGCCTTAAAAAGTTAAAGTTCTTAGAAGATGAAGGAAGTTAAAAACCTTTTCTGTGTGGAGAGCTCCAGTACTACATTTGGACTGAAGGTTTCAATTTACTCTCCTCATTGACTTCTTTCACTGACCTGAGGCATATATTTACTTGTTTCACTGGAAAACAGCTAATTAGCACAGCTCATCTATGTAAAGAACAAGCAGAAGTTTTGTTTGGAAGTAGGCATGTGAGGTGAGCAATAAATTCCTGTACTTTACCTCATAGTGAAAATCTAATGTTCAAAGTCCACTGAGATTTTACAGTTTTAACGTATATTAACTACCCCATGGTAAGAATTTGCAAGAAACACCAAAGGAAAACAGCAAATGGGAGAGGAAAGTGATATTATACTCTGTGCACAGAAGCAAAAGGGCTGCTAGCTCATAGAATTGTCAATATTTTTGACACAGATAATTCTGAAAACATCCCCTAATTTGATATCCATCTGGACCTAACGAGATTTGACACAGCAGACCCCCTTGAACTTCCATCCCCAGAATGTTTTCACCTTGCTTTTTGGATGTGCTCACAAGGGAGATGTGTTGGGCCTTTCATGTTAGACCTTAATTGGGGCACACATTCCCTTCCTCACTGCATCTGTTTCACTAGGGACTTTCATCAGAAGGAGTAAAGGGCTTTTTCACTCTCTCACCCCCCTTTAATACAGAGCATTCAACTCCTTCTACAAAGTGTCTTCATTTCTTTCCCCCCTGTTTTTGAGGTCTCCTACTCATTCTACTATTGAAATGTTGTCTTTGTGCTGTCTGTCCTCTGTGTTAACTTCTTCTTGTGCATGGATCTGTCTATGTGAGTCTGCATTGGAGGGGAGAGTGAGGGCTCAGGCTACCTTTGCATTTAATTCTGGCTTCCTACATTTATGAATGTATTTTCCATCAGTATTGTATAGTGTGGGAGATTTTCATCTTTCATCTTTTTTCCTGTTCTCCACATCTATTCAGGAACCTTCATCTCTGCTCCCCACATTTTTTAGACCCAGAGATACACTTTTTTTATTACCCCAAATCTCTCTACTTCAGTCCCACTTGCCTTATCACTTTTGCTTTGTGAGTCCTTTTCAGAGAGTACTCCTTCTTTTCCCTGTACCCTTTGTTCCTGTACTTTCTTTTTTCTCTTGTTAAATGCCACACAAAGATGTCTTTCAGTAGGCAGAATGGTCCCTATCGGTCTGATAATTGTGTTGGCTGTACTCATATAAATGTTATTAGGAACCAGAAGATTTGACCTTGCTGGGTGTTTCTCAGTCACTGCTGTGGCTCAGATTTTGGATCTCAGCTGAGCAAATCATGTAAACATCTGCTGTTTTCTGCAAGACTGCTATTCTAGCTGATTTGATTCAATTCGATTTGATCCAATTCGACTCTATGTAGAGCACTGCAATTCCCACAGTATCACAGTATTTAATGCCTGCCAATACCACAGAGACCAACAAACGTCTGCCTCTTAAGGGTGATCCTGCTTCTCAGCTTCACTGGTGCCAATAGAAATTGCACTCTTTTTTGTCAAACCCTGTTCTGAATTATGATCTCTACTCTTTGACTTCTGTGAAACTGTATCTGCCTGCAAACTGCAGGCAGAAAAAATTATTCCCATGTAATCGGCTAATTTTATCCACTACTTTCCTGCTAACTGTTTAAGAATTAAGTTTTAAGAAACCAAAATAATAATATGATGGCAACATTGAACATAAATCTATCATCTGTGAACCAAAAGGTTTTGCCTTATCCATATTTCTCCATGGCCTGGATTGTAATAAATTATTTTGAGTTTAACTATGTCATTGTAAAGCATTATGTAAAGTATGTGATCATGTTTAGAGTGTATCCTGAATTTCAGTTGTGTTTTTTTTTTTTTTTAATGTGGCTCTCAAGTGACAGCTTCAAAAACTGCAACAAACAGTTCTACAATGACTGACATCTGAATACAGCCTTTAATACGACTGAGGTAGTGAGAGACAATTTGATTTTACTAGGCTTTACCACACCTGTTAGGAAAGTGACTTTCAAATTCATAAAAAGAATGAATTTCATAAAATCCATAGGAAATTTGGTTTAGATGTATAATTTAACATATATTTGAAAATATTCAAATAGCTACATGTAGAAAAGCAGAGAAAGCTCAATTCTAAAATAGTGTTCAGCATTTATCGCAGAAGAAAGACAGCCAAAATAGAGGCCACCACTCTTGAGACTCTAAGATTGCCAGATGGATCTGACTGTTCATTTAGATTGCACTACTGATCAAAGCATACCTTCCAAACTGGGTGTAAAAAAACCACTCCCGCTACAAGAAGGTGTGCTCTGATAATAAAATTTAATAATTACTTTTCTAAAGTGTCTTTCTCACCCAATTAACAGGCCATTACTGTCAAACACTTAACAGGTTATGTATCGTAGTGTAGTGCACCAAGAAATGGAGGGCCAGAACTTTTCTGTCCAGTGTGATTTTGTAGGATCAGTGGTGCCCTGTGCCTTCAGTATCATGGCACTTGTGCTAGGAGGCTTGATCCTAAAATCCAGGTGCAGGATGGGATGAGATGCAGGATGAGATGAGTCAAGCCTCTGGATCAAATTGACCAGAGGTGTTCAGAGAGATCTGGTGTTCTATGCAAAGACAGTCAGGTAGGATTGCACAGACCTTTCTTTCTAGAAAGATGTGCACATGTGAGATGTTTAACTGCTCCAGTTTGCAAGGACAGATATGAAAACTCTCTTTTGAATGCGTGCTGAGACAGACTTCTAGAGACTCTTCCAACCAAGAGCACACGTCTGAACCAGTCATCATAGAATCACAGCATGGTTTGGATTGGAGGGGACCTGTAAGACCATCTCGTTCCACCCCCTGCCATGGGCAGGGACACCTTCCCCTATCCCAGGGTGCTCCAAGTCCCGTCCAACCTGGCCTTGGACACTTGCAGGGATGGAGCAGCCACAGCTGCTCTGGGAAACCTGTGCCAGGGCCTCACCACCCTCACAGTCAAGAATTTCTTCCTAATAGCTTATCTAAACTTAGGGGGTTTTTGGTTTAAAGCTATTAGTCAGGACTTGTTTTATCTAGCTTTTTTCCTTAGGAGCAGCTGGACTCAGAGTTCTGAAAATTTATCTTCTGAGATAAGAGCCAAACATTCCTATAATCTGGACAGCACTTCAGTTTGACACTATATTTGTGCAACTATTATGAGTAATAAATAACACCAAAAACTCCAACATGAGTGACTTTTCAACATTAAGAATTTTTAAAAATACTGTAAGAAAATAAGTATCTGTGAAAGACAGAGGTTGAGGCTTAGATGGAGCACAGCTTTCGAAAAAACAGCATTAACTCCTCTGCTTTGGGGAGAAAGTCCCAGTGGAAAGTCACATGTTTTAAATATGACTTCCTAGAATAAAAAAATTTACAAAGAAGATCAGATGTGTGCATGATCCAGCCTAGACCATCTTTGGAAATATTCTGTAAGAGGCACTTTTTGTGTAGCTGAGTTAGTTTCTCACTTGTTTGAAAACAAAATGCCTGTTTCCCTTCTTATAAAGTCACTCCCTTTGTTTCAGCTCCTTCTGCCTAAGCACTTAAGCATATTGCATTATACACACTGTGAAATTTGGGGGTGTAAATCTTCCCTCTGTGTAGAGTCCTTGTTTTTTGTTTATAAAAAATAGAGTGTAAGGGGACATAAAACGTAAGTGAATCAAGCCCTCAGCTAGCATTTAATTGATAAGAACTAAAGCTAATATTAGATAACAAATAAATGGTCTGTTGCACAGGCATTTAATTAAACACCAAATTAATGCAGTAATGACCTACTGGAACTAACAGCCAGAAATGCTTTACTGCAGGCAAGCATCTGGAATGTTTCACCTTTTTTTTTTTTTTTCCTCTTCTCTCCTGTACAAATACATTGAAAAGACACACATTCATTTTTAATACTCAGTCTGGAGGGCTTCTGCTTTGTCCTTTACCCTGTCTGAAACCCTAACATCACTGGACACCAAACAACCTTTGCCAGTGCCTCTTTCCTGAGAGGCAGAGCAAACAAATGGTGAGTTGGTGCTCCTTTCTCTTCCCCCTCCACACCGCCCTTCTGTGTCATTATCTACTTGAAACTCAGCCCCGTACACCTTGGGTGATTACACACTGCCCAGAAGATTAATTGCAGACAGTACTTTGGATAATGGTCTCATGTACGAAGCCTACCATGCCGTGGAGAAGGCACAGCAATCAATACATTTCTTTATCTGTACAAGTCCATGTCTATAAAAGTGCTTTCAATCATAGTGCAGGATATCTGAGAGGCGCGGAAGATTGGCTCTGCTCAGATCCACTCAAAAAGCCTCCTGTACGAGCCAAAATATTCAAGAGAGTCTTTAAGGGCACCTCAGTTATGACTTGTCATCCTCTGCCATGGCATATGAAGTAGTACTACAGAATAAACTTGAGAGTCTCTAAGTTACTGTATATATATATAAGTATATATATATATATTTATATACACACACACATATGAGTTACTGGCTCTGCTGGCTCTGGAGATTGAGCAGTCAGGTCCACATCTAACTGGTTTCCTCTGCAGTCGGTGGAGAGAGATATCCACTTCCCTTCAGTGGTTGGTGGAAATGTTGGGGTGAGCTCCAGGTCTCCTGGCAGAGCTTTGCTTTCCCGATGGGATGGGTAAGGGTCCTGAGTCTCTGTCTCAGCTAGATACTGACATATATAACAGTTGTGTCTTTACAAAAAAAACTAAGAGGTTTATGAATATTAAAATAGATTTTTCCTCTAAGGATACAACTCTAGGCCAGTCTCATCCTAGTTTCAAGCTATTCCTGTTTCTGCTTTTAACAAAAAGGAGAACTCCACATTCATCTGTCCTGTTGCAATACCACTTGAGTTCCATTACACATGTAAGTGTACGGGGTAAGGACTTAGGAAAACACAACTTCAACAGTTTTCTCACTAATTATGGTTGAAATGATACAGGAAGTGAGGGGAAAAGTATTTGTTTTCTTGCACTTCACACGGGACTTGATGCTAGTTATTTTCATAGGTTATTCTAAGGCCTTGAAGCCAAACTCAGTGTTTCACACAGCACAGAAGATGTGAACCATATCTACCTAAACAACTTACTCAATAGACTTCATTTCCTCTTCAGAAGAGATTTTTTTTCTCTAGGTTTTACCTTTTTATTTATCCATGGGCTATGCAGGCTGGGATAGAAACAGAATCAATCTTACATTCAGCATCTCTGGTGTGCTCATCTTCAGATTTTTAATTCATCAGGCTACTCTGAAAAAAAATTATTCATCTAATACTTATTGCAATGTGGTCCCAACCTGAAAGAGAGACAGAGCAGGACTTTAGATTCCTGGTTTACAATCTACAAGTGATGTAGATACGTTGTATTATCAATAGAATACTAGTCAAAACAGATAATGGAGTCTAGAACACCATTCATTTAATCTGAAAACACACACTTGCATTTGTAGAACAGAATAATGCCCTAGACTCTGTTCTCTACACTGAGGGGGTCTTCACTGCCCATGCCTTAGATTAGAAACCTGAAATCAAGTGAATTTATCACAAACTTGATACTAGCATAATAGTTATCATAGTAATAACAGTAATCATAATAATAATAATAATCACAACAACTGCAAGGAAATTGAAGAGATTTGTAATGGTCCTGATGATTCAGTAGGTGTCTGAATGCTGACTGAATCTTTCAGCTTCTGCCTGGGCATTAAGTGTCACCAGAGTCATTGTTTTGTGGATGAGGGATAAATCTAAGGCCTTTGCTTGCCATTACATACTCTTATCATTTTATAAGAAATAAGGGTTGACCTCACGGTCTTTGCCACATGACAAAGGGGAATTATAATCTAGTTACTAAAATTCCTCTTGCAGCTTCCAGTACAGACCTTGTTTTCGTTTCCTCCACAGTTAGGAACAAGCATCATCCATTCAAGTAACAGTTCTTGTGTGCTGTAGAGAAAGCAGCAACTTTTCAAGACTTTGACGCTAAATGAATACACAAACACGTCCATGGAAATCTATGATTACTCACACACTCTTCAGGCAAATTCCATTCCCGTTTATAGTCACTGACTCTCACTGTGATCACTTTGATGCTTGGCTTGAGAGCATTTATGCTGATATAAGTAATGCAGAAACTCCTGAATGAGGAGCAAATTCTCTTTTTTTTTTTTCTCAGGCAATAGATAATGTGCTAGCTACACCTGCTCTAAACAAAAGTACAGGTAACACCTCCCATCAGAGCACTGAGCAGTACTAATTAGTTCATTAAGCATCCCAGCATCCCTGTGGGGTAGGTATGTATTTTATTATCCCCAAGTTAGCAGGCAGGTAGAGTTGACTACTTCAAAGACACACTTATGGTAAATGAAGGAACTCTAACGCCTACTCCTTTGTTCTACTGGGTAAACAGGCAATAGTTCAAGGCAGCTTTAGTTCCATGTCCCATTATCTTTGTTGTTTTCTCTGTGTCACGTGGCAATGCAACAATAATGTAAGAAGTCACTTTTTCCACTGCTGAAAATAGGGATTGTTACAACAGGATAGCTTCCTGTTATAATAAAGGCAGCATTGTTGAATATTTAGGGCTTCTACAAACAGCCCCCTGTGTTCCTCACGCTCACATACCTTTTCCTGTAAGGTTTGAAGGAAAGCATGGTGTGACTTTGAGAACAAACCCGAGCCTTTCCAATGCATCCTGCATTGTACACATGTGTACACAGTATATGAGCTGGTGCTACTAGGGATAAGGCATCTGGAATATCAAGTTCAGATGGCTCAGAACCAGATTGAGCTCATAAAATGAACATTACCACAGCCACAAAACTAACCGAGGTAATCATGTACTATTTAGACAAGCAGCAGCATTGCCCTTTGTGAAGGGCTTTGGAATGTGCAAGTCAAGTGTATGGTTGCATAAAGATTGGGGATATTACACCCAGAGAAATCCTCAGAAGACAACAGCATCATTAACTATTTACATCGTGACTCTACCCATTATCACATTTGACAAACAGTTTAATTTCAAGGAGGAAAAACAAAAATAAAAAATAAAACAAACACACAAAGACACAAAGAGGGAAAGAAGAAAGCTGTGCGTCAACAAAAGCAGTTCAGAAATGAAAATCAGGCAAGATGTCAAGCACCTCGAAGGAGAGAGATGAGAAGTAAAATGTTCTGCTGTTTTCCCTGTTCATTTACTTTCATTTGGGATAAATAATGACTATTTATCTAATTTAGAATTTATTGGAACATGGCATTAATTTGAAGAGATGCACAGAGAAACAAAGAGCCTTTACTCTCAGCCTGTCTACACAGTGAATTGAGCAGTCACTTACAGCAATGACAACAGTCAAATTTACCCATATATGAGCAATATATATCACACCCAAAATATCCAAGTAATTGTTAGATTGACTGTTCATGGTATATAAAATTAACCCAAGAGATAATTTGGGCTTAGTGTGAATCATTTGCTACTTTCTTGACCAGGCAGGGTTCATAATGCAGCAACTGTTTGAAAAGGCTGAGCCTATAAAAAGCTGATGAAATTTTTCTGACTGTTCAAAAAGGTTCAGGAATACGTACTGAGAAACTGACAACAGCTAATGTATGAAACACAAAATGTCTGAGCAATTTCAGCCATTTCAGTTAAGGTCAGAAGAGGAAAAACAGATTTCTTAAACATGAGCTGTAAGGAGTTCAGACAATTCATTTTGTTCCCGTCTGAATCAGACTAAGGTGAGAATAATTTTTTACATAGGGAATTGCTAGAGCTGCCCAAATGATCTGGTGGGCAGCTCAAATCTTGATGCAGATCTGCCAAGCAAGTCCAGGGCTAGGATGAGTGGAAACAGACTCAAGTTGCACCAGGGGAGGTTTAGATAGGGTATTAGGAAAAATGTCTTCACTGCAAGTGTAGTTAGGTCGTGGCACATCTGCCCAGGCCAGTGGTGGAGCCACCATCCCTGAAAGGATTTAAAAGATGTGTGGATGTGGTGCTTGGGGACGTGGGTTAGTGGTGGCCTTGGCAGGGTTATTGTTTGTACTTGATGATCTTAGAGGTATTTTCCAACCCAAATTCTTGTAGGATTTTGATAGGTACTAGATAGAGCTGAGGAGCAAGGTTTTCTACAGCTATAGAGTACCTCAAACAGATCTGACTAGAACAGGAAACTGTGACCAAGCAGAAGGCATTTTATTTTTTCGTCAACTCAATAAAACACTTTGCCAATCATCCAAATATTATTTCCTCATAGATGGGGATTATCTAAGGAATAATGTTCTCATTGTGGGAGAGTGACTGTTCCCATTGCATTTGGTAGATCACAAAAATTTTTACACTTGCCATATTATATAGCATCATACTTCAGTCCCATCAATTGGGGATATTATGCAAACAACTCCTTATCCATATTTTAAGGGTGAAGGTATGAATAAAAATGTAAGCTCTTTGTCAATCTGCTTTTAAATATGTGATATACACACAAGAAAAAGAATTAAGGCAACACACTTCTTTAATTCTGCCTATTTTAATATGCCATTAATTATTTTTCACTGCGTTTTTCATTTCTGAAAGGAGAGTACCTGCTTAGTTAGCACTTATTAAATGCTGTCTTTTTAATTCATAAAGGAAAAACAGTCTCATATGTTTATTACATATTATTCAACTTTTATTTTGAAGACAGAATCATTTATTTCTTCCCAAGCTTTTCAGCAGTTCTCAACAATATACCATCTGTCTGCTTTGTAGGCATGAATATATTTAACTTCACAACAAGACCAAAAATGTACTGTGTAGGTGGGGATATTGAGGCACAGAGCACCAAGTGGAAAAATGCTGTCTAACTTCGAGGGTGTGTTTTTTTGTGAGAATAATATGACCTAGTCTTTCCTCTAAGTCCTTTTAGGATGCTGGCAGCGGTTTCTGAGAGCTTCTTATGCAGCTCCATCACTGCTGCCCCAAGAAGGAGGATGAGCCTGTAGGTGTGGGAATGCCAGCAGAGGTACTGGGGGCCAAGGGTGACTGGAAATGTGACTCTGGAGCCACGGGTGGGGGTCGGATGAGGATCCTCACTGGGGCTGGTCTGGGCCAGGAAAGCCTATGAGGATCCAGAGGGCTCAGCACCAAGTTGCAACCATTCTTCCCATCCCTTTCTGCTTTTCAAATGCCCTTTAGACAGTGAATTTCAGCTTTCTCCTTTAGTTTCTCTTCCTTGTCACTCTCAAAGTCTGTCTGTCCCAGGCACCTGTCTCAGACTCCCATACTCAAAGCCAGGTTCCACACCCAGTTGCCACATCCTCTTCACGCTCATGATATCCTTCAGGCTGCCTTTGTGTTCCAATACATTAAAATTCTCTAGCACCAAAGACCAGATAAATTCCTTTCTTCCTACCCATCCTTATCAAATTACTCCTCATGTCAAGAAAATCTTTTGCTTGCCTTTAGATCAGCCTTTTTTTTTTTTTTTTTGTCATGGAATCATAGAATATTCATAGTTAGCAGATATCAAGAAGGATCATCAAAGTTCTGGCAATGCACAGGAGAACCCCAGGAATTCCACCCTGTGCCTGAGAGCATTGTCCAAGCATTTCTTGAACTCTGTCACCTTTGGTGCTGTGACCATTCCCTCGGGAGCCTGTTCCAGTGCCCAACCACCCTCTGGAAGAAAAATCGTTTCCTAATATTTAACCTAAACCTCCCCTGACAGAAATTCATGTATTTTCTATGCATCCAGATCAGAGTATGCTTAAGCACTCTGGGTGGAGATGATTTTTTTTTTTTTTTAACTGCAACTACTAAATTCTAAGATATCATTGCTAAGCAAATAATTTCATTTTAGAAAAACATGCAGTCACACAGAGATTTCATAATAACAATATGCATACATGTGCACAGAAATAGACATGCAAAACCATTTATGAGCAGCTATATAGCTTAGAAAATTTGAATTTGATTGCACAAGTTGTCAAAATTATTATTAAAAACACGTGGGAACTTTCCAGTAAGGGTTGCTGTCATCTTCACTGAGAATATTTTAACCAGAGATCCCCTCTGTAACTAAAATAAGTTCCAAAATTAATGTATAAGATAAACAAAATATGAAATATGCATACATTACATGATATATGGCAACTCCTGTTATATTTAGATCAGCAAATTTTCTTAATCTGGATTAAAATATTAGCAGACTAAAACTTTAGAAGATTATGTTCAGGATATTCCTGTATTCATACATAAATTTGGACATTTAAATCAGTGTTTAAAGAGCTAAAATATGTCTGGTTTAAGAGTTCTCAGTACACCATTTCCCCTGACTTTTCTTCAGAATTTTGGATAGGGTAGTGTTTGTGCTATTTCTGGTTAATAATAAAATTCTAAAAAAATACCATTTTATGAAGTCTGAAGTTATTTACCAAGTGAAGACAAATTTAGGGAAGAGATTCAGCCCAAAAAGGGAGCAGAAAATAAAGTCCTAAAAGGTTAGACCATTTCTTACAAAGTTCACTTTTTTCTTTTAAAATTACTCTTGAAATTGTCTGCTGACTCACTGTCAAGTCAAAGAGAAAACACTTTAAACATAAGTAATATTTTACCATAACAAATGCTCTTGCATACCATATGGGTGGGAAGAATTAGTGATCTTTTTCTTTTTTTTTTCTTTTTTTCTTTTTTTCAAATTCAAATTAAAAAAAAATGCATTTGTCTACTCATTATTTATTTTCCTTTCAGTTTCTTAGCTTTTCCAGGAGCTGAACTTTTCCTTGCTTTCATAATTCTCGTGCAATTCATCTGAAAATCAGATACTGTTTTAAAAAGACATGTTCAGAATCATGGCAGCATTTTTTAAATGATGCTGTTTAATATTTTTATCTTCAGGAAAGCATGTGGCAGTGATAATTACCTGAATTTGATGATCTGCACGGCTAACACCACTGCACTACTCTGTGTCAGTGGTATAAACAGTGCCCCCATAGTACCCTGTGAAATGTCCCATTGCAGTAATATCAAGCTGTCATGATTTCATAAAATGCAGATGAAGATTGGTTTCGCTGTCATTCTTTGCGTACTAATCAGGGAAATCCATAGAATGAATATAAAATTAGAAAAAAAAAGTTTCATGCTGTGCAGAACAGAGAAAACACTATTTCAGACTGTGGGGAAGGTTGTTTCAGAATTCATCTTCGAACAGGTGAGCCTTTAGAATAAGCATCTTAATTCAAAAAGCAAAATGAGGACAAAATGACACAACATTTCGAAAGGTACCCACTAGTTGTTGGGGCTTTTTTTTCCCCTAAATTGATGCCTTGATCTTGCTTCCTTGACATGATGCTGCAGTGTCTTTTCTCCTGCTTGACTAGACAGATAGGCCATGTCTCGTCTACTGCAACTGCTGTTATATGGTATTTATTTTGCTGTCACCACACATGATCTGGTTTAATCTTTGTGGACAGCATTGAATTCTATTAATCCACCTCTCCAGACACGAGAGGTACTGCCTCACCTGAATGCCTATGTTCCAAATGTACGGAAACCAACCCATTAAGCCATTCATGGAAAAGCCAAAGAAAAGCCATATCAGAATTTTCTTAGAAATAATCCAAGTGTTTCAGGTGGTAAATATTACAGGGACTTATTCAAAGCCTGTTGGATTGACTGTCACTCTGCTAGTGTTAGTGAAGTTAACACAGCAGTGGATACAAGCACAATTCCTGTACATTCCTTAGAAAAGAATTTCAGCACAGCAAACATTTTGAACAAAGTAAATTTTATCCTCCTTACATATTTGCTCTTTTTTTTTTTTTTTTTTTTTTTTGGGGAGATATTTTTCTTCCTAGCTGATGTGGAACAGAAAGTCATAACTTTGGATAATCCAGGAATAGAGCCAAAATGCCACAACTTGATTATGAATGAAATGCCATCTGGATTCCACATTCAGGCTGATCGACAAAAGTCACTAGAATTCTCCGTGCCTCCATACCCATCTCTAAAGCTAGCCAAATGGTAATAAGAATGACCTTCCAATAAGGCCTTTTTTTCTTTTTTCCCCCTATACAATATTTCTAAACCCCTGTTAGATCTTAGGACAAAAGATGGTATACTTCCTCTCATAATACAGCTTTATGTATTTCTTTTTCAGAGCACTGACTGGGCCAAGGACTTTAATTGAGCTGTCTTGCAATTTTCGCACACAGCTTATTTTTCTCTGACGACTTCTCACAAACTCTTTTTTACAAAGCATAGTTATGTTAAAGTGTAAATGTCATTCCCTTTTGCTGAAAAGTCTTTATCTTTATTCTTGTTGTTAGATTTTCCACATTAGTCCTGTGTCTCTCTGCATCTTGCAAGACACCACTATTTCTTTGTAGGGATGCTTTTATTCTTACCATGCATATGCTTGATAACCTCTCCTTAAGATTCCCTTTTAGTGTGTGCTAGAAGATGTTCTTGAACTTGTCCACAGCTATTTCTAATTTGTCTCATCTTCATCAGTCAATTTAAAGGAGCATAAAATGTCATCTGCCTCATCCGTCACCATGTGTGTATTAATGTATTTATCTGATTCACTTCCTCTTGCTCATCTAGGCTTGATGCTATTCTGAATCTTTCAGATCTCCTAATTTATTTCAGTCACTCTTCAGGCTTACTGAAGTTGAATTTCTCAGGTGAACTGGTCTGAAGTGATGTCATGCTTTAGCAGTTCTATAAGCAATTATCATCTTAATAGCCTGTAAGCCCTGTTTTGTATGCTCTCTTTTGGTCTGCAGCCAAGCAAAGGAGTCTGTTTACTCCCTAAACTCTTCACTTTCTTTATGGAAGCAGGAAAAGAAGCAAACTAAACAAAAACTGGCAAAAGAAACCTGTCTTTGCTGGATAGCTTGTCATTGACAACATTATATTGACTTGAATGCTGATGCACCTGTATCGTTGACTGTGAGCAGTGATAACTGATCTATTTCATTCCAGATAACCTGAGTGGTCCTTCTGGCTTATGTAGTTCTCAAAGTTTAGACCAAGCTGAGCTCAGTCTTGCATGAATCTAGAGAAAAACTTTGACAAACCCCTTTAACACTCTTGCACTCTGGCTTGGGCCAAAGAAGAAAGTTTAACAAGGGGACATTTCACCTCATTTAAATTTAGGATATTGACCCATGGGTGCTAATGATCTGTCCCTGGAAGTGTTCAGTGCCAGGTTGGAGGAGGTTTGGAGCAACCTGGTCTAGTGGAAGGGGTCCCTGCTCATGGCAAGGGGCTTGTAACAACATGAGCTTTAAGTTCCCTTCCAACCCAACACATTATATCATGATTTTAAACCTTAACCTCCACTGAGGCTATTTTTGGTAGTTAGCAGAAATGGATCCATTCACCTCCGGAGGATGACTCTGTCTCCATACAGAAGGATCCTCAGCAGCCAGCTCTGAGTAAGAAATAATAGGAATTATCTCATTAGATATATGTGCCAATATCTGAAGAAACTCCTGTAGATTCTTTTAATGGGAGTAACCAACATCCCTGATATGTAGTTTGCAGGTTCTTCATTTCATCTTAAACTTGAAATCTGCATTTTGTCACCTGGGCTGTATTGTAATCTTTACCAGCTGTAATTAGTAAATCTTCATTTCATGCATAAAGAATTAACATTAAGTGTGATCCTTACAGAATGAGGAAACAAAAAAAAAATTAATTGTTAGGCCACAACCCTTGATTTTTGATATAAAGCACAAGGAAAATTAGGTTGGGGTGGATCTGATTTCTATCATTAACAACTCAGAGAAATTTTTATGTTCAACAGCAACTAACAGTAAAAAAAGTCTTGAAGGAAATTCTAGATGCTATGTGTTTCCACATTTCCAGGGGTTCCCAAGCCACCTTGTAATTTGTTGTCACTTTGTCCCTTAGACAAACTTGGATTCTTTCCCCGAAAAAGTCACGTTTTCAGCAGGATAGAGATTTCTCCCTCCGCCACACTTTGCACATAGGGAGAAGCACAGATGTGAGCTTCAATGCAATCATCAAGATTTTTTAATTTAAAATATAAAAACATTGGTTAACATCCCCTTTTCCATTTGTCCTGATAACCTCTACAAGAGTGGAGCCCTTTGGAGTATTTGACAAAGTTGAGAAATAAATAAGAGCGTTATTTAAATTTCCTGAAGATGTTTTTCCTGGCAATGGAATATACACCATCCCAGCCATGTTAATATGTCCTCTTTCTGCTGTTTTTTTAATACCACACCGGTGCATTGGCTGAAGCTGACCTGAGAGTTTCCATGATACAAACACAGCCCCTTGTGTGAAGCAGTGAGCTTTATCTATAGTGACAGGATGCTCTTTGTGCTTTTTTCTGCTTCTGTGTTACGCACACGGATTTATTTACAAGTGGAAATACAGCAGTGACTACCCTTTGCTGCCGACAGCAGATGAGCTCTGCACTTTATTTAACTGACTTTGTGTCAGTTTCAATTTCTTGGCTGCTTGGAGTGCAGGTTCTGTTGGTCCTTCCAAGGTATCCTTTGATCTTGCTCTGTGTTTGGTTTCCTGCTTTACCCCTTGGGCCTGTGGTTTGCTGCAGGACTCCTTCCCCCACCTCCATCCTTTGTGTCTTGAAAGAAAACAAGTACACTTTCACATGTATTATTTTACAGACTCCCATGATCATAGAGGAAGGCGAAATCAGGTCTTCCATTACAATGTGCATCACTGTAGCTCTGCTTTGCAGTCGTACCAATACTAAATAACAATTCATTTTTTATATTTTTAACACCATATAGACCAAGACTTGATTTTTCTTTATAAAAAGAGGAGAGATTTAATTTTCTGTTGCACCAGTTAATTCCTGAACACAGGTCAAAGCCAAATAAGGGTCAAGGGAACTACATTCACATTGGTCTCTATTCTGGAATAATGGATGTGTTTCCCAGTTGCAGGAAAACATTAGATCTTAAGGCTACTCTCCTTTCTTACACGTGAGAAATGAGAATTGCCCTGGTTCCATGGTGTCTGGTCAACTTCATATTCCCTTACCTTCTTCTGATGCAGGTTAAACAAAGGCAGCCTGTAAATGTTTTGTAGCTTGCAATGATCATGGAAACTCCTTAATCTCTGGTTCCTTCTTCTAATTACTTTACTGCACTATGTAGGNGATGATCATGGAAACTACTTAATCAAGGAATGTTCTCTGGTTCCTTCTTCCAATTACTTTACTGCACTATGTAGGGTACCAAGGTGATATAAAATTATTAGAAAAGAGTTCAGATGCAGGCTCTGGTAATAGAATTGCTAAGTAGAATAAAATGCTACAAAAAGTAAGTGATAAAGTATGAGAAAGTTATTATTTTAGGTTTTGGACCAGAAAAAGACAAGTCTAGGCTTCTCAGTCACAAAGCACTTTCCTCATCTTCCAGAAAGAACCCAGGAACAAAAAAATCACAAGCTACTCTAACCTCACAAGAAGTTTTGACATGCTTTATAATTTCCAGCAAGCTGAAGTTTCAAAAGCATCAAGCTTTGTAAGTCATTCTTCTCTGAGTTCCTCCAGAGTTAATTAGTGGGAAAATAAAGAATGCAATTAATGTTCACACGTACATTTTTAATATGTGTGCCTGTGTGTATAAGTGTCCATCTCTTTGGACCATCTTCTGTGTTGGGTGGCATATCTAACTATGGAATCTAAGTACGAGAAACTAGATATGCACTTTACAGCAAAGAGATGGGAGAACTTCACCTTTGGTTGCCTAAGCAGGAACATATTTAACACCGCAGATGACTGACCCATAATAAAGGCCGATCTCTGCCTACCCACGACGGCTCTGGTACCTTGGCTCCTTCCATACAGAGCAGGGCTGTCTGTGACCTGTGTGCAGAGCCTACATCATGGGTTTAGTGCCAGTTAAGTCAGTGTTTGTCTGAACTAGGCCTGATCAAAAGAAGAGGACTATAGATACTGGAACTGATACCTCAATGCCAAACCAAAGTCAGTATTCATTCTCTAAAACTAAAAGCAGGGAAGAAGTGATTTTCTTTTGTCTTGCAGTGTTAGATCGATGGTCTACACAAAATAAAAAAGTTTTTAGGTCTAGTCTGCAGCAACTATATATGTGTGTCATAAACCACTGCGTCAACTTCAAGAGATATCCTAAAAAGTGCCCCTCATATTTTTTTTTGTCAGTTATTTACATGGCATGTTTTTTTTGTTTTGTTGGGGTTTTTTTGGTTTTGGTTTTTTGGGTTTTTTTTCAATTAGGTAAGTCGGCAAAAGAGGACAAGATTGACTGAGTTACAAAAGTAGTTCCTTTTATAGCTTGGGGTATATCCCAGCCATACTTTGACAACCGTCTCTTTTCTTTGAATTCCCTATAAAACACATGTAAAGAGATGGAAATACGCTGCAGAATGATTCATCCTGGTTCTCAACCTGCATAATCAGAGCACCAGGTCTGCTGAGACCATCACTGAGCTCAGCAGTTGTTGGAAACAAGCTGGGTTATAGAAATTTGGGACTCTTCAGACACTCTGTGAATTAAATTACTGTGATGTAAGCAATCAATGAGTGATGCCTCAGCAACTAGGAGAAATCATATTTGGAGATGACAGTCAGATGATGAGACAGGTAATAGAAATTTCATCTATGTCCCATAGAAATTAAGAAAAGAAGCCCTGAAGGGGTGTGGTACTGAAAGACAAAGTTCATATTCTTTTTCTCTTTGAAGTCACTGACCAAATTCAGGCTGACTTTAAGATTCATCTTTCCTTAAACTTGGCAATTTTTCAGTTCATGTAAAAATGAAGTCCCTGTAATGGCATATAATACCTTTTCTTTTTCGTGTTTTAATCGATTTTTAAGGTACACGTCAAAGTAGGACACAACTGCTAGTTCATGTGCTATTGCAACAATATAGGAAAGATGTACTCCTGTTTAATCAAAATTTAATCAACTGTAATAAAAGTGAACTACATAAAGTAGAATTTCATGTCTGCATTCTAAGGATGTTCTACATTTTCAGGAAGTCCATATCCATTCCTTCTACTTTTCTGCACTTAATCATTTAACTGAAAGTTTCTTTTTGGAAGTGCAAAACTGGGAATATTTTTCTCACACCAACTTCTTCCAAAGTCCAAAGCACGACTTTGAACAGCATAAGCTGACAGTGTGGTAGGACAGTGTGAATTATCTGTGCCTGATTCCAGCAGAGAGCCTGGAACCAACATGGAAACCCGTTAGTGGCCTTGAATGACCGTGACCGACTAGAGCCGGTAGGTTTTGTCTTGTCAGAGTTTTTGATACAGGTCACATAGCATGGCTGGGGATTTGGAGAAGCCCTTGGATCATCAGAGTGTGCACAGTCACGCTTTGAACTGCAGTGTGGACATCCCCCACATACTGATGTGGGACTGCTGTTGCCTTCTTTAACTCTCAGGCCAAATGTCTCCTTTGCTACTTTTCCATATCCCAGATACATCCTTAATTCCTTCTTATTCAAGTGTTTCCCACTCCAACCACGTCATTACCAAAGATATTCATTTCTGAAATACTACTGGATTTTCACATTAATTCACTTAACATCACCCCAGAAAATATGATTCTCCAGAGTGAATATAAATTCTACTTATCGATACTTAATGTGACCAATTTTCTTACAAATTCTTTTGCCACAACTTCAGTAGCTATATTAACCTAAAAATCATACAAACAAGAAGAGTTCATTTTCTGTTCAGAGCCCTACATTCCCAAGAGCTCTTTGCACAACAGAAACTTTGCTTTCCTTTCAGGTATTTTCAGTCTTTGTCTGAGAACTTAGGCAAAACACTTTTGATCTTTATAAATAAAACAACTGCTTCCAAGAGGCTGCATTCACACGATTTTTCTTCCATGGTCTCTGCAGTCCTTCATGATACTTCTTACAAAGTCACAGCACATTTCTTAGACTCTTATGCAGATATCTCACTCTTTTCTCTCTCTATTTCAAGTATTGGCAACAGTTTATGCTATTTTTTTACTGCCAAAACTTGAATTATTCTCTTCCTATTATCTTTAACTTGATAAATTTTAATAGCTTTTTCTAAGTTTAGGTCAGGGTGCTCTAGGACTCTTGTCTCACTTTTTGGTCTTTGATTTCTACTGTAATCTGATCTCCCATCGGAGATTCATTGAACTCTGCATCTATTCCGACCTCTTACAATTTTTTTCCTCAGCTCTGTTACAAGGGATCCAAAGTTTCTCTCCAAAGTCTTCAGTGAAACCAAGCTCTTTCAAAAGTTAATTTTTTTCCAAGATCAAAAAAGTCTTCAAAATTCTTTAGTTCTTTATGAGAGGTAGCTTACATTTCCTCATTCATGTGTAGAATATTCAATTAAATTTCCAGTAATGATAGAATTTGTAGCTGCTATTCTTATTCATCTATATACCTCCATTTTCTGCTCTTTATTTTCCAGGTACAGTTATCTGTCTGTAACACTATTCTATGTAAAATGCAGTTTTCTTATGTGACAATTAGAACACTCAACATTAGCAACTCTGAATAAAATAATGTGAATTATGAAAAATAACAGGTGAGCTCATATGTCAGCCTGTTAGCCTTGGAAGGGTCTTGAGAGAGGAGGGAACTTGTATATTTAACTTTGTTTACCAGCCCATCAAACCCTCACAATTAATCTACTTTCTGTAGAAGGGGGGATACCTTTTCTTAGTGTAGATGTAATTTTTTCCCAAGTGGATAGTAGTCCACACTACCTGCAGGTCTTCTCTGGGTCCTATTTGTGTTCCTATGCAGCTCTAAGACAATTTGTGTTTGTATATTTGTGCTTACACAGAAATATCGCATTTAATGTATCTAAAATACTGTTCAGCCCCTTATAGTCATGGTTTTTTACCGTATGAAACTGAGACCAGGTGTTAAGCCTCCTAGAAAATAGCAGGAAAATATGTGTCACTGTCTGAGGCTACAAAGGAGAATTGTGTAGGGCAGAAGGGCCAAACCACTGCAGCCTGGACTGGATTGCCTAGAGATCTGGACTTTGAATGTGCTTCCTCCCCGGTCACCACTTGGTTTCATCTCTGAGGGAGTGAATTGCACCACTCCCACACACCTGCAGACAACAGCAACAGTGTTGTGACGTAGATGATGCTTTGCAGATGATATGAGGATCTGTTCCAAAGTGCCCCTCTAGAGGGATTTTGTTTCCTGCTGTGGAGATGGCCTCTATGGATTTGCGTTGACTGCCTAAAAATCACTCAAACACACGCAGAGATCTACCGATCACACATGTTCCACAAGTTCATGCTTAATGATCCTTTGTTTAGTGTGGTAGATTGTGTGTTGTGAACCTAACTTTGTGCTTTGATCTGACTTCACAGTGATAGGTAGGTAATGGCTGTTGGCCTACAATTCTGCCTTGGATGGCTTTTGTGCATGACTGATATATCCCCAGAAACTACAGACAACATATCCTGATTCCTAGTAGAATGATTTTTCAATCCAAGAGAGTCCAGAACCTCTGGGATGCAGAAAGTTGCGTCTACGCCTTCCTCCCTTGCTGTGGCTTGTACATTTGCTTTACTGAAGGTGGTGAGATTAAGAGCTGTTTGGATTCCAGCATTTGAATGGATTTCAGGGCTGCCATGCATAAACAATGCAGAGGGAATATGTACCTTACAGCATGACCACTATGGGTCCCTGTGTTGCCTTTGACACCGTCTGTGCAGAAAACAGCAACGAATGCAGCTGGAAAAGTTTGTCCCACAGTTTCATGCTGTCTCAGCGCATGTGAATGGGTGCCTGATTTTCCTTCTCTAAGGTTGATTGAAATCATTCCCTTTTGTCAGAATGATTCAGGCACTTCACAGCAGTTTAAGCAGGCACCTCCCAGCATTTCCAATGGACTCACCATGTGGCGGTGGCTGGGTTGATGCAATGTGCAGCACTCCATGGAGCCTTGCTTTTTTGTCCTTACACCAACGCAGATCTGCAGCAAACCTTTTCCCCATTGCCCTTAGAAAAGGTGAAGTGAACAGCATCCCACACTGAATCCAACTGCTCTTACTCAGGATGTGACAGTGTTGCTTTGCAATGACCATAATAAACAGAGGATCCCCCGCTAACATTTCCTACGCACCACGCAGCTTGGCATTTTCAATATATATTTAAAACAACAAACCAAGACAAGCAAGTGCCTTTCCCAGAAATTGCCAATGTATGCTCCGAGATCTCTTGCATTTTGCATTGTGTCAGTCTGTGTCAGAGGCTTCAGGAAAGGTAATATAGAAGATGAATGGAAGTCTATCATCGCAGTGCCAAGATGAAAAAGTGACAGCTCATAATGAAAAGAAAAATAGTTTCCATTTTGGGCCTCTGTAAGTAAGAAAGTGACAGAGCCATGGGAACTGTGAGGCTGAAAAATGGTCCCTTTGACAGACATGCCTGTAAGTGAAAGTGCATGGGATATAATACTAGCCATAATATAGGGAATAATGATTATTTTAGGGATCACATGATTTTGAATAAATCCTTGACTACTCCATGGAAAATGAAACTGAAAGAAAACTAGGAAAAACTGTCGTTTCATTTACAGAATAAATGACCTAAGAATGTTTTTTGGACTCTATATCTGTGATTGAAGCCTGTGAAATGACTTTAGATATACGCAGGGTAACCAAAATGAGAGTCAAGAGCTTCCTGTAAACCTGAAATGGAATGCATTGCTCATTTTTTTGAAAAGGCAAAAAACAAATGCTGTAAAAGAAGGCTCAAGATGATGAGGGTGAAGATTCTGGTCATAAAATCTTTCATAAAACTTCTTTTTATTAAAATCATATATGACATTTTCTTCCAGGTGAGGTGAAATAAGAAATATTTCCTCTTTATGGAATTGCCAACTAAAATATCTATAGAGGCAAGTCATACAGTGTAACTTAAGGCTTAGATCAAAAATAGTGCAAAATTCTGCGTGACTCGTTTAATTTTCAATTTAAACAAATGTCTAAAATCAGCTTCAAGTAACTTGAGACTGTTAAGTCCTTGTATATCAACATAAGGCTCCGTGTAGGTTTCAGTGTATCTGGTTTAGAACTGACTCTGGTTAAACCAGTGTGATATCACCTGATTGCCAAGGCCTTGGGGCAATATTCACCCTGTGCAGAGGGCCAGCAATATCGAGCTTAAGAGGGAATTACATGGTGCGTGAATTCCACCCTAAAGCATATTTAAAATAGTTTTCCCTGCATGGCTTCTTCCTTCACTAGCTTTCCTCAGGAGAAAAGGTTAATAAGGATAATACTTTCTCCTTCCACATGAATGTCTCTTTCAGTGAATTCCAAAGTTCTTAAAAAAGCATTTATAGACTTTTATAAGACGCTGCATTCAATTCTCTTTGCAAGCTCTTTCAGAAAAATAAAATTCTAATAATAAAATGGAAAATGAGTAGTTAAAATTGTTGCTCGGATTTTCCTTTGTGATTTAGGTTTGGGGCTTTCCTCCAGACTAGGAAACTGAGGACACAGATGAATCTCTGCTAGGAACACTCTGTGCTCATTTAGTGCCTTGTCTTCATGTAAAAATTAGAACCATCCTGCAACAGTTAAAATCAATGAGAAAAATCTGCTAACTTCAACTGCAATAAAATTATGGTCTGGGTAGATTGCTGAAAGTCACACCATGAACAGTGTGAAGATTCTTTACTCTGTGAAGATTAGAAACTAGCTCTTTGCCATCACCACAATTGTCTTTCTAGATTTAAGAGACTTTTAACATAGCTAAACGGGGAAGGAACATGGATCCTGTGGTCTAGCATTGAAAGAATTTAAACTTTAAGCATGAAAAGAAATTTTAGGCTACTTAAAGAGACTATAACTAGGACAAATGGGATGAATTTAAGGCAAGAAAAGGCTGACAGTTAGGGAAAAAAGCCTTTCCTAGCAATGAGGACTATTAGACTGCAGGATAGTCTCCCAAGGGAAGTGGTGAAAGCTCAGTTTCTTGAGTCATTTAAAACTGGACTAGACAAAGCACTCTGGAATGTACTCCAGGGAGCAATCCTCTCTTGGCAAAGGGATGCACAAAATAACCCAATAGATCTCTCCTATCTTTCCTTCCTGTGATTCTCCTATTTCATAAAGCTCTGTGATTGAATGGATAGCAGAAAACTTTAACCCCTTTTTCAGAAACAGAAAGCATGTTTGACAAGATATTGTGAGAGGAAAATCCTCTAGCAGAGAAGAGAAAAAGCTACATTTTTCATAGCAAGTTATCAGCTTTTCTCTACTTAAGGTGAAGAATTGTAAAGGATGGTCCAAGACTGCCTACTGGATGGCTGCCATTTTCAGTACAAGTCAATGTTTCGTTTCACAGCTTCCCTAAAATCTCCAGTGGTTTAGATATCACACAATGCTGTAAGGTTGGGCTTTTTTTTCTTTTTTTTTTTTTCCCCTGAAAAAGATGCCACTAAATCCCTGATAACTTAATGATTGTCCTTTTAAAACAGGATTGACTGGCTGCTTTCTTCAAGTTGGGCTTTGATTACACTACATCCTTGCCCAGACTCATACTGAGAAGGAACTACCATCCCTACCCTTGCATGACCCAGGCCTTGGATCAACGTTCGGAGCTATTGGGAGCGAGGAGATATTGCACTTGTCTATTCCCTTTCTCCCTCGAGCAGGTGGGGAAGCAATGGCCTTGGCTTCTGCCTTGCAAGACACCAGCCAAGGGCACAGAGCAGGTGCAGGTGAGGCTGTAATCTGCTGCTGGTGCTAAAGCCATATATTTCTTGCAACTCCTGCACCAAGGATAAAAGTGGGTGGCCCTGTAGGGAGACAGGAAAGGAAGTAAGGCTCTGAAAAAAGTTCCAGATGTGCTCAGACTTCTGTGTAACTATTCAGAGAGCTTGAAGAAACACTTTTGTGGTCCTGTATATGAGTTACAGAGGCATTCAGTAGCATGCATGTGGTTTTTTATAAATTCCTACTGCTGTTGCTGCTGCTCTGGACCCCACTGTGAAAAGCTTGACACAAAGATCAGCTCATCCCTCCAAGCCTGGAGAAGGCAACAGTAGAAATGGCTAGGAATTGGTCACCAAGTTGGTACAAAAATAAATTAATTTATTGTACCAGATTGTATTTCTACTTTTTATTGACTCTGAAGCTTCTCTGGAGCCTCTGGTCTGACCTTTTCCCTGAATAAGAAAGTAGCACATACATTTACTTTACACATATGCACTTTCAGATAGCGTGCACATAAAACTGGCTCTTCTGGGTCAGACCAAGGATCCAACTGGCTCAGTATCAGAAGACAGAGGATCATGGGATAGGATAATGGGGTGATATGGGATAGCTGAAGATGTCCAGGGGAATATAAAGAATTACATAAACATATAATGACACTTCCTCAATGTAACTCCTTCACCTCCTACAGTTTCCTGTTTAATCTGCACATAAAATCCTAGAATATCTGGACTTGGAAAGGACCATAAGGATAATGAAGTTCAACTCCCTTCTCCTCACAGGACTATCTAAAACTGATCCCTATGGCTAGAGTGTCAAGATGCATCTTGAACTTTGACAAGTATTTCCAACACCTGTTGGAAAAGTGAAACTTTTCCATAACTTTTTGAAACCTCAAAAAAATTTAACATCCATAATACCCATACTATTATATGAGCAAATATTTCTAAAGATTAGATGCTTTTCATATATGAAATCACCTATTTTTGAAGCTGTTCATGACCAACTCTCTTTGATTCTTTCCCCACAGTTTTTGCATGGCAAAGCATGTGATGATGGATACAGCAATATGTCAGCTGTAACTGCCTCAAATTGAATCATTTCTTATTTATGAACAGAAAAGTGCTTACATTTGCAATTGTAAAAATTGTCTTTTGGGAAGTGGATTCTGTTATGGCACCCATAACTATAATCAGACAAACAAGCCCCAGTTCTACCCACATTTGCAGATTTACCTGTCACAAAAGCATGTGACTGAGGAAATAATCATTTTAGTTATTCAGATGTCAGTGGAAGGTACCAAAATGCTGAGAAAGCACTCCTGGCTTAGACCTTTTCCTCCTTTGGAAGAGCATCAGCATGCAATTGCAAACACCTTATTCTGAATTTTAAAGATATACAAATTTGGAATGATTATTTTTTACTTTAGAAGAAGAAATACTAAAGGATAAGTCTCTTTCCTTTTAATCTGCGTGGACCTTGGTGACTCTGGATGACGTTTGAACTGCTTGAACCTTTTCATTCCTTCCCAGTCAAGGGGACAGGAGGGGTCTTCAGGAGCTCAGAATAACTTCTACATTGGTAATATTTTCATTGAAATTTCCATTGGAATGGAAATACTTCCTCAAGGGGGATGTCAACTCTGAAAACATTTTCAGCGATCTGGCTGGGATAAGATTTCACTGACATTCTCATTTCATCGTTATTTAAAAACGGTAAATGATAGAGTCTCAGATGTCACTCTTCAGCCTCACTGTTTGAGAAACATGCACTGTAGCTAGTTCTCTGTTGGTCCTTGCTGTTCTGACAAAACACAGCAAATCTGCTGCACTCTGTTTGTAAGGATTAGCGAAATGCTGCCCAGAACTGGAGTTGGTAATTTACCAGGAACCTGAGCTTCGCACTGGATTTGCGCAGAGCATGCATCTGTTACAGAAATCTAGCCCTCTTTTTGTCTTCTAAACACTCTGCAAATATTGAACCATGATGAATAATTCTCTGGGGAAAAAAAAAAAAAACAACAAAAACATGGGGCAACGGCACTGGCACTGGTGTGTTATAGCTGCTTTGTGTTTGGGTATGATTTCTGTGTCTGAAGGAAAACTAACATTACAGCTTTTTTTTCCCAAAGCAATCCAAAGTATTGAAAACATTTGGTGAGATCACGTAGAGGAAAGTACATTTAAAGTAGATTAGAATAACTCAAAAAATTGTGCCTCGTCACTATGGACTCAGCTACCAAAATTCAGTTTGCCAGCCTTGAGACAGAGACATGGTCAAAGACACCTCAGGTTGGTGCCTCCAAGACTGTCAGGATCTTTCAGTTCTGGGACTTCTCCCAGCTGTCTCCCCAGATCCCCTATTATTCTTTGTTATCATTCTCTAGAAGGCTGGCCAGATCCTGCAGGTTTGGCAACCTAAAGCTATTTCCCAGTGAAGGGGAGGCCCACCATGGCAGAATCTAAATTTGCCATGTGGCTGCTGCTGACCTAGGAGCAGTATACTGGATATCTCCAGCCTGCATATTCTGGAAGAAAATCACTGTTCCTAAACTTTGCAGTAGAAAATAGATTCCATGCCACTTGTGGCAGCTGCAGTTCGTATGGATGATTGGTTAGAATGGATAAAAACAGATTTCCCAAACCAACTGTATTCAATGCAACATATTTTTCATATGTTTAATGGAACAGAAATTTTTATTTTAAGAGGCATTTATGAACACTGCTAGCTCTCTGCCTAGGGAGTGAAGACCTGGTAGGGGGGAGAACTAGCAGGTGTAAGGATAAAATTAGTTTTATCACAAAATTGGAAAAGAACTGAGATTTTCACTCCTTACTTCTGCTCTTAGCCACCAATGAAACTCAGTCTTTAGGCACAAAAAGATCCTCCTGTGCTCAGCTACCTCTGTTTAACCCTTTTCTGGGATGTTCAGGAAACAGCACAGCACTCCAGTGCTGGCACACGTAACTCAACAGTGTTGGCATCGCAGCCTTCGATTTGAGCCAATACCATTAAAAAGAACAATTCTTCATTACCAGTCCTGGAAGCTTCCTCCATCGCAATCCTTGCTTCAGAGAGTCAGAGAGCATTTAGTACTTCTGTGGTGAGTCCTTGCAGCCCCTCAGCACAGGAGATGAGACACCGAATCCTCCATCCTCATACCCTGGTTCCCAGTTTTGTTTTAGGGAGGACTCAACACTACTCTCACTACTCCCATTTTGCCTTCCATTAACTGAAAGAATACGAACCAGAGATAGAAAATGAACACTGAAAATGGCTTTGCTATCACTAGATTGCTATTATTTTTATTTTGTGGAACAAAAGGAAGTTAGCAGAGCTCCCAGCTTTGTTTGGATCTGGATTTTACCTCAAATGTGTTCACACATCACCTGTTAATGTCTCCTTGCAGTCATAAAGGACATATTCAGAGAGAATGAGCACTGATTTTTCTTCTTAGAATGTAGTTAGGGGTCTGTTTGTTCATTTTGCAAGGAGATTGAACAACAGATTTCAATGAAAAATTTAAGTTCAGTTTTACATACAAACTTGTAACCATGCCCAGTGTGATACTCAGTGTAATCATTTTTGATGTGGATCTTATTAATACAGCTTATCTCAGAATTGTACCTGATATTGTACCTCTGGGGCTTGTGAGTTTCAAGCAGTGGAAAAAGCTCATTCTCATGATAGAACCAACAAAACAATTTCTTCTTGGTCAAAGTTTGAGAAGAAAATTTTAATTCTGAATTTTCAGTTTCCCAAGGAGAGGGAAAGGGTGAGAAAGAGATTATTTGTGCTTTATTCCTCTTTAAACCTAAAGTTCAGGCTTAGATTTAAAAAAAAAAAAAAAGTTTTCTTTCTAAATTCAATTAATTTTACATGTTAAAAAAATACACAACTCCATATAGAAAAATAGAGAAACAATTTCTAACCAAATTGGAGAATAAACACATCAAGAGTGGGAAAAATGATGCCTTCCAGCAAGAGGAGTAGGAAGGAGGAAGATGAGTAAAACTCCCTGAAAATAAAAGAGCAGATAGAAATTGAGAGTCGTATGAGATGGATAAATAAACACCAAGGTTACAAGTTCACAAGCCCACCCTGCAGGCACTATTAGGACTTTAATTTGCTTCAATCAGCAGTGTACGTGGTGTGTGTTTACTTCGAGGGGAATGAAGTCGATTTTCTGCTTCTGACTAAATATGCTACCAACATATCATGATGCCTGGCCAAATTCACCAAAGCATGTCTTTGCTGTTCTTCACCGGATTGTGTTCAGAGACACTTGTGGTACCTGTTAAAATGCTTTAATGAATCTGATACTCATGAATGGTGCTGAAATGACAGCCTTGGAAATTGAAGTCTTCTATCAAGCTACGTAACTCGCACAGTATGGATGAAAATAGTGCCAGGTTCTGCCATGCTGTCCTCTCAATGTGTCTCAAATTTAACCTGGAAAAATTATTTCTGGTGGTAGCAGCACTTCAGCCTCAATGCCTGGTCATTTCTTCCTACTTCAGATTTAGTTGCCAGAAAGTGTATAGATTATCTCAGAGATTTTATACTGCAGACAGAAGCTGGGCAAGACATTTTCAACAGAATTATTTCTTATCAGAAAAAAACAGTTGCATTTGAATCAGAGTATTCTGGGAAAGTGTTAAAACTGCAGCATTCTCAAAAGGCAGGGGTTGGAACAAGATGCTTTTTTATATATTTCATTTATATTTTTTTAGAATTACATATTGCCTTAATTGTATTATTATTTTCCATGTAATATGTCCTATATCATGTACCAGATTTTTCTATTCTTGAAATGAAGTATTTTACATTATTAATTTTAAGAATTTCAGTGCTTCTAAAATGAGTGATTTCTGAGTTTCAATAGCAAGGCCAATTTCAAATTGGAAAATTTCATTTTCACTGACAAATAAGAATAAAAAGAGCCCAAAATATCTCCATTAATTTGCTGGGATTTTATTTCTTCTTTTCCTCGCCTTTAATCTTTTTTGGAAAGGAAAGGTAGCAGTCCTTTTTCTACGTACTCTATGTCAGGCAATAGTGAACTGGGGAAACTGGAGGGAAAAGAGACTTTGGGGCAAATTTAAAGTGTTGGTTATGCTATGACATTCAAGAATATCTTGGAAATATTGAAGCCCCATCCCAACGTAGAGGGACAATTGTCCGAATTAGTATTATAAATTATTTTTATATTATTTATTAACTTTACCTCTGTCCCGAATGCTCAAATATGACCTGGGTCTAGTGATGGGAAGGGGAGGAAGGGTTGTGATCTCTCAGTGCAGAGAAGAGACTTCGATTTCTGCTTTCCAAAGATTACAGCTGGAGAGGAGGAGAGGGTGGAGGACAAATCCCTCTGGTGCCGTCACAGAGGTGAGGGTGGGAAAGGAGGCTCTGCTGAAAGCCACACAGAATGAACAATGAGAAAGTTAAGAGAACTCTGAAAAGACCAGCATGCTGATTGTGCAGCTCTCCCCTGGAAAAAAATATGATGTCATCTTAAATGATAGGTTGAAAAAAGAAACAGAAATAGAAATAATCCCTTAAGGAGGTGTCTGAGAGTTGATACTGCAGACCTTTACACAGAAAAACAATGTTCGTGGTGTGTACCAGCTGATAGCTGTTCTCCCTTCTGACCTTTATCTTCAGGTGTGTGGACAGACCTGAAAACTCACTCGTGGCTTTTCCGTTTGAGACTTATCTTTCTCTTCTACTTATCACATGCCTACAAAGTAGTACTTGGCCATTACCTTCATCACAGATAAAAGTAATATTGCATTCTCAGTATCCTGACTCTGACTGTACTTTATTTCTTCAAATGACATACTACTTTTTTTTTTTTTTTTTTTTTTAATTCTTAACAAAACTTTGTGGATCTGGCAGCCTTTATTTCATCTGACTGGCTTCTGAAATAAGCTGTTCTATTAGAGGCAACTTTCAAAGTAGGCATAATTCTCGCCTTGTGGATTTTGGAAGAGAAATAATCAGTGAGCAATTAGTTCAAAACCAAAACTGGCATAAATTGCCAGCACCATGGACACGACTGACTCATTTTAACTGTGGCAATTATCCCATTTGCTCCATTTGCTTCTAGTCCTCCCCTGCCCAGTCATTGTGAGTATCTTAGTTTGGGTAGGGACTGAGAGTTGAAAACAGACTAACCGAGAAGGCCAGTCCTGCAGCAGTGTTTGCTACACAGCAGTCTTAACTCAGATGTTCAAAAATAATTTCTTACCTTTGCCCCTCCTCAGAAACAGGTTTTGAAAAAACAATCCTTTTTGTGAGATACAGACATGACTGCCAGCACAATAATGTTGTGGGACCCAGTACCATCTGGAAGAGTGGCCATGGTCAATTCCTGACTAATTTTGTCAGGTCAACTGTGAAAAACTGACATTCTGCCATCAGGAGCATACCCAGATTTGTTTTTCCACTCTTTCAGGTTTTAATGACTCAGGCTTGAGCAGCCTTCTTCACTAGCTTATTAGGTACAAAGGCATCTCAGAAGCAAGGTCACAGGTTCTGTACAGCTTTTGTCTCCTGGCCAGATCCTGTCTTGTGGGACTGCACAAAATCAAGCCACTAAGAGGGCTCACATTTTGTTGGGGTGGTTGGGTTTTTTCCTAAATTTCAAGGATTAATGCAAAATTAATGTCACAAAGTCATGAATAAACTCCTGCATCTTACTCTGGGGCTGAAGGGTAGGGTAGGGTAGGGTAGGGTAGGGTAGGGTAGGGTAGGGTAGGGTAGGGTAGG
>WBMZ01004919.1:128871-141103 GCA_013400975.1 Atrichornis clamosus
AGGATAGGATAGGATAGGATAGGATAGGATAGGATAGGATAGGATAGGATAGGATAGGATAGGATAGGATAGGGCAGGATAGGATAGGGCAGGATAGGATAGGGCAGGATAGGATAGGGGCAGGATAGGGCAGGACAGGGCGGGACAGGGCAGGACAGGGCAGGACAGGGCAGGACAGGATCGGATCGGATCGGATCGGATCTCTCATATTCTCCAAAAAATATTTTCAGATATGCTTCTTATCAGAGAGCTGTACCAAAGGGATTGAGGGATGGTGACTGTGCAGTTACAGAATTCATGTGCCAGGTCAGTTCAAGCACCTTTGACACAGAAGCAGAACTGTTCTCAGGACTAATGAGATCAGGCCCACAGACACACGGAGTCACCAGCCCTGGAGGTGCACAAAAGGTGTGTGGATGGCACTTGGGGTCATAGGGTAGTGGTGGGCTTGGCAATGTTGGGTTAAAAGCTGAACTTGGTGATTCTAGAGGTCTTTTCCAACCTAAACAATTCTATCATTCTCTGAGTCTAGGACCCTGACTCCCAAAGGTCCAAAACATGTCTGTGTTTTCCCTGGTAATTTTATACCCAACAAACTGAACAAAAGCTGAACTCCTCTACCTGCTATGCAGGGTACCCAGAGTGGGTCTGGACCTCCTGTCTCAGTCCTCCTGGTCGAATTTGCCAAAACTCTTGCCTCAGACTGTTTTTCTCCCAGTTAAACCCTCTGTTGAAGCTCCTGAGCCAGCACAGTGGCTCTGGGGTTTGACTTCCCATCCTTCAGCTGGCTGCTGCATCAGTGCTGAGCTTCTGCAGACCCTCTTCTGGGCTTATCCAGAGGACCATGCAGATAAGCTGCTTTTCAAGCTGAACAGAACTTCTTCCCCTCTTAAATGAAGCTCAGGTCACTGCCAATAAGCTCCATACTTTGGACAGGGAGTGACATCCCTCCTCCATTAAGGACTGGGAGTCATTCTCTCCCTCAGCTGGAAGGAGATGACAATCTTTGTAGTGGGGTCCTCCACAGTGTAGTTTTGGGGTCTGGTCTCTGCAAGACTGTGCACAAGATCTCTTTTCTCTATTTTGAAGCTATTTGTAGACTCTCACTCCAGTGATCTATAAATGGAGTTGTGCTAGACCTAAATTAAATTCAAAATTAACTAGTAAACAGGTTGTTTTGCACAGGTATTTCATGCATGCAAATATCTATAATTATGCAGTAGTGTGCGAGTTCATACATATTTAAATATATGGCAATAGAGATCGTGTTAATCCTTTCAAAACTCAGGCTATCTAAGAAATGGCTGAGTTAACATTACCTTGTTGTTCAGGAGCAACCAGATTATTTTTCTGCATTGTTATGTTTCTTAACTTGCCATGGTTGTTTCTTTTTTTCCCTTTGTCTGTTGCTCGTGGCTGATGAAACCCATGCAGATCTGAAAAGCTGCAGAACCGCATTGTCTGCATATTCCTTTTGCTGCTTCTCATCTGAAAACAGTACCTCCTGGCACCTGGAAAACCATCACAGATGCAGAACAGGTGATCTTTACAGAATGCTATTCAAAGTGAACAGTCTGCCAGGCCCATAGACAACAAAACACACTGCTGACTCCAGCTGGAGCGAGCGATTACTTTGATAACAAATTAAAACAGGCTCAGAAATTGGAAATGAAGGAGCTGTGCAAGGATGAATAAACTCCTCAGATGGCCCCAATTTTGTGCAAGTCTATCCAACACATGTGCTGTAAATTGGTGCTCTTCATTAATAGCTACTGTTTAGACACTAACATCCTTCAAAAGGACGAATCAGGATCTGTCTCCTTCCACAGTGCTAACTTCCATCCTGATTGAGGAGACTATTTTCTCTTAACATGTTCAGAGCACTTCCTTGGGATCTTAAAAATTCTTTATGTGTCATTTTGCTTCTTGCATATGCAGACAATTGTAATGCTCAATTTAAAAATGTTCATATATTTTCTGTCTATGGGATTTTTACAGCACTGGATAATTCCTGGATGATTACTGTTTTTAATAACCACATAATTACTGTATTAATCAGAACTGTCCTATTGGCTTTTGTGTGACACAGAAGGGCAGAAGCAAGATAGAGATAAAGATACACCATATTTAAAAGAGCCCTGCAAAATTTTTTTGAGTTCACTTTGCAATATGGAACATATAGAGGTCAAAACACAGGAACAGCCTTAGCAGATATCAGAAGTCCATGGAGCCCAATGTCTTTCAACAATAGTCAATTTGCAAGAACTGGAAGCAGGTATGATATGTGAAGCTATCAAAAATGGCAGCTAGCAAGACAGAGTGTCAACATGGGAGTGTCCAGGACTGCAGGTATGTGCACTGGACCTTGTGGTGTGAAGGGGCACATAAACACCAATGACAACCATTCTCCCCAAATAATTAACATTCTAAACAATGCTTAATTGTTTTTGAAATCAGAAAGTAAAATGAAAGGTCAGAAAATTGCTGCTGATTCCGTAAAATGAAAATAAGTGAGTTGCACAGGACAAAAGAAAAAAAAAATAACAAAAGGTCAAATTTTCCAAAATAATATGTTTGACTGACTTGGCGCCTCAAGGTAAAAACTTTCCTAAAGCTGGGGAGGCACTTCTTGTTTGGTACACTCCTTCCAAAACTTCTGGGACCGATGGATGTGTCTACACAGAAAAATGTTTTGATATATCATAGTCATAGAATGACCTGGGTTGGAAAGGACCTTAAAGTTCAACTAGTCCCAATTGTCTGCCACTGTCAGGGACACCTTCCACTGGACCAGAATTGTTAGTGCCCCATCCAACCTGGCCTTGAACACTTCCAGGGATGGGGCATCCACCCCTTCTCCAGGAAACTTGTTCCAGGGCATCACCACCCTCTCAGACAAAAATTTTTTCCTAATATCTAATTCAAAACTCTCCTCTTCTGGTTTAAAACCATTTCCCCTTATCCTATCATTATTTGCATGCATAAGAAGAAATCTCTCTCCCTCTATTTAATACGCGCCCTCAAAGTACTGGAAGGGGAGAGTGAGGTTTTCCTGGAGCCTTCTGCAGGCTTAGCAAGCCCGGCTGTCTGAGCCAGTGTTGGCAGCAGAGGGGCTCCAGCCCTCGGGTCATCTCCGTGGCCTCCTCTGGGCTGACTCCAACAGCACTCTCGGGCTCTCTCGAAGGCACTGCTGCCCCCGTAACCTCACGTGGGGCCCCGCACACCACAGTAAGTGCGAGCTGCAGCCCCGCTCCTGCTCACCATGGCACTGCCATGCCCCAGGATTTGGAGCGGGGCTGGGGATGCCCCGCAGAGAGACGAATCACTTGAGGAGATGCACTCTCACAGGCCAAGGTCTTGGTTTGCCGGGGATGGGGTTCTCAGCACCTGTGCCTGGAAGAGGCTAAGCCAGGCTCTCCAAAGCCACCTTTGTCTCAAACTGTAGGGGCAGGGAGGAGACAGGGGTGCTAAGCTGGGTCTGTGTGTCCATCCCCAGGGAACAGAAAGGGAAGCAGATCATACTGAAGCCATGAGGACTTACTGCAGAATAGCTGTTTTTGAAAAGCAGCTTGAAATTATCAAAGGCAGTCCCTAAAGTATTGTCAGTTATTACTAACAACATTAAGGAGTCCTCTTTACATTTAGGGAATGAAAAGCAACCACAGTGTTTAATTCTAAGTCATTACCTTTACCAGTCATTTGTAAAGATTAAATTTGTCAAAGACAAATTTCCTTTCTGTTTTTGATATCTGCTTGAGCCCTTTATATTTCTTCTTAGGATACTTGGCAATGCTTTTTCCCAGCTGCTCAGTTTTCCTTTACTGCAAGCATACATAAGCAGGCAAGATGCTCAGTGTTCAGTATCTGAATCCCACACCCAAGAGGCATCCTTTAATGGATGTGAACCCTGAAAGGAAGGTTACTTTCATTAGTGGGATTAGGAAAACATCCCCCGGTTTGGTTTGATCATCTCCTAGTTGGGTACGATTGTATGAATCTGAAAGGGAAAGAGCATCACTTGTTTTTTAGGTTGGTTTTCTTTTTTTTTTTTTTAACTGACTTTGATGGACAGATCCTTTTTGTAATGTACAAATAATCTTTGTGACCCTGATAAGCAGGTCTGATGATACTCAGCTGAGTAATGTACCAGAACTGAAATTTCCATCGACTTGATGTTTTGCATAGAGCTTTTGATGAAGTCACTGTCACCTGCTATTAACTTAATATCTAGTCTTAATAGGGTCCTTTTCTTTCCATCTTCACGCTGTTGGGGTCCGAATTAATTACTAAGGGGAAAAAAAAAATCTTCACATAAATCCTTAAGCTTCACAGGAAGTAAAAAGTTTCCAATGCTAGTTGAGGTCTAATGGCTTATTAGGAACGTCTGTCTCAACTAGACATCAGTGCTGTCCCTCCCCTTTCATGTACCTTTCATGCAGACACTTGAAAATGTGCTTAACTTTAAGCTGGTGCATAGTTAAGTGCAAAAGGATATCTGATGTATTTGAAGTTAAGCACATGCTTAACCAATTTGCTCAATCAGAGACATATCCTGGCAAGGGAAAACATCTTCCTAATGTTTCTTTATGTTGTGTCTCCATCCACAGCCTGCCTGAATGCTCTCATCTTTGCTTTACCTCACAAACAGGAACTGGCAGCTTTAGAGAGATTATCAGGGAGATTGACTCAGAACTGAAGGGCACATGATAATGGAATCAGATTTACCTACAGATGCTAAAATCCTTATCCTTGGAGACTCTGCATGGGCAAAAGGTATTAAAAAATGAAAACACTCTTTTATTTTTAAAAGCAGCATAGCTATAAAGGTGTATATGTCTCAAATACATTTATCACATATATATCAAATTATAGAATATTAACAACTGTAGATATATTGATTTTAGACGAGTTACTTGACTCTAGAGGGCCTTATTTTGTGAAGAGTTACATTTTTTCTAGGGTCATGCAATTAAAATTATCATTAATGGTAATAGGAAGAGGAAATAATTTTATTTTGCTTGTGGAAAAAGCATACTTAAAACATAAATTTGCATTGCAAAAATATTTTACTATTGTTCCCTCCACTTGCTTCAATGCTCTAATGACCAGGGATTTAAAGGCAGCTATAAATAGCTGAAGTGTGCTCTAAGCCTTTCGGGTTTTTTGTGCATTTCCAGGTATGTTGTATATCTAAAGAGGAAATGAGTGACAGCCCAGTCTGCAGCCTGTTTTGTAGAAATATATGGCAGGTTTCTATTATGAGGTATTTACTGCTTCTCAATTCTGTGCTCGCTTTGGGGGTATGTTTGAATTACATACTACTTTGCTGTAGAGAGGGATAATTTCACTGAAACTAGAGGAGGCAGGCTTGCTGGCAAACAGACTGAACTTGATAATTTTCCCTCTTATCCTGGTGATACTATTCATTTGGTACTTTGCAGATGGGGAAATAGAGACATCACTATGCAGAGGGGCTTTGTCGAACTCTTTCTCATCTCTCTTTCAACACCCCTTACATTACAGCAAAATAGGAAATTACATGTTTAGAGCACTCTGTCTGTTCTTTGACAAGCAGTAGTCTCTCCAGCAATCTCTACTGAATCTAAGACCAGTAAACACATCACTTCCCATAGAGAGAAGCACCCTGGCTCCTACAGCAGTGGCTTCAAATCAGGTTTAAACCTTTCATATCATGGTGGGGGCTACTGGATGTTACCCAAGTGTAAATAAAAGGTATTAAGGATTCCTTTCTATTAGAAACATAGCTTCTCAGGAAAATGGGGTTTGCTATATGGAGCAGATGACACCCACATTTATTTACTTATTTTTAGGTGCTGCCTATTGGGGCATATTCTTTGCTTCAGTACAGAAGCTTAATTCCCTCTCAAATAAGCTGCCAAACGCTGAAAAATGCCCCCACAATAGAAACAGGCAAGCTGGTTTGAATGCAACCTGGTTGTCACAGGGCAAGGGTGCTATTCCCACCCCCAGGACCTGCTCAGGAAGGTGTAGGGTGCTGAGTAAGGGGGGTAAGACACAGCTCTCCACCAGGAGAGTGCTGGGCAATGCCCTCTGTAATGAGCTCTGGGCACACAGAGACTGCCAGCGTGCTGCTGCTTCACATTTAACTCAGCATAAACCAGAAATCTTTGCCGGTTTGGATCTGCAAAGAGTTCCTAGTTTTTCAGGCGCACTCACAGAAAATTGTCTTTTCAGTTTTCCTGGGTTGTTGCAATGTCAGCTTGAGCCTGGTCCCATCCAGCTGCATCAGTCAAAGTGAGCTCCACAACATGACATAACCTGACACGGCTGACACAGCCAGGTGTTACAAACCAATGGACACCATGGTTCACAAACTATTCAAATTACTTTCAGATACATATCCTACCTCTCTGCTCAAATCCTTCCCAGCTGTCTCTTTTCTCAGCTCCATAGGAATCAGGGTTGGAGGAAAGAGAAGCGGGGGAAGATGGGGGAGGAAAGGAGAAGACGGGAGAGAAAACATCCTGCCTGGCAAAAACAAAAAAAAACCAAACTGAATTCTTGCAAACCATATTGCCTGAAAAATTAACTCTTCGAGGGAGGCTCACCGCAGCCTCTGAGCTTCTTTCAGGCTTCTTATGGGAAGGAGGCAAATATCTCAGCTGTAAATGCACACCCTCTAGATTAAACATTTAGGTTCTGGAGCACTGTATACTTTAATAATAATAATAATAATAATAATGATGAAAAACTATCTCATGTTTATAAGATGTCATAAAATTAAAGACTTGGAGCAATTCCACGATCCTGGATATATTCAAGCCCAGCAGCACCAGGAGACAGGCAGCCAGCCTGGACATCCACCCACGCCTGGGCACGTGCAGTGTCTGTAGCAGGTTGTGTCCCAGTGAAACCAGTCTTACAGTCAGTAGGAGCTACTGCTTGGCAGCACCGGTCTGGGGCGATGCTGGCCCACATCAAGTCAGGCCACCTCCACTTTGCAGAACTGAAAATATGGGTTGCAGAGTTCAAGTGACTGGGTGAAGGTCATACAACAAGTCTGTGGCAGAGTCAGAAATTCAGGCATGAATTTCATTATCCAGATAGCCATCAATCACCCTGGGGGAAGGGAGAGGTTCAAATGCAGAAAGCATGGCTAGATACCCAACTTCCAGCGAAGGTCAGTGAGAGCTGAATGCCTCATGTCTCCCATTACCACAGAAATCTCCCCCTCAGAATATAAGTGCTAAAAAAGGCCACCTCCCTCCTGAATATAAATCTCTATGATTCTCTTTTGCCCTTAATTATAATGGTCTGAAGCAGGAAAAATAGGCTGGCAGTCAATGAATTTACACCTCCTTAATCAAAGAGCAGAATTCACCCTACAACCTTCATGTCTTTGTTTTTATGTTTTGTCAAATGCTAATAAAAATATGGGTGAAACCAGCACCCTAGGCCATTAAGCAGCATTTTCGACTGGTCTCTAATGCAGCATGTGTAAGAGAGCCCACGGTTCTCCCCCAAGGTTTGTGCTCCTTTTATCTATTACTGACAGTCTCTGTGGGATGCATCTCTCTGTTCCGATTTATTTGTGAGCAGAGAGGAAGAGAGAAGGAGGGAGACACTGAGAGAAAGATAGAAAGCGAGAGAAAGAAAGAAAGAAAGAAAGAGAGAGAGAGAGAGAAAGGGAGAAAGAGAGAAAGAGAGAGAGAGAAAGAGAGAGAAAGAAAGAGAGAGAAAGAAAGAAAGAAAGAAAGAGAGAGAGAGAGAGAAAGGGAGAAAGAGAGAAAGAGAGAGAGAGAAAGAGAGAGAAAGAAAGAGAGAGAAAGAAAGAAAGAAAGAAAGAGAGAGAGAGAGAGAAAGGGAGAAAGAGAGAAAGAGAGAGAGAGAAAGAGAGAGAAAGAAAGAAAGAAAGAAAAAAAAAAAGAAAAGGTGAGAAATAATGAAAGCGATGAAAGGAATAAAAAATAAAAATTAAAAAGTAAAACCACAAATGTCAGTTTCTCTGATATTTTATGTGTATCTCCTAAAGAAACACAAAGAAACAAAACAAGCAAACAAAAATCCCCCAACACCAACATTGTTCGTGGAGCAGCTGAGCCAGCTGAGTACAGCAAGCAGTGTACAGGTGTCTTGTGCTGCTTTTATTCGTTGTATAATAGGTGCCTACTGGAATGGGAGAAAGGGCATGAGAAGCTGTCCTTGTCTTTGCAGAGCATGAATAGCATTTATCTCAGTGCAGTGGGCATCGCCAAGTTGGGTTTTTGTCAACCTGTCAATTCTTTTTTTTTTTTCTTTTTTTCTTTTTTTTTTTTTTTAAACAGAAAGCAGAGTTCAGTAAATAAAGATAAATGATTGTGCTCCTTGTCTGCAGACCCTGGAGCTAAACTGAACAGGCCTCTTATGGTTTGGACCTGCTTCATTGACTGTTCAGACAGCCCAGTAATACGACAGATGTACCCAGCCGTTCCCTCTTCCCCGCTGTCCATTAGATTATGTTCATTTTGTCTGAGATGCCATTATAAGTCTCAAGGTCAAATAAGTCACAGAGAAGAAAGAGGAGGACTAATTTTTTTTCCCTGCCACCCTCCCTGCATAAGGACTCATTCGCAACTTGCAAAGCACATCGTCTTTTAAGGTGCACATACAGCTCAGCACAATTTGTTGAAATAAAATGCAGGTGTAACATTCACCCGGAGGCCGTTCTGGCACGACAGCAGAGGAGACTTCTCAAGAATGATTTGGACTGCCTTCCTAAATTTCTAATGAATTATTTGTATGTAAAATACGTTAAGGGCGAGCTTTCAAAAAAAGAGAGAAAAGAAGAAAAAAGCCCACAACAAATATACAGCAAAGCAGACTGCAAGGTTTAAAGGCTGTTTTTCAAGGGGCACTTGGCAAGTTATCACACACGGAGTAGAGTAGTTGAAACGTGGGAGTGGGAGGGGAGGAAGAAACAGCAGATCTAATGTCAAAGTACTAAAGATTCCTAAAAACCCAAACTTGCAAAAAATGTGGGAATTAATTTTAGTCTTGGATATACAGCAGGGTGTGTGTCATCACACTGGAGTCTTGGGTAGTGACTAGACATCTGTATCATGCCTGTAACAGTAGAACTAAACAATAATCAATCAGGGACTGATTTTCTCTTCTTTATGGAAATATTTCTACTCTTTAAAGAAAATTAAAGGACAGCTACCAAGGAACCCCAAATAGGATTACTTATGCAGTTACTATACTTTTTTTTTTTCCCAGAGCTTGATTTTCAACAAGTGGGAAGATACCTATTTATTTTTGGACTGTGCTGATACAGAAATCTTGAGTTGTGAAATTTAAGGTTAGGAAAAAGCTTCTTTGTTTGTTTTATATAAAGGAAATAGCATTTGCTTTTTTTACTTACTTTCTCTGTTAGTAAATGCTGTTACATTTGGAAAAATAAAAAGATAAGTACTATTTAGGGCAAAACATTAAATACACAGAACACCCTCCTAAACAAACAAACAAACAAACAATATTAAAAACAAGCACAAAAAAAACCTAAAAAAAAAAACCTCGTAGCAATTTAAGATTCTACAGTATTTTAACGGTCTCAGAAATTACTTATTCACTATATCTGAGAAGAAGGAAAGCAGTGTTATTCAGATTTTGCTGATCAGACATCAAAGAATAGAAAGATTAAGGGACACAGCAAACCTGAAGCTGGTTGATTCCAGCAGAACCTGGAACTAATTCTGCTTCTCCTGTGTCTCACATTTAAATCCTTATGTTGGTCAGTCTCCCTCCGCAAACTGAGGTGAGGGCAGACATGAGGCAGACAAGCTGGATCCAGGAGAGCTGTGAGAAACTGTATTTTAACAAATGGAAAAAATAGACGAGTTTTAAAAGGGGTGTTCGGGAATTAATTTGTAAGGGCAAGTTCTGATGGCCAGGGCATATTAGGGGAACCCAACTTGACCCCGAATCCCTTAGCGTTCAACATCTCAAAACACCTGACTCTCCAAGCCTGGCCATTTAGAAAGTCAGAGTAAGAACCAGGTAAATATAAGGAGTACAAAGGTGTTTTAGCAGAGAAATTACTATATTTAGATCAAATTTAAGTAACTTTTAAAGTCTAGGTTCAGTCTTACTTAAAAGAAAAAAAAAAAAAAAATCAGGCACTGAACTGGTAGCATTCCCAGAGAGAGAATTCATGCTTGTGGCATGCAAAGCTGCTCGTTCTTGCCCGTGCTTTCCAAGGCTGCCGAGTGCATCAGGGCAGAGCCGCGCTGGAGCGCACAGGGAGGCTCAGCCCGCCGTGCCCCTGCTCCGAGTCTGCCAGACATAAACCAGCTCTTGCCCAAAGCCCCACAACAGCACTCCTCTGTAGTTTGAGCTAATAAGTCTTCCTTTGTTAGGACTGTACAAGCAAAGAAGCCTGAGGGAAGCACGAGGAAATGCTGAGCAACTGAGACACTCCCCGAGGCCAGCCTCGCACGCCGAAAATGCAAAAGGCAAAAGGAGCTGCTCTGCCCTTTCATAGGTTACCACGTCCATATCCCACCATGATCTGGTCAAGACTTTGCTCTTCCTCCTCTCAACTCCCCATGGGAAGTCTTAACATTTATTTCTTTGCAAGGCTATTTTGGTCTTTGCAGTTACATGCTATGGTGATGAGCGTAGATTATTCCTTAGGGGAGTGAGGAAAGACCGCTTTGTAGACACTTTCCTCACCCTCTGCATGCAAGATTAAACACAAGTTGATATGAAGTATGCAGGGTTAGAAAGAATAGAGCCATAAGATTTTTAAAATATGAATCCACTCAAGTGAAACATAGACTAAAGTCTTGCAAATGCATTTTTGAGTGTGCTGCATTACTTCCCCATCGAGAGTTCTCCACATGATCCCTTGAGATATGCGGTCCTCTGAAGCCTGTAAAATTATTCTAATCAGCATTTGCTTAGCACTTCAGAAGTTCTGGCAAACACAAGCTAATTAATTCTCACAGTTCCCCCAGAGAAGGAAGATCTCATTTTGTTGATGGTAGCACAGAGGCAAGGATAGTATAAGTGACATGCCCAAGGCCATATTTTGGGCTAGTGTCGGGCACAAAACCAGAAGTTTGGGGGTAGCTACCAGATCAGGCCAAATCAACCCTTCTATGACTCAAGAACATCAGATGGAACACAGGGAATCTGAAAAAGTCAAATAACTTTGCACCACCTTGTGCTTAGCACTGAGTCTGAAGCATTTCTGCCTGAAGTTATGCAAAGGAAGATGTTTCTCTTCATCAAATGAGCAGGGAAGTTGTGTACAAACTAGACGAACTTAAAATGTAGAGATGTTTTAGCTGGGAGAACTATCCATTACCTCTGCTTCAGTGGGGAATTATATGAAACAGATTGGGAGGAAAAGAGTGGGGAAAAGCAGGTTATGTATCATACTTTCTTTTTATAAGCTCTGCTTTTAATACTTGTGAAAATAAATTGGGTGGGCTTTATTTTTTTTCTCTCAATATGTGACATAAACTACTGGAACACAACGCAAAACCTAGGGAAAAGAAAAAACAATCATCATTAAGGCTTGGGCTGGATGGGGACCTGAGCAGCTTGGAGTGACTGAAGATGTCTTTGCTCATTTCAGGGGAGTTGGAGTCGGAGATGGACATTGAAAGTCCTTTCTAACACAAACCGTTCCATGATTCTGCAATTCTGTGAATTCAGGAGTTGTGCAGGGTGTGTGATGGATGATTGGAGCTATGGAAATGTGTGATGGGCTATGTTGCATAATGTATATCATGTAACGCCTAGGTCAGGATCACAAATTCCTAATTTTCAGAAACATTCAGAAATATTAGGAAAGTAAACACAAAGTATAACTCCCATCAAGATGATATCAAGTAAAGGCCATCCACAACTGTTTGTTTATCATTAACTTATTCTGAAAAGACTGGAATAGACTGTTTAAAGTTTGTCAAGGAAATGGATTTCCTGACCTACTCCAACCCCCCACCTGTTTTTCAAATAACTTTCACAATTTTGACTAAACAGGCGTTGAGAGATGCCCTTTGTGAGTAGACAGTTGAGCAAAGATTATCCTCAGTGTAATATGTGTTAATAATTCCTTGTTCTGGTGGGTCAATGTGACAAGTGATTCCTAGAGGAATCCCTAAGGATTGCATAAAAGAGAGGATGAGAGTGGTTAACTAGGCACTGAAATTTCTAGGTAGGGAGTAATATATCCCATAAGGGGAAGGGGAAGAGGAAGGGGAAG
>WBMZ01004919.1:141157-253586 GCA_013400975.1 Atrichornis clamosus
GGGAAGGGGAAGGGGAAGGGGAAAAGGGGAAAAGGGGACAAGGGGAAGGGAAGGGAAGGGAAGGGAAAAGAAAAGATTCTACCAACATTTGCATTTAAATTTGGGCTAGGTGTTAGAATTCTGAAAAACATATATTATAACCATTTGCGACAAAAATCCCTCAGTATTTCTAATTATTCTTTCAAAGCTTTTATTCACTGTAACCTTTCTCTTTTAAAATTCTTAATCTAAAAAAAGGGTAAACAATGTAATGATTACATTTTTCTTTATGGTTCCCTATTTTTCAAAGAATCAAGTCAATAAAATCAGGCCTTTTATATCAACAATTATAGGTTAAACACTTTTAAGGGGACAGGGTCAGAGATAGACTCACTATGGTTTTAAACCTCTGCTGGTAGGGATGGTTGTGATACCACTGGCTTCAATCTGCAGAAACTGTGCACACTTTGACTCACTTTCTTAGCATCTTTATGCAGGTAGAAAATCCCTATAATAAAACTGGATTGGATAGAGAAGGAATATGAAAAGAAAAGTAAGACCATGAAATGAAAATTATTTTCCCAAGGACGGTAATATTAAAGATCAAACCAAAAACTTATCTGTATTTTCTAGAACTTCGTGCTATTTCCATTAGATGGCACCTCAATGTTGTGCTCTTTTATTTTTTATTTACTTCTATTTTTTTCTTTTTACATTTTTTTTCTTTTTTACCTTTTTCCTTTTTTTCTTTCTTTTCTTTGTTTTTTCTTTTTTTTTTCTTTTTTTCTTTATCTGTTTTCTCCTGCATACGTGGGGAAAATTGCAAAATTGCATTCTTACTCTTTCTTTTGCAGTACTTCAGAAGTCAAACCTTGTGTGCTGTGTGGTGTGGTGAGGTACTGCAATGGCTGTGACTGGAACATGGAGACATGGAATACTGTAATGCTTGAAACTGGAGTGTCTTCAATACATGGGAGAACATGAGAGGAACTAGGAGCATTACACTCATACCCATCTATTTGAATTTCCAGTTTAAAATTACGTGTGAATACTATCCCAGGGTCCAACAGATTAGGATTCTTTTCTCTCAGATATTATCCCTTTCTCAGTTTCTTCTTCTTATCCCTACATATAACTCTAAAGAATTCCTGGCCCCTTGTGATATTATTTCACCTTTATGATGTCACAGCTAATTACAACTGGCATATGGGAGAAGTTGGATTTTGTAGGGATGATATTTTGCTGCAGGTGGCTGCCAGGAGAAAAGTCCAGCCAAACCAGGGAAATGAACTAAACAATCTTTTCTACAGCAGGGATGAATGGCATTTAATGGAAGAAAAACTTGGGCAGACTCATATTAGAAACTGGAAAATGATCTATGTCTCAATCTTTTGAGCAAAAATTAACGTCAATGAATGCTTGATGCATAATAACTACACAGTGTTTTCTTCATTATGCCAGTAGTTTATGAATCCAAAGAGCTGCACTTACATCATGTAATTTGTTTTCCTAAGATGACTCGAAGAAGAAAAATGTCAAGTAATTATATACTTGTTACTCTCAAGAATTTTCATTCCAGGCACAAGATGAAGACTAATACAAGAATTTGGGAAATAGTCTGTAATTTCTGTTCACTTCTTTGATGTAGTTTACCTTTATTGCTATGGGGTTTTAATTGATAATTCAATAGAATATTTATATTCTGTCTTGAAGTTGCTGCACTAATTCTATTAATTCCTGGAGTGGCTACACGACATTCTGTTAGAATCATTATTTTCTTTTTAATAGAACATAGCAACAGACAGCAAGTGATTCAGCATACGGTAGATTGTTCCATTTATTGAAAATCAAGATACTGTATTTGCTCTATTACAATAATGAAGTTGATGATTTCCAATCTGTTTAATAAACTGTTTCTGCATTTGAATATTTATATTAAATCAACCAGCTGGTGAGATCACATCAGTGTTTTTACTCAGAAATATATACCAATTATTAGCACTGAACATATTATTTTGGGTTTTTTGCCTCAGATAGGACCACAGGATTTTCATGCCCATCCCATGCAAAGCAAACTTAGAGCTCAGCCTTAGCTTTTTAATTTTAAAGTTCCAACTGTGGATATTTACAAAACTGCATAGAAACCTCCCTTGGGGAAACTGAGGCATAAGGTAATCATAGAGCAGATGTCAGAATGGACTTCAATCCTCTCTAACCTCTCATACCATCATACATTTGCCCTTAATTGCTCTCAGTCATGCAGCAGGAGGAACAGTTTAACAGGAGATGGTGTGATGTGATGGCGCCAGGTCCAGCCGCCCTTGACACTGTGCTGTTGATCATTATAATGCTTTATATCCAATCCCCCCCAGTGGCAGGGGGGTTGGAGCTGGGTCATCTTTAAGGTCTCTTCCAACCCACACCATTCTGTGATTCCGTGGTTCTGTGATTTATGCGGGCAGGCTGTCAGTAACTTTTCACCAGCTGTTTGTGATGAAACGTGTTCAAGCTTCTGGTCCTTCACTTCCTCACACCGTGGGTGCTCTAATCCTTCCACTGCCAGCACACACCTTGCCCCTGGTGCTGATTCAGCTTCACGGATCCTCGTGTGCCATGGGTTCAACCACGGGGCTGCTCCCACGGTCAAGTCCGGGATCTGAGGCTCCAGATGCATGTGGTCATTGAAAACAAATGCCAAAGGGGTAAAATTGTGTTGGTGGATGTAATTAGTTGGCTATTTGATGGTTTTCAACACTGAAGGACGGACCAGCCAGGTATGCAAGGACCAGATATGATTTGTTTTACACAGATTTTCTAAACAAAACAGCTGCGAGGACAGCAATGCTGAGTTTTCAGCAAGCCTTTGGGGAACTTGAAGCTGCAGGAAAATCTTATTATGTATAAATCCATAGAGAGAAATGGCAGAGCAGTCTTTTGGTCCTATTTCTGTGCCCTTTCCACAGGAGCCTACAGACATGCAGAGGGGTGGAACTGGCAGAGCTCTGAAAAAACTTAATAGGGTTATAGAAATCACTCCAAAAACCTACAGGATGTATTTGAGAGTTATTTCCTCTTCACAGGTTTCTTTGAACCACCTCAATAGAAGTATATGTCATTGTATGTTTGATTTTACAAAGTGGTTTAAAAAATTATATGAGAAAGTTTGTAATTTTCTATGAAGCCCTATAGGATTTTTCCATAAGGGAAATATCTCTGTGTATCTAATACATGCAGGATATTACACTGAACAAGAATTACTAATGAAAAATTTAACTCTTGGTACTTCTTTAAGAACTAATGAGGGAAAGACTGCTCAGGAATGTGTGCAAAGTATCCAGTAAAATGCTGCCCTGGATAACACTGTGACTCGGGGAAAGAAACAAAACAAAACAAAACAAAGGAAGCAGCCTGTGAATATTTAAGAGTTGATCTTATGACTTATCTCTGTATTGACATTTTCAAGCTAAAAAACATTTGACTAAAGGAAAATGGCTAGTTTCTCAGCAGCAACAGCAGCATTCTGCCAATTTCCTAGCCTAGAGGCAGCATGCAGAAAGAAGTAAGAGCAAATGATGTATACTTTGATGTAAGGTGTAACCTGGGGGGACTGCCAGCCAAAACGGGGGGAGGGAGATATGAAAAATTAAAATGAAACAGCAGAAGAGGTCGCTGCCTGTAGGATGAAGTTTAATCTCTCAGTACCATTAGTTTTAAAAATGGAAGGATAATGGGGAGAGGGCACCAGCAAAACAAGTTGCTCTTTCTTCTGTTGGTTTAAAACTATTTATTTTAGATGGTTTCAAGTAATTAAGGGAAAATGCAGTCTCTAACTATAAGGGACATCGTTAAACAAAGTTTGGCAGAGAAAAAACGAAGATAAAGTTCATTGTCCCAATTAGACAAGAAGTGTTTTCCTGGTGAAAGACACCCAAGAAAACATGGAGGGAAAACAGGGAACAGGCATAATCACAGCTACAGCTCAGAGAATCAGACTGAAGATCAATCTGGAAAAAAACCCCAAACATTGATTTATAGCTTCAGAGACAAAAGCAACTGATGGGTTGCGTAAATCACCTCAGACACAAATTTACCATTATTGCTATGCAAAACCAGGAAACAACACTGTCAGGATATTGAGGCTGGTAATGGCAGCCCTAATCCTATGAAGACTCAGAAGTGTGCTGAAGTATGTAGATAAATCTGCTGTCTTCAAAAATGCCTCACAGTTTTAAAGCTAAGCACATGCTTAAGTATCTGTAAGATGATAGCCCAAGTAAAATACAAGTTATGTTCTCTTTTTCTAACCAGCAAATTAACAGGCTCTATTTTGCCTAGCATAGCGAGCATCAGGGGATTGGGGTTTTTTCTAGCCTATCACTGAAAAATGCATATTATCATAAAAACTAAATATCTTGAAAAATCAGAAGATTAATACTAACAGTTTCTTAGATTTGTCACTCGTTTAGGACAGATTCCTGTTACGGTACCCCCAACAGTCCATCTTAAGAGTTCTTGTGAGCTGTGGAACATAAAAGTTTTCACTCAGCCTAGTATGTTCAGCTGAGTGTTACTGTTCCATAACCAAACCTAAAGATACCTCAGAACAAAAATAAGGAATGAGCACCTTCACCTTTTACTGTCACTCTGCTAAATCAGGTCTACTGATATCTTCTCATTGGTGACCAGTGACAGGACACAAGGAATGGCCTGAACTTGTGTCAGAGGAGGTTTAGGTTAGATATTGGAAACAGGTTCTTCACCCAGAGAGTGGCTGGGCACTGGAACAGGCTCCCCAGAGCAGTGGTCATGGCCCAACTCTGACAGAGCTCTCAGGTACTTGGTGAGATTTGTGGAATTTTCCTGTGCAGGGCCGGGAGTTGGACTTCAATGGGCCTTGTGATTCCTCTCCAACTCTATAATTCTGTGATTCTGTGCTCAGCTCTAGCAGATTATGAAGTGAGGAACATCACTGGCTAAAAGAAATGCTTGAATTATCTACAGAGTTAAAGTGGCCTTGGAGCATCACAGAACTTGGGAGGGCTGATACCCAAGAGGGAGGGTGTTAATGACATACTGGCTAACAGTAACTGGATGAAAGGGCAGAACATCTTTCTCCATTTGAGCTGGCCTAATTCAGAACTGATTTATTGTATACAATTAGTTTGCATTTAGTCTCTCTCTGAGGTGTGAGGCCAGACAATGATCTTCCTTGCTGCCTGCACACACACACACACACACACACACACACACAGGCTGGAAGAGGGCCCCTGATTTCAAGGACCACTCAAGCTCTCCCAGTGTGGTGGGTGTTATTAGGGTTGTAAAGATCAGGGTAAAGGAGGTGGCAGTTTCCTTCCCGCATAAAGTTTCACTGTGCAAAGTTTTAATTGCCTTTCAGAGCAGGTTCTTCAAGTAGAATTACACTCATCTTGCACACTTAACAAAGGAATTAACTCTTGCATTGCAGCCTCAGCTGTGATAAGGGATGCTTAGTTTGAGATGCCAATAAAATGATGGTGCTTACCTCTTCAGGATTTGTCCCAGTGTATTAACATCAATATTATCCTTTCCCTGTCTGAAAGATTTCAAAGTCCTTTCTCAATTTACTCTCCAAGACGTCCGTGCAGTGCTCTGTGATTATCAGCTACCAGAACGGGATAGTGTGTTATGTCACAGCAGCTTTTCTTGGAACATGGACCACAAGATCAAGGAACTCTGCTGTTACTGCCCTTATCGTCACTTGTGTTGCTGTACCATCTGTAGGACTGGGTCAGGCATCACAGCCCGGCTGCAGTCAGTGGTGCAAACCCACAGCAGAACTGAACACAGGTGCCTGCTGCCACAGACAGTGTGCAACCCACCTCTTAGGTTTATCTAAATCTTCAGAGTTACCTGACTGCAAGAGGAGAGGCAACAGATGGAGGCTGAAAACAGATGGAGAAGCACAAACTAGCACTGAGACAACCATGCTAATTATAATGGGCAAAATACACAGCACACTGGGTGTCCTGCCATGGCCATCACCCTGCATCATCAGCAGGGAAACAAAGGCTTGGGAAAACAGGCTGTACAGGGCTGCAAAGTGCACCCTCAGGATGCTTCATTTTAGATGTCTTTAGACGTCTGATAATGTCTGAGAAATCTGGGGTCCCTATAAAACTAATGGGAAGAGACGGGCAAGTCCAGAGAGGCTTGGCTTTTAAAAAAAAATGTTTAAATAAAAGTGGTTTCCAGAGGTGTTTCTCTAGTCTGTTGGTGGCACTGAGCAGTCAGACAGGCAAGGAGGCAATTCTTCCTGTCTAGATATGTATTTTAAGGGCTAATTTTTAGTAAAACAAAACCTATCAAGCGGAAAAATTAAGACCAACAGCTGCCAGTACCTGATCCTCTTCACAACTCTGCAAACAGGTACCTGAAAAAGCTGCTGAGGCAATTTGGAGTAAATCTTTCAAAACACAGAGAATAAAGCTAAGAAAAGAAATGTCACTGCTTCAGCAATTCTATGGGTAAAACAGATTGATAGGAATTGTGGTACACACACACACATGCACACACACACATTCGTATCTTTCCAATTAAGAAGGAAAAATATAGAATCTGCTGGGTTGAACAGGAGCACTAGTGAATTATCTAGTCCATCCTTTTGCCTGGGGCAAGACTGATTTAATTATCTCTAACACTTCTCTGATGGATGAGTGTCAAACCTTCCCTTGACTATCTCCAATGAAGGTGATCTGACTACCTCCCTTGGGTGACTTGCTTCATTGCCTTAAATGTACTAATAGTTATGAAGTTTTCCATAACAGTCAACCTAAATATTCAGTGCTTCATTTAGAACCTATCACTCCCTCTTTTTTTTTTTTTTTTTTTTTTGTTCTCACTGACTAATGAGGATAATTGGTTCCTCTCCTTTTTCAGGGACATGCCTTTATGTGTTTATGGACATTCATCATGACTCCCTTTAGTCTTTTCCTCTCCAGACAGGACGTGCCTGGTTCTCTGAAGCTTCAGTGGTAAGAAGCCTGAGGCAGAAAGATTAACGTGTTGCAAAAGGCAGAAATACGGGCATTTTTTCAGGTAACGAGGAAGACTGGGCATTTTTGCATTGCCAGAGATTCAAGAACTTTCACAGATATGGGGAGTGTGAAGCTAAACCAGGAAATATAACCGTAAAACTAAAACGAGCTACGGATGCACAGTATCATTCGCCTGCACGGGACACCACATGAAGGAAACTGCCAGGGGATGGCACAAAGAAGGGCTCCACCACGGCCCGTAACCACATGGGTAAAGACAGGGCTCTGTTTCTCAGCCTCATAAGCAGCAAGCTGAAGAGCAAAAGTGAATTCCCAAAACAAATACAGTTTGCATAGCTAAGACTAGTTCCTTTGTGACCCTTCCACCTGCTAGAATTTACTCTGTCCTCTCCTCATCTCTGATTTAATTTTGAAGAGCAGACAATAGGTTCTTCACAAAGAGGTATTTTAAAGGTTAAAAGGGGAGAGGAACACCAATAAAGCCTTCTTTGTATTTTATTCTGTCATGTGGGTTAGCTGTCCCCCAGCCTATTCAGTCTGAAATGGCATCAACACTCCGTAGAGACCAATTCATCCTCCTGTTCCTGAACTGCAAACAATTCATAGAATAAAACAGCACCAGAAAGCGAGAGAAAAATCTCTGTGGGGCTGCCAAGAGTCTAGCTACATGCAGTGAAATCAGCAGACTTCAAAACAGGAAGGAAGGGGGCTTAATTCAGGCCTTGATGGATGGTTCGGGTACTGGACATGGAACTCTCTCAGATGTGTATAAAGGGTCTCTATTTCTACAGAACTGAGCTTGCCACAGTCTTTATTGTGTTTATTTTCACAACATCATTATTCCAGCTTCACAGATGGTAAATTTAGCTAAAGTGAGAGTAAGACTTGAATTTTCAGAAGGACTTGTTATGATTTCACAAAGTTTTGGGTAATCGGTGGTACCTGGACTCCCAAACACTTGAGAAGATGAGCTTCAGCCTGAAAAACTCTGGAAAATCTTTCTACTCTAACTTGAGTTACTTCCACTCTCTGAGACTCTCCTTTTAGCAAACTGCCACTCCCACATAATCAGCAGCTAAAAAAAAGCCTGTTACACCTGCAAAATCCCACATAAAACTCTATAGCTGAACTGAAAATACAGCAAAGATTGGGATGGAACTTTTCAAACTGTGAAAGGTGAACCCTATCAGTTGACAAGGGGCTGCGTGTGCCCTCTGATATCTGTGCAATAATGGTGCTTCTTCCTGTCTGTGCTTTTCCATGTACCTGAAAGCCAGACTGAAGGACACACTTCTAGAAGAGGATTTGTAACCATCAGTCTTATCCAGAACAAGGCAGTGTTTTGGCCAGGGCTGTATGGCTGTTTCTGACAAAGCTGAGCTCTAAGACTCTGTTGTTTATCCTAGCAGGATCCCTTCCTTAGGTCCATTTCTCTTCCCAAGTCCCATAATTGTGATTCTACTGACATGGGACTAACTCAGATGCAGATCACAGGATGGTTGAGTACCTGTGTGATTATATTTTCGGTTGCCATAAATAGGATATTACACAGATGACAACTGAAGCAAGGTGTCCCTAATCCCTTATCAGTATCCCAGTTTCTGTACTTTCCTTGCCATGAAATCAGCAATTGACCTCTGCCCACACTTTCCCTCCCACAAGTAAAACTGCTGTTTTGGGGATGGTCTGGGGCAAGCTAAGAAAATGAAACCTCTACCTTATCAGACGCTATAAATGGCTGCTGGGGAGTCTTGAGAGATTACCTGCTGGCTGGATACCACAGCTTCTACTGAAGAAGCAGCACTTGACTGTTGACATTTGTTATTAATGTTGAAGAGCAAAATGCCTGTGGTATTTCTATTTGGTATTTGTGTATCCCTAATGCCTCATCTGCTGCTTTCTGGGCTCTGTCATGCTCTCACTGACGTCAATAAGGGTCTTGCCAATAGATAGGAAGCTCCCCATTGGCTATTTCTCCAAACACTCTATGAATCCACTCTTATTTCTCAAGGCTTATCTGATTATGATTGGGAAAATCATTTTCTTGGGTTGGCACTTGCAATGACCTGTCTTTATTGAGCCTGAATCATGAACAAAGTGTTGTTTCAGGTCTCGCATTGTCTTATAATGAAGGACATTCAGTAGTGTCAATATCTTCTTTTCTAAGACTTTTATATATATAAATGCGAGTACATGGAAATTCTTTTGACAGTGCAGGCTGATACAGTCTCTAGGGTCTTTTCTTAGCTAGATCTTTTACCTAGGTGTCTTCCCACTCCTGCCCTGGAGAGAGAAGGAGGATGTGTCATTAAGACAAGACACACAGATTTTTTTATTAAAAACACTTCCACTGCTGTGATGTTTGAAAGCTTGAACAAGAACATCAGCTAAAATGTATGACCTGAATGAGTCAATAAGAAGAAAAAAAAATAATGGCTTGAAAATGGGAAAGAAGTTTTGAGACTCCAAAGACTTGTGAAATGGAATTTTCTTTCTATAAAAGTGAGTTAAGTGATGGGAAAAGGTGACAGACGAACAGTTCTGCAGGCAGATGTTCCCCTGCTAGACCCCAGGCATGACTAGAAGGGGGAGCAGTTGCACATTTTTGCATAAGACTGCTTGACCTGAGGGCTTTCACTCTGCTCAGAAATGATAAGCTCAGCTCTGGCTTCTTCCAGAGAGTGATCACAAGCTTTTCAGTGAGGACAAAACAGTAGAAGCTTGGACAAAGCAGAGACAAACTTCAGCCCATGTAGACCACCAAATATTGGGTAGAAACTTCCACAGTAGAAAACTACTCATATCTGTGTTCACTTGTGAAAGAATTACTTCACTATTGATAAGTATCCTCTTTCAGAGGGGAAAAAGTGTTGTGGGATACAGGATGCCATGACACAGGAAGGAGAGGAACTCTCTGACCATTATAACAGGGGTCTGAATCCCTAATTGTGCAGGCTTGGTTCTTAGACAATTAGCTTAGATTCTCCTGTGATCACCTGAACAAGGAGGATTGTAACTGCTCTGACACCATGTGAATTTGGGCTGTAAGAAAATCACAAATCACTGGCAATAAAATGTACTGTACTGAGAATTTTGTCTTGTACTTAGCATGCCTGTATTTTTCTGGCATCTTCTTGCCCTTCCTTGATTAAGCACTCTTGTATTTCATTGGTTCAGTGAATAAACCAGCCTTCATTTTATCCATACGGTTTCCACAGATTTTCTCCATCTCTCTTAAAAGCCAGTGACTTAAGATTTGGGGACATTCATCATAAGCTCAGAACAGTGATGTTCATTCTCACGTCAGCCCAAAGCTCTCCCATACCTGCAAAGTCCAGTCCATGATCAATGGAATACAAGTACTTTTAGTTAAGTGTTTGGAGTGCCTCACAGATTCGCAACCCCCCAAATGAATAAGACTTCTGGACTTTCCTTGTTACTCCTGGAAATCTTGGAATAAACTGAGTGCCAAGGATCCCTGCTCAATCTGATCTTAATTGCCAGCAAACATTATTGCTACATCTGAGCTCCTTGAAACGGTACAGAAGTTTTATTTTGATGCAAGCCCAACACCAGGTCTACCCTCACAGTCATTTCAGATGATCAGCATCTCTGTCACTCTTGCAGCTGCTGGAAAGCTCTTTGGTCTCTCCAGCAATTCGGAGCTTGTCATTTTGTTACTTGCTCAGATGCCTTCCCATAATCTCTCTTCCAGATATGTCAATCAACAAGACAACCAACACAAAGTTTTTTGCCCTCCAAATCTATTTTAATCTCTCTCAAGCTTACGTATACTTGTATATTAATTTAACACATCTGGGGGATTTCTGGTGCATGAATACAACAACATATTATTCTTTTTTTTTTTTCCGCTATCCAGCTTGCCCTTGTTTTTCCCCTTTGATGTGTAATAATGAGGTGGCACAGGGGAAATGTCTTTAATCAATTGCAGAAACTTATAGCACTATCAGGATTGCATGTATCTCAAAACACTTTATCACTGTCTCTTTCCAGCGTTCATAATTCTGATGTATCTGGTGTACCAGTGTCATGTCATTCTATTACATTAAACAATCTAACATAACAACTGAACACAGTGAAATGATGAAATGCTGGCCTGCTTCAGGAAATATAAAAAGCTAATACATTTGTTTTCATCTCGGAAAGCTGCTATTAGCTCATTCTGTGGTTTCACGTGATTAGAGGGAGAACCTGATAAGCAGGTAGACAGACAGACCAAACATGAGCACAGTGTGCTCGGGGAAATGCAGCTCAGGTTTCTCACCTTAGGTTCTCCATTTGGGGAACACATGAATAGAAGCAGAAAGATTTTGTGTCTTTTTTAAATTACAAATAAAATGGGAGATCGGAAAAACTTACATTAGGTCTCTGCTTCTGGTTTTTATATTTGCATATTAATATGTTTTATATTTGTTCCAAAAATAGTAGCTCCTTAATATCTTCAAACCTACCTTACACTTTTATTCGTGCTGCTTCTCGCCTTACTTTAGATATGTTCCCAATGAAAGTGATTTTACTGCAGTCAAAAGTCCAACCATAACTCACCCAGCCACCTTGAGTTAGTTTTGATTTAGCTGGCTGTGTAGCTCTGCATGTCAGAGCTCAGCTGCTCTACTGTCACAGTATTTATTTCCCCCCTTTTCCCTTCTCTGGCAAGGTTTATAGCCCACACCAAGCTTCAAGCTAGCATGGCTACATGGCTGTTGCTGCTGATAGCCACTTCCAAGCTTGCCCAGAGCCACAAGACTGCCAGCCACGCCTTTGTCTGCAGAGAATACAGGTAAAAATGGCCTTGGTGTAATTTAACACTCAACATAAACATTGCATATGGGCACATTCTAGGTATGGATTTATATACAGACATTCATTTGCATAGTTAGCAGCAGTGAATCTAGAAAATTTCAGGAATGCCATCAGGCAGGGAAGAAGGCTGTCTTATATATGATAAAGTTCTGTCAAAAGTTTATGTGTACAGTGTGTATTTATTGCCCATGAGAGTGATTGACTCTAGTACAGGCTTATTCTGGACCTAGGTTTATTAATGACAGACTGGGGGAAAAAACAGCAGTAGAGACAAAAAATTGCTTTGCAAAACTTTTTACCCCTGTAGTCATTCAATTCCCTAATTCTTATACAAATTATCTCTGTCTGTTGAGTCAAGAATCTCATCTGATCACAGCTTTGCATTCACACACCTTTTCCTTTTCGTGCCATGCTCCACCCACAGGAACCCAGTCCACAGCCATTTCCTTGTTATCCTGTGTTTCCTCACAATGACTTGGAGCTTGGTACCCTTTGTTGGCATTGCTCTGGAAAAAGCACCCTGGAAGTACTAAGAGGATAAGTGGAAATATCCTGAGAAGGGAGAAAGAGTCTTTGCAGTATCTGAAAGTGTCCCACAAGGAAGCCAGAGAGGGACTCTTAATTTGGAAGTGTAGTGATAGAACTAGGGGGGTTGGGTAAAAATTGAGGGGATGTTTAAGTTAGATATTAGGAATTTTTCATTGTGAGGGTGTTGGTACACTGGAACAGGTTGCCCGGGGACATTGTGAGTGTGCCAGTGTTGACATGTTCAAAACTGGGTTGGATAAGGCCTTGAGCAACCTGGTCTGGTGGGAGGTGTCCCTGAACAAAGCACAGGGTTTGGGACTTAATGATCTTTAAAGTCCATTCCAACCCCTTGGCATTCTATGAGTCTGTGATTCTATGTTTCTATAATTCTATGACCTCCCTTCTGCCTAGGATGTGTCTAGGATCTTCAAGACATTTCCTAAGTCCTTCAAATCAAGAATATTTTATAATTAAAGAATAATCCCTTATAAAATTAGTAATCAAAACTAATTTTGGGTTAACACCACTAGCTGAAATCATAAGTTTGGGGATTTGTCCCTGGGTTGGTAGGTACAGAGATCACATTTATTGATGCTGTTTGGTTGTCGATGGCTTTCTTTACCATGAAATCCATGGTGGGGTAAATAAGATCAAGCAGACCAAGTGTCCTGGACTCAACGTGTGAGAGTGACTAATGAAAGAATAGAGCTATTGATTCACACTGGGCAGAAGTAATTTTTGTGTTAAAACCTTGGCATCCCCATTCCTTGGAAAGCCAGTGGCACTGTGTCATCCCAGAGCGTCTGATACGCTGCTGAGAGCATGCCAGATGCCAGTCACTCAGAGGACTATATCTTTCCAAAAAAAAACAGTAAATGATTTTATGGATTTAATAAATACATATATAAAAATATATATACCATATAACAGATTTGCTGCATTAGCAGCAGCAACTGATTTCTAGCAATCTTATCTCTAGGTCATCTTTCATGTATATGTACATACAATACCAATTACACTCCATAACACTTGAAATAGAACCAGTAAATGTATGTGTAATTCATCAATGAAACGACACAGATTTTTCTAGTGATGCTTGACCCTATATTTTTCTTTCCTCCTTCTGCTTCTATTGTGTTCATTCATCATGTTATAGATCCATTCAAATCATAAACTCTTGAGGGTAAGATTTGTGTCCTTAATTTGTTTCTGAAAAACCCTGGTTACTATTATATACATAATAAAGAAGAGCACTTTTCCCCAAACCCATGTAACCCTCAATACATCCAAAGCCAAGGTCATTCACCTGACAGAAACGGAGCCATTGACTCACAGTGGCCAAGCTCAGGTGACTAAATTGGCAAGCAAACTTAAAGACTCCAACATGGGGGTGAATAACACAAAACCAAAGCTCTGGAAGTGATGTAGTATTTTAATCACTTGTGCTCAGACACTAAATAACTGTGCAATATAATTCACCAGTAAATGTCTCAGACCTATAAAAATTTCAAAGAGCTTAAGCCCCACTGATTTCAATGACTAAGAAGACAAAATATCTTGTGGATGGAGATCTACAACAGAAGGCTACAAACTTAGTACTCTAAATATGCTAAATGAGTGGGTATTTGGTGTAACAGTCTGGTACACTCCAGTGGAGAAGTCCCAGGTTTATTTTGATTTAACGCCTTTGTGAGTGAGAATATTGCTCATTTTGACCAGAGCCAGACCAAACAGGGAAGAAAAGGCGTCTGTGCAAAGCTTTAGTACTTTCACACATATAATTCCCTGGTACAATTCCAACAGCTCATAACCCGAGGACTGCTCACCCTGAAATCTTTCAGAGGAAGGCTGCTGGCAAAGGATGAAAGGATGAGGCTCAAGAAAGAAGATGACAGATAGGGACCCTCCCTTTGATTTTCTAAGGTCCTCGCATCTCTTTCTTAGCCTCCTGTTAAGGACTACATGTCCTCCCACTTTGAGAAATTCTGCTCAGCACTCTGGTTAGCCATTTTTAAATCAATTGTCACTTGTCAAACTGATAATCAGTTTCCGCAAAAACTTTTCCCTTGTAACTGTGATAAAATGAGGTGTCTATGAGATATGGATATGAGATAACTCTTCAAAGTTTTCATATGAAGCACTGCAGCAAGAAGTTTCATCTCCCCCATGGTCTACTCACACCTTCCTTAAGCAACTGGCAGCTGGAGCAGAGGGGGAAAAATTGGGACAGAAGAGTAAAGAAAGTAGTTGAAGTTTAATCCCTAAAAAAAAACCCCACTATAATTAGAAGCTGGTCTTTTGTTTTTTTGGTTTTTTGGGGGTTTTTTTACTGTTTTTTTTTTTTCTTAATGGCAGCATTTATCACGCTTAGACAGGATTGGCAACCTGAAGTGAAATGGTATCTCATATCTTGTTAATCATTCTTGCCACATATATCTTGTCACACCATTCACTGGGTCTCCACATGGGTTAAATTAGCAAACAAGCAAAGAGACAAACATTTAAACAAAATAAATACAGTACGAGCTGAAAATAGACTGTGTTAATGCAATTATATTTTCTTTACGGTATCAAAATTCACTGACAGCTACCGAGCTTCTTTAGCCCAACATCTCTGACTTTGCCATCACATGAAAAAAAAAAAAAATAGGATAGTAAAGACAAATCGACAACTGTACCAACAGGAAACAGACAGCAAGATAATATGTACATCTTGATGTATGAGTTATCAAAACCACAACAGTATATACATCCAAACACTCTAGGATGAATATAAAAAAAATTGGTTTTGTCTACAACAAACCCAGAAAAGATATCCATCAGCTTCAAGAATGGTCACAGTGACAATGAAAAGATCTCGCATCCCAGATGTCTTCCTGGGACGACTTTGTGCTCACTTTTTTTTGCCATTAGCTGGTGTTACGAACTCTCCATTCAGCAAAGAGCACACCTAGATGACTTGGTAATGGACAATATAGGGTGGTGGCTCTCCCCCGCTTCTCTCTTTCTTCCTCTGACTCACTTTCAGGATTTCTTGTCTGACCTTGTTGGACAAATTTTATAACTCTACTGTGGAAGGTTACAAGACATCAGGGCTTTTAATTCCAAGCGCAGCATTTCCTCACCCCACCAAAGTTAGCTGGCAGTTCCAAGAAATAAACGACTTTTGCTGGGCTCTTAAATAATATGATTTGCATGCTTGAAATGAGATCACCAAAGTAATTGTAGAATATTGCTTGCCATTACAGTCATTAAAAACAGGCAGATGTAGGATCATTCTCATGGAAAACTTTCCTGCTGGGTTTTCATGGAGATAAGTGCACAAAATCCACTTCTGAAAAGATGTTGAATAGAATGAATTTGCCATTCACTGACTGTCTGATGATGATTTGCTTGTTAATTGGGAGTTTAGGCTTTAGAGAAACCTTAACAAATGTGATTGCTAAATTCTGGAAGTTGCCTCCCTCTTTGCAAGCCGTGTTTACAGCTATAAATTCTTCTTTCATTGTATGGCATTTTAGTAGAGATTTGTCAGCGGGGAAATACAACATTACTCATTTTTATAGAGGGACTTTCAAAGGTATTTTCAACTTCATTGCATGGCAAGAATGTGTTAATTTAATTCATAAAGGTGTTTAACTCTGTGCTTAATTGTAAGCACAAGCTTAAATCTTAATATCTTAGAGATTTCAGCAAGTGATTAAATGTGAGCCGTGTTTTCCCATCCAAAAATGTCCTAAAAAACCATGTCACAAGCAGCTAATTATTTACATGTGTGAGGGGAAACTCAGACAAACAGAGATGTATATCAATAACTAAACTCAGCCACAGAATATTTAACCAAAAGTCTGCTCGGTGTTATGTCTGGGAACAAATTACTTGCCTGGCATAGAACCCCAGAATGGTTTGGATTGGAAAGGGCCTTAAAAATCATTCAGTTCCAACCCCCTGCCACGGGCAGGGACACCTTCCACTGTCCCAGGTTGCTCCAAGCCCCGTCCACCCTGACTTTGGACACTTCCAGGGGTGGGGCAGCCACAGCTTCTCTGGGCAACCTGTGCCAGGGCTTCACCAGCCTCATAGTGAAAAAATTCCTCCCTACTATCTCCATAAAAGATAAAACACCAGTTTGAGTGAAGAAAAAAAAAGAAAAGGTCATTGCTTATGGGATTACAATTGGAGTGAATTGCATTGGAGGTTCAGCCCTCCATGAGGATCTGAACCTGGGTGCTGCCTCTGAGGCAGTGTCCATGCCTTCACCTCAGAGTACCTTTTCCAGGCACAGGGGATAGGAAACAGGAAAATCAAGGTCTTGGGGTTGCAAAATAACTCATTAAAGCTGGGATACTGGTACTTACTGAAGAAAAGAGCCTTTCCAAACCAGGAGAAGAAGGAGCCATGGGCTGGCTCTGACGCTGCTTTGCTTTCTCTTAAAACAGCTGCACCTGGTGCTTGGTGCATCGAGGCAGTGTGGCTGGATCCTCACCCCACACAGCAGCCTTGGAGTCCAGCAGCTGGCCCATGAGTGCCTCCCAGCTTCCTCCCATGGCCTCAGAAACCTTTTCAGCTCTGGAAAAGGGATAAAAGGTTTGGAAGATATGCCCATAAGGAACCACATGTGCCAACACAGCAGAGATTGATGAAAGCATGAAAAGGTCAGTCAAAAGTAGAGGGTTAGCAGAGGCAAAATTGCTGGATTTCTTGGCAAATACATCTCTCCATCCCTCTGCCTTTGTAAAGGAGGAAACTAATTTATGACCTACAGCACCACGTGTCCCAGGGTACAGTCTCCACTGCAGAATCCCTCCTCACCACTGACTGCAGGACAAGCACAGGACCTCAATTTTCTCTGGGATTTCTGGGCACAATGAATAGTTGTGTCTAATGGTTACTTTCCCGCTCCTCCCTGTTTTTGAGATGGAGAAACTGAGTCTTAGGGAGTTGAAACAGCTCACCCAAGGTCAGTAAAACAGAGAAGCAGAACCCTGGAGTCCTTCTTGCCCCTTCCCTCTGCTGTAGCCACTAAATCCCCCAATCAATAATGAATCTGTTACAGCAGTCTCATATTATACCTAATGTCAGGGGGAGAAAAAAAAGAAGAAGGGAAGAGAAGAAGTTGTAATAAAAGCACATAGGATAGAGATACACATTTCTCTTTAGAGCAATAAATCTTTCCAAAAGGAAGTTGGTTAAAATTCTTTACGTTAAAAAAATGAGGTCCACGGGGACTCCAAATTTCAGTTCGATTTTTAGCTGAGGCATTTTTTTTCTTTATCAAACACTTGGTGCTGTAATGTGATAAGGGCCCCATGCAGACCATAAAACTAATTTATCATCTGTAAGGTGTACAAAGAAAATGGTAACTGCCTGCTTGTCTGCTTGACATATGAGGTCATTTTTGCCGCTAGCTTTCTAATACTGAGCAATTTTATCAGCTATTTATATACATTAATTGTAGGCACCCATATGTTCACCGTTGTATTTAATAATGCATTGCATTGAATATGCATTCCTTAAGTTTTAGCATGCCGTGTGCATCTTTTATTTAACTGTTTGGTTTGCCTATTAAAGCCCATTATCCAGCTCTGCCGTGTAACCCTTCCTCTCTCAAAGGGGCTTATATTTCTTTAAATCCTGCTCACCGTGTTGGAAGCCAGCGGTGTGAACAAGGCCACCTCTCTTGTCCCGAAGGAATAGCAGCAAAACAAGCAAAATCAGGGCCATGGTCCACTTAATAATACTAAACAAAAAGGATTATTCAATGAGTCTCTTTCCTCGAGGGACAGCAACGCATTCATGTGCTGTGGTGTGCACACAGACATGCCTCTCTATCAATGTAGGAAGGGAATTAAACAAGGGCCTGATTCTGATCCCAGCTCAACCTACACCAGAGCTCCTGCTGATGGAAACGAGAGCAGGAGTTTGCATGTGAAACACCACAGACAAACATCTGCAGTACCCTCCTCTGAAAGGTGCCTGTGGCACAAAAAAGACTTTACCCTCTGCCATGAACTCCTGCTAGGGTCTAGAGACACATCATGTATTACACACACTAACTCTGGAGTGCCCTACTCCCTGCTGACAACCATCCCTACAAGCAAGTGGAAATCAAGGCAGAAAAATCCAAATATTTGTGGACAGCAGCTCTGGGAGGGACTGTTCTTCCTCAAATACCCCTTTCTCTAGTGCAGCTGCTTGATTTTCCCTTCCAAGCTCCTACACAATTCTGGTATTCTTTTGTGTCTGATCTATAGCAGCAGCAAATATTGCAGACCTTTTCCAACTCAATGAAGCTGGATGCAGCATCCAGAAGGGAAGGTCTGTCCTTTCCCTCACATCATAACTTGGAAAATGAGAGCAACACACGTGTGTGAGAAAAGGGATGTTATCCTGAGAAAACCCATTACAAAATCAGATGCTTTCCTGTAAGAATTCCAAACCTGTCTCACAGATTCAAAAATTCCCAGCGGCTGGGGATGTGCCTCTGAGTTATCAAAATGGTGATCTGAGTATCACAGCCTAAACTGGCTAGAGAATATCTCCGTTGCTACCTTTTTGGGACAGGATGAGAAGACCTCAACCATGTATCCCATGCACTGTGCTGCCATCAGATAAAAGGAGCTGTTCCTACCCTCAGAGATGTACTCTGATGCTTTCTGCAGATCTGAATTTTTATCTCCTGCTCATATTTCCAAGGAGCAAAGGAAGGCTATATAGTGACAAATACTAGTTTTCAGGCAGAAACAGATTTCTTATGGCATTCAGAAACATGTCAAGAAACACATTTAGGGGGTAAAAAGGTGTTTTTTATGATTTATACTTTGCTGCGTTCCTTCAAGTCCTCTTAAACCTGAAAATCCAAAGTTGCTCTTTAAAAACTTCACAAATTACATCTCAATAGAAAATGAATTTCCCAAAGGCTAAACTTCCAGGTTTTGTTTTTGAAAAGAAGATTTTCTAGCAATTTTGGCTGTCTTTGTAAGATGTTTTTATTGTCTTCCACCAGGTAATGAAAAGCCTAAGCGGAGTTCCTGGGCAACAGGTCTGAAACAACAGAGATGCTTTCTGACAGCTGAGTACGTCTGTGATCCTTCCCAGAGACCTCAGTGAGAGCTCGTGAGTGCCTCAGAGCTCCACCACCCTTCAGCCTCGTATGTCAAATTCAAGCAAACTTCTGGCTTAGGTCTGTGTGAGATTAAATGATGAAGAGGAACATTCTCCTCTAGGCATTCTGTTTAGTGTGTAAAAGGGCTTTTCATCTAAATATTTTTTTTTGTTTCATTTAGTGTCCATGAAAGGTGCTGACAGATAGCCTCTGCCTCCCTGCAGAATGTCTGGAAAAGCTTCCAGCTCGTAGTGGCCCATCCACATTTCTCAGCATGACATACAGGTATCCCCTCTGCAGAGGAAAATATATTCTAGACAGTGTGACAGCAAGCATGACATTCATCCTTGGGTAATTAGAGTGAGCTGTTATATAGCATATTTCATACCAAGATCTCAAAGTATGTTAAGAACAAGCGTTGTGATTCTCTTACAAAATAGAGGGATGGGAAGGGAAACAGTGCAACACAGGGCAGCAGCATCTGGCTCAGGCACCGCTCTGGAGCAGGCACAGAATTGTAACCCTTCTTGAATTTTAACACTTTATCAAGTTCACTCTGGTTCTAGCAAGGATTTAACTTAAATTTTGCTTTTCTGTATTATCTTTTGCTAAAGGTAAATTTCACCCACATCCATGAAGGGAGACATGTGAGTCAGAGTTTATTCTATGTCCCCACAGAGCTTGCAGGACCTCACTAACTCAGATCTCTCCTCACCTCTAACCTCTTTTTGCTCACTTACAGAAGCGAGCATGCTCCCCTCTTCACTCCTCTGCTCCCACATCCTGAATCCACACGGCTGGAATTGAGAGGGAAGGCAGTCCTGACTCTCCTGCATAAGGCCTGAATTGAAATCTTCGCCACAACCTCACTCTGTCCCAGAAAGCAATCTACAAGGTGAGCATAATAAATAACTCTTCAGAGGATTCTGCAGTGTTTTTAGGAAGGGAGTAATGAGAAGTCAGCATTGAGTGTTTTTAAGCGTGGTGAATCTTTAACAATGGCTAGGTTAAAAATTGTTAGGAGAAAGAAGAAAAAAGAACTGTTTGTCTCTCCGAAGCTGCCAACACCAATAACAACAACCAGGCTGAACAGAAACGTTCAGGAGATGGTGCATTTCAGCACAGTCCCCTGAAAGGAAGAGGTACCCTCACAGTTTAGTCTTGCAGTTCAATTACTGGAGACCTAGCAATTTCCTAGTCCCCCAAAACACATCCTCTAAATGCAAAACCAATCATTTTTATTCATTTTATTCTTTTTATCCTCCTTCTCCTGGCTCCTGTCACATACCATTTTCTGGATGTCATGTACATATAACCAACAGCAGCTACCTAATTGTATTGACGCTTTGACCTCTGTCCCTAAACGATCAATTAAAGGGCCTGAAGGGACAGGGGACAAGATTTCAGTGAAGGGCAAGGCCTAAAAAGCCCCTCTCTCCACTCTAAGGCAGAAGGGCAGCTTCTTTATCATCAGATCTTTTTGCTCCAGCCCTATTACCTCTCCCCACCCTCTGCAGTAAGGTCTTCTGCAAAAGTATTGATCATGCCTTAAATCCTGCTTCACTTACAAAACTGAACTGGTGAGCCAACTGTGATGAATTCTTGATGGTTTAAATCAAATTTATAGGATCTGTCTGCACCCTTCAGCTTGGCCCTGCCTCTGACTACTGTGACACTATGTCCAGGGATATTGCTGGGGATTTAACACTTTGGCCATACCAGACACCTTCTGTTACGAAAGGTGAGGATTTGATTGGTGTCAATCATTCCCCAACCTGTCACACGGAGTTCTCAGCCAGCAAACATTTTAAAGACTGTCTTAATGAACTGGCTCTGCTCCTGTTGTCACCTGTCACTTCCAGCTTACTGCCAGCTCACTGCCACTCAGGTCCCCCCTTCTTTTGTGGCTTTTCTTGCCTTCTTCCCCTGTCTCAATCCCAGTATAAGCCACAGCCTTCCCCACTTTCCAATCCCCTCCTGAGAAATCTCATTTCTTGTCTCCAACCCCATGCTGATAAATGAGGAGGTATCCCAACATCTTGGAGCAGCATGGGCCCTCGCCCAGGAAATTCCTCTACACACAGGATGCTCTTCTCTGTGAAGTTCTCCAGCATTTTTCTGGAAGTATCCCAGTAGAGGGGTTATTTTTATTTTTTAGACTAAAACTAGCATGGAGAAGGAGGAAACCCCTTTCTAATGCCTTAGTTCAGCATTAACTATCTTCTTGGATGATCAGTGTATGAAAAAGTGACTTCCCCAGGTAAAAGTTACCACACAGGTGATCCTGACAAAAGCTAAGCTAACAAAAGTGTATCTGAAAACAACAGTACTCCATAAGCAGCAACCAAAACTCTGCTACAGGAATGGGCTGCATCCATCTCAAGTGGGAAATGAGACTTCTACAAATTAGGGAAACTCCCAAGGCCTTCTCTCAGTAGCTACAGCAAGCTGCTATACATACATGGGGATACATAAGGAAGCTGTAGTAGCTACAGCTTATACATGCATATAAAGAAGGTACAAACAAGGAAGGGAAATTAAACAGAAACTGGAAATCTCTTTCCTCCTTGAGAAGAAATTCAAAGCGTAGCTACTCTTAGGCAGACTCCCAATCCAATTTAAACATCAGCTTTTTTGACACCTGCTCATCTTCTGATGAGCACTGGGGTTTTTTCCTGGCATATTTTGCTGATTTTTTCCAGCACATGTTTAACTTTGTCGGGGTCGCTGGTGGCCACTGCTCAGGGAGAGTGAGCTGTGATGCCTGTGGTGAGCAGGGAGGCAAGACTCATTTTTGGGGGTGCAGGAATAACCAACAGCAATATTCAACTGAGTAGCAGCATTCTCTTCCTCCTATACCTCACACCTGACTTTTAAGAGTGTTAGAAGAGATTCTCATCTGATGCAAATGAAACCAGTGGATTTGCAAGAGTGGAGGATCTGGGAAGTCCACCTATGACTTCCTTTACACACATAGGAATCAGAGACAACTCCACCACAGAGAGCTGGGTAAAATGACAAAATAGGGCTAAGAACCACCCCAAACACCTTCTGTCCTTCCCTGTGCCAAGGCAATGCATGAAATATATTTCACTCCTACACCTGAAATGTCATCTGGCTGGCAGCTGCAGAAACAGCATCACTGATCAACTCCTGGTGCACTTGTGTCTCAGTGTTTCATTTTCAGCGTTTCAGGGAAAAATGAAATGTATCAATGTGCATAAACTCCCATTAATGGGATGTACTTCTTCAATTTACACTCAGGCCTTGGAAGTGTAAATATTTTTCTACTCCCTGTTTAGAGTTTTCTATGATTTGCTCAGCTGTGTAAATTGTTGGCTTCTTCATGCACAAAGTTGTGCACGCTATTTTTAAAGTCTGCTTTTTATGACAATGTGCTATTTAGAACAGGGATTTGGGAGGCAGGACTCCTGGAGCCCAAGCTCGTCCTCATTCACAGTGATTTTACAGTCTCATAACTCCATCCGTTCCAGATAAACCAGCCTGTGTTTCCAAGGTAAGGAAAAACAAGTCCCGCTGGGCCCAGGTGTGTGCTGGTAGCTCAACTTTTTTTGCTTGCCTATGCCTCAGTTTCCTGAGTTGTGAAGAAGGATTAGGAGGTCAGGTTCTCCTGGGTGTGACAAGGTGACTTCCATACGCATGCTTCAGCACTCCTAGAGAAATTATTTTTCAATACAAAAGAACTTTTAGAGGCAGTAAGGTAATGAGCTGTTCTTGTGCCACAGGAACAGCTGGTATACAGGAGGGGAAAAAAAATAAAAAAGAAAGAAGAAAACAAAACAGGAGTTGTGAAACATCTTTCATCTCCCTTTCAATGCTGGCATTTGGGTGTCAGAAGTCATTGGCTTAACTTAGGTGGATCTAGACCAGCCTGAGTATTTCAAGAGAGCAGTAATCACCCACATCCCAGACCAGGGATGCACCTGGCCTTTGGATAGGGAAACACCAGACACTGTCTACTGCCTGCAGGGCAAAAGTCTGCTTCTACCGAAGCCAGTGGCCAAGCTCCCTTTTGCTCCAACAATACCTAGAAACCACAGAAAGAAAATAAAAGGGGGCATTTCTATGTCACATATCAGGGTCAGTACAGAGCTGACTGAGCTTTTTCAGGTCTAAAAAGCCTCATAAAGACACAATTTCCAGACCTAATGTGGTCACTGCACAGATCTTGGGGTACACAGGGCTGTGCCATGCATGGAGATGCACCCCCTGAGGAACAGTGTGGGGATGTGGAGTGACTCAATTGTCTGATGGGTTGCAGGATGAGAAAAAACCCACTATGCCAAATTTTAGAAAAACGTACTGATAGGAGCACACACGTGTGCACATATCTGCAGGTGTATGCAGACATGAAGACAAAGAGTTTTCTGCTCTCCTGTTGCTGATGGAGGCGGCCACAGCACGGTGTGTCTGGACTGTGTGGCCAGAAGGGAGAGTGAAGAACAGATGTGTTTGTTCTTCTTAATGCAGCCCCATTAGGTGAGAATAGAACCAAATCCCCCACCTCATCTGGCTTAAAACACCTCATCTGCCTTGAAGTATTTGGGAGAGGACATACTGCCACAGAGGGGCTGGTGGCAGAAGAACATTGCCCTACTCTGACAAATGAGATGCCTGCCCAGCACCAGGGGCTGGCCGGGAGACAGCAAGGAGACAGAGGACTGAAGTTGGAAGAAGTGGTAGATAAATAAGGTACTCCTGGAGGAATCCATTACCAGCTGATTAGGAGAGCTATTCGGGTTATCAATATCCAGATAAAGCACAGGCTGTGAGGGGGAACTCAGCCATGAAGGTGGCCTGCTGCTGCCTCGCCGCCAGAGCCAGGAGGACACGGCTCCGACGGCTGCCTCTGGAAGCACCCCTTGCTCTGCTCCACCCCACACAAGGATGAAGGGCTCTCTCCCTGGGCCTCTGAAGGGAAGGGACTGCCGGGGAGGATGGCACGGCAGCAACGGAGCAGAGTGGGGCAGGACAAGGACACAGCTTCCCCTGTGTCCCACCGTCAGCCGAGTGACTCTGAAGGAGCACAGCGTGAAAGACCACAGCCCAACGTGCTCTCACAAGAGCCAAGACCAATTAAAAGAATCTAGCTCTGCGTTTCAAATAAAAAAAAAAAAATTAAAAAAAAATGTCCTGCTTGGTCCTTTTGTCTGATTAAAAACCACTGACCTGTCTGGAGCAGTTGATTTAAGGACACAGGAAACAAAATTGGACGCAGGATTACTTTGTTTCAGCTAGCTTTAAATAACAGTGCAGCAGCCACCCCACCAGCACAGTCCTGCCTAGCAGTGCCTGCTCATGCTGCTCCCTGTCGCAAGCTTTGGGAAGTCAGGGTAGAGCAGTGAAGCACCAAACTCAGGGAAAGCTCAGCACAGATGGGGGAGTGGGGGTGTTGGATGGCCTTTGAGGTCACCTGTGGAGGTTTTTGCTGACGGGAGTCTGGGGGTCTCAGCTGCCCCTTTCCAGCAGGTTCTGCTGCCCTACAGCAAGCTCAGGAGGGTCCCTGATGCCTCTGACAGCTGATGGAGGGGAGAACCCACCTTTACCCAAGGGCGTGGAGCGGGTAGGTCCAAGAAGCAAGTGAGTCACCTCTGCAGTGGCTCACTTTGAACTGGCTTGTGATGGACAACCCAGATCTGGTCAGTGGTGGCACTCCTGTTCTGACCTTGCTTTGGGAGGGCACTCACCTCACCAGGGATGATTGAGATACTATTCAGCTTGTTGATCCTCCAAGTCTGTATCACCTCCATTCCTATCTATGAGTTTTGCTTTATTTTGGCTCTTTTGGGGTCTTTGTGCCTGCTGGATGCGGTTTCTATCAGCTCTCCTTCCCCACACTTTGCACTGCCTGCTCACCTCTCTGTGCCTCACTGCTCCCATCCCTGCATGGCTCGTGGCTCACTGCACTATCCAGCTAAGAGAGGCAGGGTCAGCTCTTTCCATCTGCTTCATTCCGCCTCTTTTTTCCCCCCTCTCTATCTCCCAGGCTCCAGTTTTTTGCCCTGAAACGAGTGGAGCAGTCTCAGACCCTGCCTCCCCACAGCAGCTCATCGTCACCATCTCAGGGAGCCCTCCTCCCCTCCGCACACCGTCCCCATGGCACGAGACGAATCATCCACCAAAAACCCCCGTAAGCCCTGTCCTCCAGCAGCAGCTGCTGGGATGCTTCCTGCCCGTATCCCAGGCTGAGAGCACGACAGCAAGAGCAGCAGCATTTTTGAGAGTTAAACGATACAAAGAGCAGAGACTCTGTGCAACAAAGACTGCGGCACGGGGAAGGAAAGTTCAATACGTCTTTATTTTGGGGCTCTACGGCTCCGCGTTCCCACTGGTCCTTCCTCCTCACTGAAGCCTTTTCCACACCCTCTGTGCTCTCTGTTTATGTTCACCTGCTACCCAATTAACTCCCCATTTAGCTGTGCACCTGCAGTGGCTTTATCCTCAGACCACTGCACTGGAGCCATTAACCCTCTAGATTGTATTCAGCTCTGAAAAATACCCATCTGAACGGCTGGAGCATTCATCTGTGAATAGGAAATATGCTACAGTAGTTCATGGCTGGTAAATATGTGACGGGGGGAAGAGAGATTATGCTTTATTATCAATTGACTTGTGTCGCCAATGGGCTTTCTGTCATAATTGACTAATGCCACCCAGAGTGATATGTACTTCTGCTGATAGCTGCATTACAAGTTAACACTCCACCACAGTATATGTTTTCATTCAATCTCTATAGGAGAAACTCATATATGGCAGCTGGCAATGCCCCGAGGGAGGAAATTAGCCGTCTTGGGACCTAGTGGAAGGCATTCAACTACAAACGACAGGAGACGAGGGAAGAATTGGGAAAGTCAAGGCAAAATTAGTCAGAGGAGATTTGGTGTGTGGCAGCATCTCCTGCCTGATGCATCGAACTTTTTGGAAGAAGCCAAAGAGCTGGAGAAACCCTGAAGCTGCAGAGATGCTGTTGTTGGGAGTCTGGACATTGTTTTCTGTTTCGGAGGAGGAGGAGGAAGAGGAGGAGGTAAGGAGTGAAACTAACGGCTAAATGAAAAGCTGCTGCAGAGGGTGACGCACAGGACAGGGGACACAGGGCCGATGCTGGCAGTGCAGCAGCAGCAGGTCCAGAGAGAGAGGGAGAAACTTCAGTGTTTCCACCAAGGAGGGGCTGAGGGGGAAGAAGAGCAGGCTGGAGATAACATCAGCTCAGAACAAAATCTGCTGATTGCAACCTGCTTCTCAGAGAAGGGAAAATTTACCTTCCAGATCTCTCCTAGCAGAGGAAAACTAAATACTCCAAACCAACGACATGCCTGCCTACCTTCTCCAAACACAAGATTTGGCCTCAAGGGAGCCTCACAGTCTTGTCCTGCTGTCCCCCTCTCCAGACTGCAACAGTAGGGACCTCACCACCTCGGTCTGTTGCAATGCTCAGGACAAAAACAAGAAAATGGACTTCATCACTGGGCAAGGCGTTAGTTTGTGCCTCAGTTTCCCTCTGCACAAGGTGGAAAACATTCACAAAGCTCTTTAGGTACTATTAAAAGCTCCAGAGTCTTGAGTGGAAAGTTCTGCAGAAATAATTGTTATTTTGGACTGGGAAGGCAGCCTGGGCAGAAGGGGGAAAGAGTTTAGAATTCTCTATTTATGAGCCTGTTGAAAAGCAGCAAACTATCCATAACAATCTTGATGATTCTCTTCCCCATCATTCCCTGAGCAGAAGAAGGACAAAGCATGGGGACAGCACTTTTACACATCTTAGGTTTATTTATGACAGCCTGGATGGAGCTCTGAGCAACCTGGTCTAGTGGAAAGTGTCCTTGCTCATGACAGGGAAGTTGGAACAAGATGATCAGATGATTTCTAAGGTCCCTTCCAACTCAAACCCTGCTCTGAGTCTGTGATTTCATGGGTCTGTGTTTCTGTGTTCCCCACTGTGTGATCTCAAACTTTAGGACACTCAGCTCCCCAGCTGTGGCACTGGTCTCCCTCAGGCTGATGCAGATGTCAGGGCATTGTGCCAGGGTGGTCCTCCCAATCTCATCCCGTGTCCTTCCCTCACCCAGCCCATCCCTTCACCTGGGCACAAACCCTTCCTGCCCGAGGAGCTCAGCCTGCCGCCCACCCCTGCTGCAAACCCCTCTGGAAAAACTTCTCAGCACCAGCCTCTCTCTCTCTCTGCCCCTGACCACATCCACCCACAAACACACACACACAGAGGGTCTTATCTCTCCCATTGCACGCACAGAGCCAATGTTGGCTTAAAAAAAAATCAGGCCAAGTCTGCAGCAGATGGAGGACTGATACAAAACCGTGCCGGTCAAGTGATCCCCCCCCTCCCCTTATTCTCTCCCATTCCTCCCCAATAAGTGAGCAACAAAGAGGGGGAGAGGGAGGAGAGAAATGGCCCATTTTCCAGCTTGTGAGATGATTAGCACTGAAAAAAAAAAAAAAAAAAGAAAAAAGTATTTGCTGCACCAAAACATGCCTGGAGGTTGTGCAGGCACCAGCTGCCATCTAGTGGAAAGCTGGTCCGGTTTGTCACCATCACACGCTGCCTCATTTGCCTCCGCAGCAGGAGGTGAGGGAAGTGTGTTCTCCTAAATGTGTTAACTTAGCAGTGTTATACACTAGAAACAAATTAATATATAATTCTTCTGTGTCTTAAGGTCATTACTGCTGAGGCATAAATTAATAGAGCTATTCCAGTTAATTCATTTTGGCATTTGCTTCTGCATGTCTGAGCACATATGTGATTGAGGCCTTCGTCTCGTTTCCGCTGGTGGAAATGATGAAGTCCTGAAAGAAGCTTTGCCATATTAATGTCATTTTTAACCTAAAAGTCAGGGAGACGTGGGCTCTGCTGCTTTTTTCCCGCTCACACTCCTGCGAGGCAGGCTGCAAGCGCGGAGTTACTTTCCTAACAAATCCAAGATGAAACCAAAGGACACAGTATTTTTCCTCACAGATGTGTGTGTCCTACGTATAAGCAGGGCATTAGAGCACTCTTCTGAGAATAGCAAAGAAGGCTGTAATGCACATTATCCGATCACGGACGCATTAAGCTGTCCTACAGAAATATAGATGTTTTCCTTTGAGATTGGAGAGAGCACAGACATAATCAGTGAAGAATGAGACAGCAGCTTTAGCACCCCTTTCCACTTCCTTCATTTCCCTTCTTCTCAGGGACACATCCTGCACGGCACCACGTACCCCGGACACTCTGCTTGGCTGCAGCTGCATCCTATGCTCTCAGAAGGAGAAGAGGGACTTTGGCTCCTTGTAGGGCTGGGCCATTACCCAGGGACCCCTCTTCTTTTGAGCCCAACACAAGGAATATTTCAGATAAAGGTGTTTTGTTCTGGTTTTGTTTTGGATTCTTTTGTGGTTTGTCTTTTTTTTTTTTTTCTTTTTTCATGAAAATATGCTGGAGGAAGAGGGTTTATTTTGGTTAAGGGTAGAATTGCTCATAAGACTCAGAGGAAAAGAAAATGGGTCTGGCACCAGCTGTACCAGCATGTAGCTCTCTCACAAAAAAAGGGCACACAGCATCAAGCCCCTGTATTTTTCAGGCACAGGGGAAACTTGATTCCATCTTCCAGAAGCCACAAAACTAAACTATTTTCTTTTCTCTTCCTTTTTTTCTTAATTTAAAAACCAAAAAAACCCCAAAAGATACCCCACAAACTGGGGGACAAAAGCATCTTACAGATGCTCAAACAAAACTATTTCCCAAACTCTTGCACAAATTTTTGTAGAGGAAAAGAAAAAATCTTTGTAGTAAAAATGTCATTGAAGTGTCTGCCTGAAAGATTCTTTCACTAACTAAAATGTTTCCTGGATCAAGATAAAGGATGAAAATTGTGTAGAATAGTTTCAGGCTGATTTTTTTCATGCCTTCTTGAGTCAAAAGGGCTGTCACTAATGCATTTATGTATTTTCTTCTCTGTGTTTTGGTGATCGAGGGATTGCAGTACTGAAGGTCTATGCAAAAGGTGGTTTGCAGCAACACACTTGCTGCAAAAACCACCATGAACTTTATTACTGTTTGTACTGCCAGCTCTGTACAGATCCGAAGTACTTGGGCAGAGATAAACCATGCAGGCAGAAGGCAGCAATTTAAAGTGTCCCCAGTGCAGCAGGTACTGCTGAAAGCAACGAGGGTAGGGGACTGTACCTATCCTCCTCCTCTCTACCTAATAATGGTGTAAACCAGACTAGGTCCCATAGATTGATGTTGGGATCCCAAAGTGATGCCCAGACCAGCCACTGGTGTTTTTTCCAGCACCACTATCCTTTCCTGCAGAGAGCACCCGCTGCCCTCCCCTTTGCAGAGATCCAGGCCACCCCAAAAGGCTTTCTCCTCCCTGGCACACCCCTCTCCTTGAGGACACACAGCCATGCTGGTAGTGCAGAGCCTCACCATGTGGTTTTTCATGCCTTGGGGATCTGCCCTGGTGCTTCTGCAAGCAATTTGGGGTGAATCCCCACACTCAGTCAGTTCTATAGAGGTAAATTCTGAAAGAAGCAACAAGAACACTGAATTCGTAACATCCTTACGAGGGAGACTTGTGCTATTCTCAGTAGCACTGCAGTGAAGTGCCGGATTTTGCACAGTGAAGGTAGGATGGGGCTGCTGAAATCCAGGAAGAAGAGTGCTGTTTGCTACAATAACATGACTCTGTTTATGTAAATGAGTGTGAGCATCTGTATGTACAGCGGGGCATGCATATATATATATGAGTGTGCGTGCATGTGTGTGCTTTATTTTTATTTTGACTGAGCTTGTGGGCTTAGTGCTGTTAATAAGAGCTTTGTGTTTTGTTGCGATTTGTTTCTTTGTTTCCTCTCATGCACTTAACACTCGTAAATTCCTGGAGCAACCTGAGGTGGAACTGCTGCTTGCCAAGGAAAAGCAGAACACCAGTGTGGCTTTGCATCTGGTCTGGACCCACGCACCAGAAGGAAATCCCCCTGGCCTGGGTTTGGCTGAGGAAAGGGCAGCTCCGGGGCTGCCAGGCTTTGCAAATCCTTGGGAAGGCAGCTCCAGCCACATAATGAAACCCAGGGAAATCAAAGCTTAGAGTTTCATTCTGCAGCTGAGATCCCTTAATCTTCCACTCTCCATGGGGCAATTACTGTTTGGGATTAAGACTAGAACCTGAAGGATGGAGGAAGTGAAAAGAATATGCTAAAATAAGGCTGTCAGAGACAGAGGAAGGGAGATAATAAAATACAGTGCTACATGTTACCATGGCACATCGTCACTTAAAGGGCCAAATATCTTCATTTCCTCTTCCTGATGTGAGAAGACAGGAACCCAATCCTGCATCATTCCCTTCTTTAATAAAAAATATGTTTTATCTCTGTAGAAGGATGTGTTTCTTCCTGTCAATAAGTGTCAGCAGCTAATCTGAACCTTTCAATAAAACAATGCCATTAAATAATTTCACCTGGGAAGAAACACTGATGGCTGTGAAATAATTTATAGATTTCAGATGTGTCAAACTTTAAAGCACTGAAGGGAAGAAATGTGAGAAATGGACCACTGTGAGATTCCCCAGCAGAAAGAAAAGGAGTTTGTGAGACTCCCCCACCAAAAAAACAAAAAACAGTGAGGATGAAGAGCCACTCATACTATATATCACACAAAAAAGTATATAAAAGTAACATGTATAAAGACACAAAATTTACTTTCTACAGAAACATCTAATATGGTTAAAAGAAAAATTAAGGAAATAAGGCAAAGATGTGGAGTGTTATCTGCAAAATGCCTGCATACAATTGCAGTCCTGTTAACACACATTAAATAAACACGTCACAGGGAAAGCAGAGTTCACTAGAACAGTGGGTTTCAACAGCGACTTAAAGGTGACATTGCAAGAGAAAGTGACAGGTGATTAAAAAACCAGCTATTGCATATATTAAAAAAAAATTAAAAGAAAGTAATAGGAGTGTACTTAAATAGAGCTGAGTGTTTTATAGTGTGTTAACCTTATTAAGTAAACATGCTATTTAAACCCCTTTGGAAATATGGGAATAGAAGGAAAACAACAGACTGAACGTATGTAAGCACATGGATCTGATACTCCAGGGCATTTCTTTTTCTGACTCTCTCTCCCTCCTTTTTTTTCTTTCATTTTGCTATTTATTTTATTTTATTTTCATTTTCATTTGGCAACTTCCGCATTCAAAGCCCAGAGCTCGGAATTTCATACCTATTTAACACCTGGTTAAGCAACACTTAACCATTGGCACCAGCTGACTGCATCCCCATTAAGCAGAATTACTCTCATCATAGACATTGGAAATGGAAAAGACCTACCCGGTCATGTAGACCATTATACCACAACCAATGCAGGATTGTTCCATTTAGTAGGAAAAGAAGAAGGATGGGCTTGTCAGGGGATGATGACTCAGAAGAGCTTGGTTCTCTTCCCAGCTCCATCTTAGGCTTCCAGAGCGACCTCCAGAAAGCCACTTAACCTTGTTGCGCCTCAGTTCCCCATCTCAGCAGCAGCTTCCTTTCTTCCATCTCCACATCTGTCTTACCAGTTCTTCGAGGCAGCATTTATTTGTACTTAGGTGTGTTTGCAGTTGGTAATAGAAAGGCTCCCTGATTTCAGATAGAGCGGCGAAATACGGCTGAAGCATCCATAATAGCCTGTGCTTCCTGTAAGGCTTTACCTCTGAGTAATAATATGGGTTTTATTCCTTTCCTGAACAAAGGGAGTAAAAAGAAAGCAAGGAGATAGAGACAGATCAAAGACGACCTTTCTTTTGAATTATGATATCTTTCTTTCTTAAAACTGATTTAACAATAGGAATTATAAGGTTGAAATTCTAACTGATTTCTCTACACGAGAGCCCTTTTCTCTTAAGGTCTCCCCGCTTTTACACTCAAGCCTTTTGGGAGCCACCATGAGGTACAGTCTAGGACTGGAAAATGCATCTGCAACATCTGCAACAGCTAAAGAAATCTCCGCAGAAGTCGGGCAGTCAGAAGACTTACTACAGTCCCTGAGTTTATGTTAAATAATTTATATGCTAACACTTTCTGCTGGTAGCAGTGACGGGGAAATCCCAAGCTGAATTTAACAAACAAAACAAAACTTTCCACTCATGCCTCCTCCCTTCAAATGGCCCGTAGCCAGAACAGCTCGCTGGTGAAATCAGGCGTGCTGGGGTTTGGCTGTGCCCCAACCAGCACCACCTTCTGCCCGTGCCATGGAGGAGCCCGAGCTGGAGTGCAAGTGATGCCTCTGCATCGCTGTGTCCCAGGGCAACGGAAAGCCAACGGGAATATCTGGCCAGCAGAAATATTTGCTTCCCTGACATCAGCTGCTGCTTTGCACGGATGTGCAAAGCCACGTCGCTCCTGCTCCACCTGGGCAGCAGGCAGACGCGAGGTCGTTAGCTGGGCTGTCCTGCGCTGGGATCCCAGCGTGTCTGCATCTGAAGGGTGCCTTTAAATCGCTCTTGTGGGCTGTGCTACCAGGTGATATGACATCAGAGAGGCCTCTGGGTCCTTTCTCCTGACGTGTGAGTGAGCTGAGACTTCTGAGGCAGCCAGCAAAGGCACTGCTGGCTTTGTCTTTTGCAAGGGGGAGATTTTTATATTTCTTTTATACAGATGCACACAGTCACTCTAGAAACTGATATTCTTTTTGGGTTGTTTTCTACATGGTGGGATTGTTCTGCATGCTGACTGACTGTCGAATGTCTAGACTAGTCTGTAGGTGGAAAGAAAAAAGTTATTTTAAAAATAAACCTCACTCCTCTGCTGTAGTTTTGGGTTTTTTTTTTCTCTTCTGTACAGCTAATCAATCAAGTCTTATTCATCAGTTATTGTTTGATAGAGGGGAAGAGGCTAATCATAGAGGTAGAGGAAACTTTTTAAAATGTTAATTAAATTTAAAAGGATATTGTTAACACTGCAAGGACATAAAGGATTAGTACTCTCCATCTTGGAAATGTTAAAATGCAGATGAAAATTTATGGGAATATATATGTGTATATAAATAATGGTAAATCTAATAGCTGCTCATTAACTTCTGTGGCTTTATATCAAGCTCAGAAGGAGATCATAAACTAATATGGGATATTCTAGAAAAGGATAAAATTAACCTACCAAATTCTTTGCCTGCTAACTTAATGCGTCAAGCTGAAGAAACTAGAAACAAAACAGTGCCCTTCACACTGCAGTGTCCTTTATTGACTTTTTCTTTTTTTAAACTTTTCCACTTCTTTTGACTAAGTTAGAGCCTTACAGCCTTTTTCCCCAACTGGCATAAAATGATATCAGACCCACTGCATGCAATGATATATGCCTCTGCCTTCAGTCAAGAGAAAGTACATCACTATTTTATTGGATGCAGGTCTCAAGAGCTCATGAACTCAACAAACACCCCTATAAATTACTGGAAAGCCACACCAAAGTGTAACAACAATAAACTAGAAATGGCCTAAGTGGCTTTACACAGACAGACCTTCAAATACTACTCTGTAAGAGACTCCCATGCTGCTTCCTTACCCCTTGCAGCTATTACTACCTTCTGTACTACCAGATGTATTGGGTCACATGCAACAAAATGCTGATGCCTTCTGTGCTCATGAAACAGCCCAAAAAGGGTTGTTTAAAAAATAATAGTGTCTAACAAACAAACTTTCTGTAATGCAACTTTTCCTTAATTATGGGTTTTTCTAGTATGCTGAGGACTTATGCTAAATGATTTGCTTCACAAACCCCACACAGGAGTTAGGTGAAGTGGTGGTGGAGATGAGGCTCAGAGCCCATGGGGTGAAGTTTACCTGGCTAATGACTTCACAAAGGTGAACGTGCAGTTCATTACTAATGCCTACCCCCTTCTGGATTTCTTTGGCAAGATTGTCAGTGTACACGTTAATTTAACACTGATCCTGCTGTTCAAAGCATTTCTAATGTGAGCACATGTCCAATAGCCAGTAGAAATTCAGCTGAGTGCATTAACTCATGTCACACCTTCTACCAAGCAGCCATTATCTGGTGTTGATTTCCAGTCACTCCAGACTGGAGGCAGATTTAGACCTACTACCTCAACCGGAAAACTATTCATCAGGGAGTATGATAGTGACCACATTGCCAAAACTGCACTTTTGGGGGTTTCCAGCATGCTTACCCCATGCAATAAACCGAAAGCTGGAGCCTTCTCCATCTCCTCCCTAACACAGTTTTGAGCAGCAAGAAAGTTGTCACTGAATTATCTGGAAACCATCCCTTTTAAATGGCTTCTCACACCTGGCTTCCCCTGAAAGCTCTGATACTTATTGCTTAGAAATATTGGGTTTCTAAAGCTAATTGTTGCTGATGCTTATATCTGCAGAGTCTCTGGAAAGGAATTTATAACTTGTTTGGTTTGGACTTCCACGTCTTCCCGTATTAGATTATTCTACAGTCTTTCCACTGAGAAGTTATTTTGATGTTTATCTTCTTTCTCTTAATTTCAACCCATTATGCTAGTTATTTCCCCCTGGGGTAATTTTGTTCCTCCCTGGGTGTTTGTGCTGTTCAGACGTTTGCAATGGGCTCCCTCTCCCCCTCAGATGTTGCTCAGCCCTGCTGTGCATATTGACGGTTGCTCTTGTAAAACTTTCCTTGTAAATCAACCCCTCCAGCTCTCTAATCATTTTTGCTGCACTTCTCTGAACTCCCTCCAGTTTGTCTTCATCTCGCTGGTAATAACTTTGCCTATGTGTCATTTGGCATTTTCTCCTTATCACATTCCAGCAGAGCATCCAACCTTTTGCCCTGTTGCTGCGTGCTGTTGTCAGGTAGACTGGACTTGAATGATTGACGTAATCCCTTAATTTGCCCGAGGGGCAGTTTTAGATTTTTGTAAACCAGTAAATTGGTGATTTGAGCCAAATATCATGCTGAGGAGGGGGGTTTATTCACTCATCTTGTCTAAACAAAACTGGAGCTGATTTTGTGGATTTAAATCCAGGAAGCTCCTGGGTGTTTTTCCCTGCCATTTCTGATGTTGGAATAAAACATCAGTGCTAATTTGATGTCTTTCCAAACAGAATTCAAAATTCAGAGGAACAAATCCTGCTTGTAGCTGGGTCTGGGAAGCTTTGTTTTTGTCAGTGATGGCAGAAGGTAGGAGAGACAGAGTTTCAGGCTAGAAGAAGCAATCCCTGCACAGTCCCAGCTCTACAGTCCTGTTCCCAGCCATTCCCTCAGGTACAGCCCAAGAGGGAAGGAATGGTCCTCCCTGGTAGACATGCCCTTGCTCATTCTCTATCTTAGACTAACATGTCTCTATTTGGCTTCAGCCTCCTGCCCTCATCTGAGTTTTACATTCTGCCATGATTATACTCTGACTTTTTCAAGGCTGCCTTGCTTTACCCATGGAAAACAACTCCACTCCTGAGCAGACTGTGGCCTGTGGGGTCAGGGAGAGCGGGGGCTTTACCTCCTAACCCATGAACCTCGTGTTGTATCATCGAGCACGTTCTCATGTGCGCAGTTGACTCAGATGTCCCATAGCTTGAATATCCCTTCCATGTTGAGAGTCTACCATGGTTTTAAAAAGACTGAATTCTCTGAGCAAAAGGTTCCTATGACAAAAGATTGCCTACCTTTCCCATGATTACATTCCCAAAGGTGAATGCCAATGTGTCAACAGAAGGAAATATTTCTCCTTCTTTCTTCAATAATTTATTGGCATTCACAGCTTTCCCCTTCATGATGACTGCTCCTGCAGCTCTAAGAATATCAGCTCCACTGAGAGATTGAAATTTACTTGTCAGAGCTCTCCCAGGCAGTTACGAATGGTGTGGTGCAGGGAGGCTCCTGATTAAAAAAATTAGAGAGAGGATGGGGACAAAGTATACAGCCACCTCACCCCAGAAATCTATAAAGGCCAACCTAAATGCAGATAAGCCATTTTGCAGATAGATAATTTTATTTAAAAAAAAAAATAGAGAAAAAAAAAGGAAAAAAGCACAGAATCCTTTCTTGTATCCATCTGCCTTCCAGCGCTGAGATGTAGGTGAGGACTCATCATCCCCATGATGTCTGGATGGGATGAATTGCTCGTTTCGTGCCTCCACCCATTCATCTGCTGGCTTTTGAATGAAGAAATGTCCCAGCAGGGCTGAATCTGTCAGAGTCAGTGACTCCCAATGGGTCGCACTCAGTTTTGTGACCCAGATCCCAAATTAGCAATCATGAAAGAGAGAGTGAGCCATTTATTGAAGTTTATAATTAATTACTGAAAGATGCTGGGTGCAGTCTTGGAAATGGTCTAATAAGTGCCTGTTTAGAGTAAATAACTAGTATTTTAAATTACATTTTAATTTTTTTTTTCAGTATCCCATCGCAACATGAACCTTGAGCTGAGGAGCCTCACACCAACCAATTCCAGCTCTGTACCAGGAACAGATCCTGCCTTCCCTGGGCACATCCCACACTGTCAGCTGATCAGTTCACAGCTGGACAGACAGAAGCAAGAGCAGAGGAGTCCAGATGAGCCCGAGCCCACCTGCACTGACCAGCCCAGAGCTGCAATTCAGGAGCTGCAGCAAGTTAAGTCAGGTCGCAGCCAGCACGCAGTGCAAATCAGCTTTCCTGTGGCACACCAGAAATTAAACCAATAACCTCTAAGTTAACATCACAGCAGGTCAATTGTATTCATCAGTTTGGCTTGTGTAATTTTGTCTATACATGCTTTCCCAAGAAAAGGATGGGGTTTTCAGGTAAGAAGGCATTTGCAGAACTTTTTGTTATACTGAAAGATTGTGTTTTGAGGGTAATTTCAGGAAAAGGAGGTTATTTGCTTGTTCTGTGTTTTACTTTAGGGGCTTTTTTCTGTCTGGTTTTATGAAGGCAAGGAGATAATTGTTTCTTAAAGAAGTCTTCACTTAGTTTAAGCAGATGAAATCCGGAATTGATTTAAACATATCTATTTAGCTCTACACCAAGCTCTCCAAAAATTCAATTACAAATAGTTTTGGAAAATCTTTTTTTGATGAAATATAAAACAAAATAACATTGTTTTAATATTTTCTTTCATAAAAGAAAATATTTTCCTCTTGTCACTAGCTGGCCATCCTTAGCACCTTTATATCTCCCTCCGTTCTGTCTCCTCCATGTTTCCCACTCTCCTCACCACCCACTTCAGTTCCAGGCTCCACCTGTCAACATGCTGAAAACTTTAAATTAGTGTTACATGGAAAACAGATGTCCTTCTTCATTAAGCACATTGCAAGTCTGCAACAGTTCTTCTGCTTTGAATTGAATCTAGCCCCTCTCCCACCCTGAAAAAGAACATATTTCCTGAGAAACATAATTTAAAAATAAGGCAAAACAAAAGTTTTGATCAATAAAAATGTTTCTAACAATAAACAGAAATTGTTACAGTTTGTTTTAAAAACACTTACATCCTTTAAAATGCCGTTATACAATAACAGTGAATGTCCTTGTGAAAAATTACTTTGAAGTAATAAAAAATGCCTCCTGTTCTGAAAATTTGGACTAGATTGCCTGCACTTTATTGAAAAGATAGATTTCATTTTTAACTGTTCCATCAACATGTCATTTTACTGACTTCAAGTTTTCTGACAAAAATCCAGCATTTTGGTCTGATCAGCTCTACATACAACATTTAAGGCTAAAATACTTTCCTTGGAGAGTTTTCTGACTGAGGATACCATGGACAATGCACAGCTCACCCTTAATGGTATGATGAAAGCTGAGCAGAGACAGGCTGTCCTTCCTTGTCGGCAGCTGCCTCAAAAACTTTGCCATGGCCAGTGACTGGTGGTACAAGGTCTTTCAGAATTCATGGATCCTTGATGCCAGATTCCTATTTCCTGCATCTCAGAGCAGTCAGCCACAGATGGGAGCTATCACAGTCCCTTCTGAAGAGCTACAGGAAGGGAGACTCAAAAGCAAGACCCAGCCTGACACTCTGGAAGGGCTGAGCTCCTTGGGAGAAATGTGCCCACTCCAGAAGACCTGACTACACCTTGCTTTTTGACAGCAAAGAGATTTCCCAGGACATTTCTTGCCTGGGAAGCCATTTCCTAACCCAGACAGAGACCAGCAGCTCTTTCTCATCACTGTTTGGTCCCAGGATATAAATCCTTATGCTTTGAGACTTTAGCTAGCCTCTAATTAATGAAGCTGAAGAAGAAACTTTCCTGTAGGCCAGCTATTCCATATCTGCCTTCTGCAGGGTTTCTTGTGCTTGCCTCTGAGGCAGCTACCAGGGCCACTCCAGGGGAAACTCCAGGCTGTGGCTCAGACCCCTTATCTAGTCTTAATATGAAGCTCTGGATCCCACATCCTTACCAGAGTCTGGAAACCCCAACAGTTTGCATAACAACGTCCACTTCACACCTACTCCAGAGATAAAAAATCATGGCCTACTTTTATTTGGTTTTGTTTTGTTTGCCTGTCTTTTTTTCTTCGTACTTTTTTTATTTTTCATGAAAAGAAAGCCAGGCACATTAAATTGGTCATGCACAAGTAAACCAGTTTGTAATGATATGTCGGACTTCCCGTAGCAAGAGTAGGTAATTTGGCTCCATTTTGTATTTAGATTTTTAATTTTCCTCTGTCACAGAAAGGATTTTTCATCAGACACTTTGGATGCACAATAGCTGCGGGCATTTAATCTGCAGAGGCGCTCCTGAGGATACACACTGCAGCATCTACTGTCTTTGGTTTGCGTCCAGAGAGAGAAGACAGAGGTGAATTTGGAAGGGATCCAAAGACAGAAAAGAAAAGAAAGTGGTGTTCCTAATTTCACACATTTCTGTAGCTGGAGTGTGTCTTGCAGGCAGCAGGATGCCATTAATGTCTCCACTGCCTAGGGATGTCCCTTGGCATTTAACCTCAGCCACTCCACTCACTCCATAAACACAGCAGTTAAATTTCCAAAATGTCTGGTTATAAATGAGTTCTTCAAAGAGGTACAGGGTAAGGAAATGTTTCAATAAATATGCAGCATCCACCTTCTTCATCTGTTTTATTATTTAGATACAGAGAAATATCTTACAGCACTTGAACCCTCTATTTCCATGGTACCAAAATGAGAATGAACCTCTCATCTTCTGTCTTCCCTTCTTAGAAACATGCACACGAAGAGTTACTCCCCTGCAGCAAAGTAAACATTTTCATGAATCAATCATCCTAGAACCTCAGAATGGTTTGGGTTGGAAGGGGCCTAAAAGGTCATATAGTTCAAATTCCCTTGCCATGGGCAGGGACAATTTCCACTATCCCAGGTTGCTCTAAGTGTCATCCAACCTGGCCTGGAACACTTCCAGGGATGGGGCGGCCACGGCTTCTCTGGGCAACCTGTGCCAGGGCCTCACCATTCTCACAGGGAAGAATTTATTCATAATATCCTGTCTAAACTAACTTACTTTCAGTTTGAAGCTATTCCTCCTAGTCCTGTCACTCCATGCCCTTCTCCAAAGTCCTTCTACAGCTCTCTTGCTATCCCTTTAGGCACTGGATTACCCTGGATGAACAGCCCCAACTCTCTCAGCCTTTCCTCACAGTAGAGGCGTTCCAGCCCTTGGATCATGTTTGGGCCTCCTCTGAACTCGCTCCAACAGCTCCATGTCCTTCCTGTGCTGAGGACCCCAGAGCTGGATGCTGCACTGCAGGTGGGGTCCTACAAGAGTGAAATAGATGGGTAAACAGACTCAAGATGGTAGAAAATGGAAGAGCATCAATTCCAGGCTGTTTCATGAATGGTGTAAGGCAAATTTAGGGGTCACAAACTCCAGGGCTCCCTTTAAGCTTTACCTTGAGGGTACAAAGTTTACCACAAGTCTTCTGGTGTGTGAAGAGCAATCTGAAAGTGGATGATATTCTCAACCTATTTTCGCAGACGAGAGACTTAAGTCAACCAGGTATGGTTGGACTCAATGACCCCCCATTCCTGGGAATATTCAAGGCCAGGTTGGATGGGGCTCTGAGAAACCTGGTCTGGTGGGAGGTGTCCCTGTCCATGGCAGGGGAATTGGAATCAGATGGTTAAAAAGCTCCCTTCCAACCCAAACCATTTCATAAATCTGTGATTCCATGATCTACGGTTGGACTTGATCTTAAAGGTCTTTTTCAACTTTAAAGGTTCTATGATTCTAAGACAGCACTGTCCAACTCATGCAGCCTTGGCTCCCAGCTGGCCTCTATTCTAGGCATTATTCCTCTTGCAGCAGAGGTGGCATGCTTGAACTCTGGTACTGCAACACAACACAGCCTTGTGAGGGATTAATCTGAGATGCTGGGATGTGAGATAGAGAGGCTGAAGTGAGGCTGCACATCCTCTTGTGGGTCTGGGCATCTGGAAGAGACAATCTGTAGCTGAGAGGAGAGTGGAAGGGCTGAAAGCACAGCACAGCACATGTCAAGAGCACCTCTGTCCAAGCAAGCAAGCAGTTTAAGTACCCTGCTTGAGGCCAGAGAGGAAAGCTGTGTCAGAGTGAACCCAAACCAGACCCCAGCCCAGAGCTGCACCCACAAGGCCCCACCTCTGGAGGCAAACCCGAGCTCTGCAGCCCAGTGTGAGCACAGCTTCACTGCTCCTGGTGGTGCAAACCACACTGAGCCAAAGGTGGTGACATGATCTGTGAGGGTCTCACAGAGAAGAGCACACTGATTCCAGAGCTCCTGCTTCACAATATTTTCCTGTGCCCCTTTAAGCCTTGTAATGAGCCTGTCTTTACTTCTGCCTTTTGTTACTGCTCGCTTTTCTCTTGGAACTTATTTCTCTTCAACAGTGGTGGCCCCAAAATTACTGCTAATTTCCTGCAAGGAATTTGTTCTTTGAAACATACTCTATGGCACTTTTCATTTTCCTCTCTTTTTTACTTTTTTTTTCCCTTCTATCTGAGTCTGTTGAGAACACATAAGTGTAGTTGCTTTTGAATGCTGCAAGGTAAATGCTGAAAATGACAGCTTAAATGGAATCATTAAAGCAGATGTAAGTATTATCTGAATGCTTCTGAAGTCTCCTATGCACAGCAATAGTGTCTTTATTTTCTCTCCTGATGCATGCACCTTTTTAAAGACAGCTGACAACCTATTATTTCTTTCTTTCTCCCCATTTTTGAGTCTGAACTTAGGGACTACATTCATATCTTAAAGCTGTAACTTGCTTGCTAAGAAATGTCTGAAAATCTAGCCAAAATAGAGGCATGGTGCAAGGGTGACTATGATAGATATCTACTCTTTTCAGGCTGCTAAGCAGAAGGAAATGCACAGCAAAATGTTAACCACTGGCTTAAGGGAATGCTATGCTCATTATTATGATTAGACAAAACACACAGGTTTAGTGGGTGCCATGGAGGCTCCCAGTTTTAAAACTTGATTCCTTATTGAGGTGGGATGTATTACCCACTGTCAAATAGGTCAACCACTCACTGTTACTTTAGATCTCCTTATAAGCAAGGTAGAGAGAGTCCTTTTCATAAGTTGGTTCATATTCCCTTGCTCAGGGTGGGATAAGTCTCCAGAAGGCCTTTTTGTCCTCTAAGGAAGAGAGAAGGAACTTTCAGAGGATGCTCACATGACCATCCTACACCAGGTGCCGATCCCTCACACAGTGAAATCTAGGTGACATCAATCACACATGGTCATTTTTGGGTTGCTGCAAGCCCAGGAGCAGGCAGCACTGCCAGCTGAGCTAATCTACTCTGGGCATGGCACTGCCCACTGGCACTGCAGCTCTGCTGAGGAGCGGCTGCCCGGGGTGCTCTGCAGCGCTCAGCTGCTCTGCGCTGGAGCAGCACCAAGTCACAGGCTCAGAAAGCCGAGGCAAGATAATAGAGAGACTATTTGGCCTGGGAGAGGCTGTGATCTCCCCTGGAGTCTGAGCCCACGCCTGTACACTGGCCAGATGGAGCTCCTCTGATGAGCTCTTAGCCCATCCCTTCGCCCACACTTGTGAGGCACAGCAGCAAGCTGGAGGTGCAGGATAATCCTTTCCCCTGTGGTCCAGATAACCCCAGGGAGACACAGCTTCCTGCCTGCACCTGGAAGAGGTAAATACCATTTTATAGTGTTTAATCTAAGCAGTGCAACTGAACACCAGTCTGGAAAGCCTAGCACAGTGTTAGCACAGCACCCAGCCTCAGCCCTGAAATCATTTAGTACATCAGGCCTGCCCAACATGCACTAACATCAAATCAGGGTACATGTGGTATTAACATGTGGAATGAAGCACATGCAGGTTTCTGTTTGGTGGCATCCAGTATGAAAGCCTAGTACAAGAAACAGAAGTAATACATGAAACATCCAGACCCACAAACTCAAAGGAAAGGTGGATAGCAACATCAAAACCAGTAACCCAAGCCCTTGGATTTCTAAATGATGGACCACTGAAGGCCCCACTCGAGACACTGAGGATGGGCAGGCAGAACTCTGTAATGGGTAAAAACAGGGAAACAAGATTGCTGTGGGTCTCATGGTGCAAAACAAACATAGTGTGGGGTATTTGACTTGTGGGACTGTGTAATACTTGCTTTGCAATGTTTGAAGGTGCCTTAGAGTTCTTTGGGTTACTTGTGGATTGGCCCTGGCCCTTAGTTTTGGGATAACAAATCCTTTCCTTTTTTTCTTCATCTATTTTTGAGAAGCCCTGAGCAAGTTCTTTGTAGTGGTCAGACAGGGATATTTTGTAATTGCTGTTCTTTCTTGGGACTTGCTACACTCATGCTCACCTCCCTGGCTTTCCAGAAAGCCTTTGCAGAGCCCTGTACTGCACAAATCGGGTAACATAGGTCTTTAGATGTTTTGCTAATGGGTTCCAAGCCATGAAACTGTAATGCTAAGTGAGCTAATTTTCTGACATTCAGACAGCCTGACACCTGAGATTACAGCAACATAAAAGTTTCATTTATGTCCTGCTTGGAAAGGATTTTGTTTGCTTGCTTGCTTGTTTTCCAACAAAGGGGAAAAAAAGGGGGGGGAGCTTCAAAAGAAAGCTGAAATTCTGTCAATTATGGACTATGTGGAGATCCATGCAGGCACATGTTCGACACTTTTGATACACTGTGTAAGCACTGGATCTGCACCTAAGAAAGTGGTCTGACTGAGGGGCTACATCTATATTCACTGAAACCAGCAGGTCCTAGGAGCAGACCTGCCTCGATTCTGGCCCTGTGCATTTATATTGTCCTTGCAGAGTCAGGTATCAGTATATATAGATACCTGATTCATAACTTCTCCTGCGCCTCACTGGAGGCATTGGTTTAGGACCTGGGTGGCCTTGATTTTATTATTAGTGCTTCCAGTGGCCTGCTGCTCAGCAGTAGGTAAATGAGGTCATCACTTTGTGACTCTGTTCCCTTTTGCAAAATGTAGATAAAAACTCTTTTAATCCTGCTGATGAAAGGTGGTATGATGAATAGCATTCTTACCAGCCTTGCCTTCCTTATAGCAGGGGTCTTTGTGAATCCATTCTATTAACAGCTCTAAGGACCATAGAAATCCCTATATAAATTAAACACAAAACCTTGGCAGTGCCATGAAACTGCAATTAGGAAATGAAAAAGCTATAGTTTTCAGAGGAACAATAGACTTGCCCACATTGCATATCGTGCATAGATTTAAGTATGCATTTAATAGTCTGACTGGTAATAAAAATACTATATAGATACAATATGTTTGAATTATTATTGCTACTCTGGAAGATCCACACTGTTTCTGTTACCCTGGCTCTTGTGTGCTTAAATTTGTAACTTCACTGCTACACTCTCAGACTTGTTTGCATTCAATTTCTTTGAGCTTTCTAAATTAGATACGTACGTGACGCTCTGTGTTAAAACTAAATCGATTCTTAATAGTCATGTGGTGTTAATATTAAGCCAATTAGGCTCAAATTAACACACACATTTATTTAAGCAAGGCCCTGATCTTGTAAACAACTTAAACATGTATTTTGAACTCTGGCTTAGCAAAGTTCCCAAGTACACCAGCGATATAAACCCTGTAAGACATAGCTCAGCTGGATAAGTTAATTACTGAAGCAAACCTGTGGCACCACAGAGACACTGTATGAATAAATGCCATCTCAGGTTAAAATAAAACAAACAAAACAAAAAAAAGGTAAAGTTAAAACTTTTTAAAAATTATTTGGTAGCTACGATTCAGAAAACAAGATGTAAATATAAAAGAGACCTTTGGGTCTCTTCTCTGAGGTCTAATAGGAAGAGGCACACTAAGAGTGATTCAGTTCATTGTGAAATGGACATTTACCAGTGGATCAGACGAACACCTCTGGTTTCCACTGCTCAAATCTCCACTGACTCCAGTGGGAGCTCAGACATGGTGCTTACAGGCAAACTGCTATTTGTAGACAGAGATGTACATAGACTCATTTAGGTATCCAAACTGGGAGCTGAGCCATGCTTGTCACTAGAGGAGGATTCAATGGAAATTCCCTTTGAGGACCCTAAAATGTTTCCACTCAAGTAAATCTTACATATCAGCTGTACAGGTGAAGAAACTCTGCCTGTTCCTGAAATCATACATGTTCTTATGGGTTCAATTAAATCTGGCCTCATCTGGTTTTTTATTTTAGTGTAACTAACATTTCTCGGTGTTTGAATTTATACATCCCTCTATTGCTTCTCCAAAATATCCTCTCCCTCTTTGGCTGGGTGCTGCCGAAAATTTCAACATTGACATATAGACTATTTACTTTGTTCACTAAAGTTTTAGACTTGGACATACAATCAAGTTGCATTGTCTTAACAAAACCGTACTCGTCTGCCAGTGTGGCTGTTCACATGTTCACAGCTGCCTATCCACACAGATGTTCACAGCCCTCTCTAGTCTGTGAGATGTGAGATAGCTTAACAGTGCACAACATTGCCTTAAGAGGGATTACTGGAGTACAGTACATCCTTAGTTCCTTCAAATACAATTGTTTTTCTTATCCAAGCTGATGGCCATGAAAGGTTTGTATGGACTGCCTCTGTTTTGTCAGTGCACAGGCAGCAGTACACAAAGACACAACCTGAGAGGTAGAGGAAGACGAAATGGAGGGGCAGATTTGCTGAGGGTCTGCAGAGGCAGAGTTTGTCTCTGCAGTCACTATTTGCACAGTAACACACAGCTGCAGAGAGGCACAGGCAGGGCAGCAAGGTCTCCAGCTGTGTTTTTTGTCATCTCTAGCTGTGGAAGCCTTCGGGGAAGTAATAAGGCCATATACTGGCCCAAATGTTTGTGGTCAAGAATTTGTGCCCTCAAAAAGAAGCAGTGCATAGCCCTGTTTTATGACCACTAGAATGAATGGTGTAATTCATCCAAATTCATTCCCAAAGTAGTTCTGCTGCAGCCTGCGGAGAACTACTCTGGATTCATTTAGCCCATAATCTTCCTCCATCAAGATATGACTATACCCTCCAGTGGGCAATAAAGTGCTTTGGGGCATCTAATTGAAAGTGTGACAGTTTTACACTGTTGGGAAGCAGCAGTTGTGGGTGGCATGTGCTCCACTGGCATCTGAGGGTAAATACAGCAGGATATGTGGCAGTCTACAACTGGGAGCTACATTATGCATGTGCTGGGAGCAACAAGCCAGTGCCACAATGCAATTATAGCTTTAAACCGTGCCCAGTGTGTCTGTTCGGCAGCAGTAGACAGACAGCTCCAAATCATTATTTTTTTTCTGCTTACTTAGCTTCTGGTGATTAGGTTCCTGTTTTGCAATTGTGGTGACTAAACCAATTAAGGTGCAATTTAAAGAAGGAACTCATAAATACTGTACAAAGGTAGTATTGACATAACTAAACTTTATAAAAAAAAAAAGAAAGGGGGGGGGGTGGTGGAAAGAGAAGAGCCTACGTTTCCAAACTGAGCAATCCATTTTAGAAGACTCTGCTATGTGCAGTAACTTCTGCAGTATGAATAAATATGCATAATCAAAAAGGGAGCACAGCTCGCTTCTCTCTATTGCTCATTTGATATACCTCTTCATGTCATATCCACTTTCACATAAACAACACAATAATAAAACATCTGCATTGCTAAATAACACTACTGTGTTCTAATTCCTCTGGAATGACATGAATAAGAACATCCTACTCCTGTTTATTAGAATTTATTGATGACATGAGTGTGTAAAAGCAGCAGAAGGCATAATTAATCCTGGTACAGCCCCAAGTTACATGTCCAAACTTGACAAGTTTCACTCTTGACTTGCATTACTTTCCCCTGATGCATGGTAACATCAAGGGCTCTGACAAGGTACAGATGTCCTGCTACAGGAGTGGCACGAAGGCAGTTTGCTCCTTGGTTCCAGCTTCTGCAGATGCAAAGGATGGGTTATGGCTCAGAGAGGAATGATGGGGGAATATGGAGCACTTGGTAAAAAAGAAAATAAGAAAATAAGCATCCTTTTGCTGGAGATAGCAAATGGCACGTTAATGAAGCTTACAGATAATGTTCAATTGGGAGGACTAGTGAGCCACGTCAGGGTAGAGCGATAATATTGGCAGATTTAGAGAAATTAGAAATAACAGAAGAAAATAACAAAATTAGATCAATCTTGAGAAAGACAATTTGAAACACAAAGGCAGCTGGAAGGAAAAGCTGAAAGCAAGCTGTAACATCGAAATAAGTCTAGAGGGAATAACGGATGTGAAAATAAACATTGTTTGCAATGTGATATGGCTCTGAAAACAACAGCATACGTAGAAATCGAGCCACCAACTCAGCGCACCTTATCTACCCCTGGGGAACTGGTGGAGTCACCATCCTTGAATGTGTTCAAAAAACAAGTACACATGGCACTTTGTGATATGGGCATGGTGGTATTCAGTCAAAGGCTGGACTTGATGATCTTGGAGGTCTTTTCCCTCCTTAATGATTCTATGATTCTATCCCTTTCCAAACCACAGAATATATGACCCTCTTACAGATCTAAGTTACACAGTTTGGGATTTGAGGTACATCTTTAGGAGCTGAAACCTGTGATTTTGAGTCCCTTTGACTTCTTTCATGACCTTTGAGGCACCGGCAGGTCACCAGACCTCTGAGGGTACAGCCCTTGGGCCCTCAATCAAACATGCTGCTCTCAAAAGGCCCATATTCGCTCTAATGTTATACACTGCAGTTTCCACTGTGCCCACAGGGACAGATCTGGGAGCCACAGGCATGACTGACAGGAGCATGAGCAAAACACCACATCACTCCTCCAGAGTGATTCTCACTAGAGAAGAGAGGAACAACATTCAGTGACTTCTTTCTTTACCTGATGGGTTTGAACCCACAACTCTGAGAAAAGAACCCTTATCTACTACAGACAAATGTTCTGGAAGGGAACCTTTAGAATTCACCTCTTTTGTTTTTCATATAAAAGGCACCAAATTCTGTACATTGCTATATCAGAAAGCACACAACCCTCAGCTAGCTCGGGCATCTTCCTTTCATCCTTCCTCTGCCCTATTCTCCAAAACATTCCTTCTTCCATCCTGACTTGGAAAGACCAAACCAAGGCTACTTCTACAGCCCAATAGCTGGAGCACTTTCCTCCTTGAGGAACGTGAAAACTGTTTCCAAGAGGAAGGAGTTCATTAACTCCTAAGCTACAGGGCAGTCAAGGTGTCTCTCTGCTGCTGCTGGAAACAACTGCCCAGAGCCCGAGCAAGATCCTGGTCTCAGAAGCACAGGTAGGGTGCAGTTCCCAATGATGATACGTGTTTATGTCCCGTCCCTTGCTTCACTTTCTCCTTGTCACTGCTTTTCTCTTTGTTTTGTACGTGATGTTGAGGCACCAGGGCAAGAATGCTGTGGACTTCACTCGGCACCTTTTCGAAATACTACAGAGTTGAACATTGTGGTACTGAACCACAGTTTGGTAAAAGTTGTGAAAGCTTATGCTGCTAGTTCTGACTCAAAACTTTGCATGACTAAGACAGCAATTGTTGCACAAAAATGTCAGGAACAGGTATACATTTAAATCTTCCGTATATATATATATATACAAGTCAGGAGGACAGCCACAACTGAGACTGCAGGTTTGTTCTTGAGCAAGGACTGTCAAAAAGATCTTGGAAAACTAGAGGGAATTCAGAGAATAGCAGAAAGCTGGAGAAGTTGAATTATGAGTAAAAATCTTAAAGTATATCTCTTGTAAAAAATGTGGTTTTAGAAGGGAAAAATCCCCTATGTATATCCCCAGGAGATCTGTCCAAGCACCTATTTTTCTATTTTCTTCTTTTTTCTTTTTAATGTGTGTACATTCTTTTCCCTCGCCTTCTGCAAAGAGGTGCAGAGAACAACTCTGAGCACCTTCAATCAAAAGTGCATTTATTTCAAAAGCTTGCGTGATGATTAATATCTGTCTGCCCACAAGCCACTTTATTCATACGGGATTCATATGGGAGATTTCATAAATTTAACAAGGGTGCTTCTCGGAATCTTCCTGTCTCTTATGAAACATTATTTTAATATTTTCGTTTCCAGGGAACTCATCTGCTAAAACTGCAGCACCTATCTTTCCTCCTCTAGACAAAATGTGAGCAAGATTTTGAAGCACGCGATAAGACATGTGAGGATATACTCCTGATGGACGTAGACTGCTGCTATGTATATATATTTACATGTGTATACATATATGCCTTAGCAGTTGCCAAGCTCCAGTGCCAGCAGGAATGTCTCATCAGAACTCACTCCCCCTCTCCAGGTGCCCCAGCCCAGCGGGTGTGAGGCGTGGCCAGTGGAACCAAACAACAACAGGGATGATGGTTCAGGGCCCCCAGACCATTTCTCACTCTTGATTTTCCAGGTGGGCAGCAATGGAGTTACAAGAAGCCCAACAGCAATCAGGAGAGACATGAGGGCCTTGGGATGCCAGGTAAAGGGATCGAGAGCACAAGTGGTGTTCTCAGGATCAATACCTGGCTCCAAGCCTGGTGTCACCAGCAGAATTTGGGGTCAGTTAGTGCAGAATCAGGCCTGCTGGCGACAGACCGGCCTGGTTGAACTGAGCTTTGGCTGGACCCCAGGAAAAACACAGGATAATTCAGTACCATTGGAAGAAGGGACAGGCAACTCAGGAGGACTACAAGGATGATGTGAGGTTGTGCAGGGAGAAAATTAGAACCACCAAAGCTCAGCTAGAACTAAATCTGTCTACTGCTGCAAAAGACAACAAAAATGTTTCTGTAAATGCATCAGCAACAAAAGGAGGGCCAAGAAGAATCTCCATATTTTATTGGACATTGTCCCTCACTGGTTGGAAGGGTCTGACCTTCTGTCCCACAACAGCCACTACATAGTCATGATGAGGATAGATCTGCAAAGGGGCCAGTAAGAGCTACGTACCTAAAGATAGCCCTGACATAGAATCATAGAATCACAGAATTATTTGGGTTGGAAGGGACCTTGAAGATCATCTCATTCCAAACCCTGTGCCATGGACAGGGACATAAAGATGACATGACTGAGGTCAGAGGCAGATCACAGGCTAGAGGGCCTCAATCCCTGCTGGAGTAGGTGCACATGCAACAGTGTGCCATAAAATGCCAAATACACCTTGTCCATCCAGTAATGTTGGCTTTGATACTGAAAGACTTGGTCTATTTTTAGGCTAGAAAAGTGTAGAGATGAGAAAACTTGTTGAAAGACTTTGCTTGGGACACCTCACAGAGGAGTAGTAGAAGTAGCATCCAAACAGGATGGATCAGGAGTATTTAGACTTTCAGACATAAACTTTCAGTGCAGCCTCTAGTACTGTCATCAGAAAACACATTCCCTGGCAAATTCACCAGTGAAACCCTCAATTATCCTAAGTACTCTAATTCCCAATATTGTAGCAAAAAACTCTTGTATTCTCTGCCACTGTAATATCTGCATTTTACCAGATAATCTGTAAAGTCTTTGGGGATTCTCCTGGTTTACCAGGAAACAGAAATGCAAGATGCCTTCACATCCTATGTATTTGGAATCTACAAGAAAGTATTTTAGATTCCACACTTCCTGGGCTGTGCTTAAAGTTCATAAAAATTTTGGCATTTGGGGGGGTTGCAAAATAGTCACATTTAACTTCTTAACTTCTCCTAAGTCCAGACATTTTCTGAAATCAAGGAGGAAGAAGTGGACTTACACATTTTTTCCCAATTTGTTTCTCAAGTTCTACTTCATTCTTCTGTGTGTTTTATTTTCAACTCTAATTTATTAATGTATATTAGCACCAGCATGAGACCTCCATACTCCAGTTCAGGATCTGGAATGTTCCACACTTGATCTTTCTCTTTCTGCAGGATGGGGATACTGATTTATTAAAATAATATGGATATAGATCTGATATCGATATCCACCTGAGACGGATAAAGACCCTCTAACTCGTTAAAGTTAGAAAGTGTATGTTTATTTCAGCGCCGGAGAGCTGCGATGATAACTCACGAACACACAGCTCCGAAGTCACAATACAATACAGGATCTATTATCTGAAACAATAATGCATATCTAAAATACAAATACATATTAATAACATAGACACCTCCCATTCCCCGCTTCGTATGGAAATTAACAAAAAGTCATTAAGCATGCGTAGTTCTTACAATGAAATTGAGTCGGTGGTCGTAAAATGAGGCGGAGGGAGGGTTTTGAGGAAGTAAAACTTGTCTTCCTCACTTTGACCTTTTTGCCTCTCTAGTTTTTGACAATACATTTGACCTTGGAAGACTCCCAGTTCCCTCCTTTATTAAATCTGAATAGGTTACATCTGAGTGAAATTTGTAACTGTCTAAGCTCTCCTTTGAATTTCTTTTCCTTAAGATTATTAATTACTCCTTATAAGCACAGCTAAACAAACATCAAATAATCAGAGCCTATCCTACATTCATCTTCCTAACTAATCATTAGTTTTCTTTAATTAACTCTAGCTAAATTCTACTAACTTTTATTTAAAATCTCTATATTTAAATGTTCAAAAGAAACCCTATGTTTCAATACCATGTTGCAGAAAGTCAACCAACCAACCAAATGTACTATATGTTAACAGCAGGCAATCATCTGGTGGCAAGGGTAGAAACCTACACCTGCTTGGACGGTATTTATGGGCCTATAAAACATTAGGCCCAGTTTTCCCACATGAGAATTTAGTGGTTCTTGCCACCACACGGTATTGCTAGCTGACAAGGAGAAATGCCACCTCCTACCCATAACTGTGCTAGAGTTGCTCCTGTTTCTGCTGCTTGGGGCTTTGTCACGTTGTACAAAGAGCTCTTGGGAGGGTATGAGTTAAGTTCATAGCCCTTGCATAGAAGTTTGCAAGAAAAGTGAGGTCTGATCCAGGAAAAGGTGGTTTCTGCAGAATCTAGGTTCCTATCTCTGTCACTAATGCAAGAGTATCCTCCCGACAGCTCAGTGTCCAAGAAACTGCAAGGACCTCTGTTTCCCCAGTGAAGTACCACGCAACCTGGCAAGAAGGCACTGGAGACTCACCACCCAACAGCCACAACTGCTAAGGAACAGCCTCAGACTTTGCTCTCTCTAACCTGTTATCTTTGCATTGGTCTGAGCAGTTCACCTTAACAGCAAAGTTTTGGGATGCAGAAGAGATTTGATGGTGACCATGGGATTGTGGTGCTATGATCAGCCTTTCAAAGTGTTTTGTCCAAGTCACAGAAGACCCAAATATTCATAACCCCTTCTTTAGATTCTTGTCTGCTTATCAAGCCATTTACTGTAATATCACTTCATTGAGAGCAGAGCTGAGATTTGCACTATTAAGGTCTTTAATTCTTTCTCTAGATTTGTTCAGATAAAGATCTATTGGCACCTCTCAGTGCAAAAGAAATTTTACTACTTCCTTGGTACCATTTTTTGTCTAACTCATTTAAAACAGGTGCTTTCAAGGAAAGGGACTGATTTGTATTTTGTGTTTGATATGGTGCCTAGAAAAACTCATCTTCACTTGAGTCTCTGGCTCTGGTCTTTCATGATACTAAAGAATAATAAGAAATAGAAAGGCAAATGTCTTTTTAAGACAAAATTTCCTGCTCCTCCTCATTCTGAAATCCATAGATCTCACTTTGCATAGCATTTTCATAAACAGACAAAACTCTCTATAGCAATGAAATAAAATTAAGATACAGTACTGCCCCTCAGAACACCCATCATACTTTCAAAATAGACCATTCACTTACTGCAAAGGTTATTTCAAGATAAGAATCCATTTATTTGAATGTATTTCCATTTTAATCAATATCCTTTAGAAATGGTCTCTTTCTTAGTCATGTAAGGTGAATTGATATAATTTTAAGGACATGTATTTCTTTTCTAAATGTTCGTATGTGGCAAGGACATATGTGAGATTGGATTTTCACCTCTGGTAGATATGAGTCAACAGCATTTTCTTTACCTTAGTGCAACAAGAAGATGAGTGCCAGAGGCAAGTCTTTCAGAAGAGGAGACATTTCTACAGCATCTGAACACTGCAATGACAATCCCTCATTTCTGAATCCCAAAAGATCTCTTAGCAGTGCTGCAAAATCTTCCTTTCCTCCTGAAAGCCCGAGACACCTTTCACCAAAAACAACTGAAAGACTTCCATTAAGTTCAACAGACTTTCAATCATGGTCTTATCCAAGAAGAGTGCTTTCTTTTAATGTGTGAATAGAAGGTAATTACCTTCTATTACATCAAATGTAGCAGAAGATGGGCAAGTAGTTTTTTCTGCTGGGGCTTGTACATTTTTGTAACATTTGCAAAATGCTGACTTATGCACACAGTCACACTTGAAACACAATTACTCATATATAAATCTGCATTTGTGTTTAAATGTCACTGGTAACAAGAACGCTTCTGGTAACAAATTTGTTTATCAAATATACATCAGAAAATGGCACATTAAATGAGAAAATGTTCAATAAAAGATAGGCTCAGCATTTTTACAAGACAGTCTGGGCCTCATCCAACAAACCCTTGTGTAAAAAGAAATGCTATCATTAATGTCTAAAGATCTGGATTAAACCCATAATGGGAAATTCTCTGATTTTTGCTTTCTTTACACTTTTCAAGAGCAGCTTTTCACTTCAGGACCAGACTGTATGCCTCCATGCACCAAGCTCATAGATTGAAACCAAGAGAAGGACTCCTGTGTATTTCAAGGGAGTACAGACAGTGTTCTGTTCAAAAACGATAGCACTGATGATTTTTTTTTTTTTTTAATCTGAGAAGCCTCTAAAATTTATTATCGTATTTAGATTTCAGGAGGACCATTAGTTTGATGACAAGGAATGCTCAAGGATGACAAGGATTAACAAATTTATGAAACAACTCATATTAAAAGAACAGAAAAGAAGACTGGGACTCAGCCTGAGGAAAAAGAGAAAAAAGGAAAGATGTGCTACTGGTCGTAAAATCAGGGATGATGACATGGCAGAGGTAAGCAGCAAAAGATTTCATTTTTGTTTCTGAGGCTAGAATTGAGAAGCAGCAGGTGAGGCTACCAGATGGCAGCAGCAAAGTAAATAATAGCAGGGGAGGCTAAGCCAGCCTTGAGATACTTCTGTCTGTTCCCTGACTGAAAAGGGAACCCAGGGTCTGAGAGCAGACACTAAAGAAGAGTAGTAACATTTGACAAGCACTGGGACATCCATATGGATCCATCTACACAAAACCTATCAAAGAGCAGTGCCTCTCTGAAGTGACAGTGGAGGGTGGAGGAAGATCCTGGAACATTTCCAGTGGTGCTGGAGTTAGGCCCAAAGCACTGTGCTTTGAAATGTGTCACTTTGGGCTATAGTTTCTCTGGTTCTGGTGGAAAACCCAGGTGTGAATTCCTGCTTTGTGCTCTTTCTCATTTCTGGGTGGCAAATCACTGTCTGTCAGGTTTATTGAGGTATCCATGAAGCCATTCTTTAATACTGGTAACAAAAATAGGAAACAACAGGTTGGTGCAGGGAATTTGGGAGCATGCAAAATCAGTACGACAGCAAGATGATTTTTACCTCTGTTTATAGCACTGGTGAGACTGATATCAGAACACATTTGAAAAGATACTGAAAAATTGTCAAGGATGCAGTGAAGAGCCAGCAAAAAATATTAGGGAGTTTAGAGAAATGCCTTGCAGTGAGAGATTTAAGCAGCTCAATCTGTCTAGCATATCAAAGACGCATTTTAGTATAACCTGAAAGTCAAAACTGAATGATTCAAAATGGTAAAGTCAAAAAGCAGCAGCTTTGTTAGGAGGTCTAACCCTCTATCTTGATGTGACAATGCATCTTAACACAATTACAATGATTTATTTGCAGGCTGGGACAAAGTTACATGGCCCTTTCCTAAATTTGAAAACGTGTCTGTATATATATTTATACATATGTGATGCTTAAGGAATTATAAATATTTAGCACTACCTTTAAAGGACTCGTTATTATTTTATTAAATATTTCATTCAATGAGTTTTTGATGCTGTTGTTGTTTAACCCTAGCCAACAACTAAGCACCACAGAGCTGCTTACTTCCCTCTCCCCACAGTGGGATGTGGAGGAGAATCAAAAATAGGTAAAACTCACAGGTTGACATAAGAACAGTTTTAATGTTTGATCCAAAATAAAATAAAATAAAACAATAATGACAGTGTTGATAATAATAAAATAATAAAGCAATAAAATAATAATAATAATAATAATAAAATGAAGAAAAGGGGAGAAAGAGAGAGAGAAATAAAACCCAAGAGAAACAAGTTATGCACAAGAAAATTGCTCAGCACTCACTGACCAATGCTCAGATCAGCCCCTCCTGGCCATCTTTCCCCAGTCTATATACTGGGCATAAGTTCTGTCCCGTGGAATATCCCTTTGTCCATCTCTCCTGGTCATGCTGACCCCTCAGTTTCATGCGCATGAAGCAGAGCATGGGACACTGAAAAGTCCTTGCCTAAAGTGAGCACTGCTGAGCAACAACTAAAACATCACTGTGTTACCAATATTATTCTCATACTAGATCCAAAATCCAGCACTGTACCAGGTACTAACAAGAAAATTAACTCTAACCTAGTCAGATCTAGAATACGGGGATTAAACATAAATTCAGAGGCAACTTCTGTTTCTTCACAGAGATAGAAAAAGAAAAAAAGAAGTTTTTGTTAAGGAATGTTATTAAATTGCTTTTCCTAGGATCTTGTATGCAGAAAACATACAGAATCTGGTTTCCAAGACCACAGGAACTAACTGAGTTTTCTTTTCTCACCTGTATCTCTCCTCATGAAATGCACAATGATAACTATTGCAAAATTTCATGAAAAGCTCTATCAATGTTATTTAGAGGCATTCAAGACATTCAAAAGCTTTAATGTAACTTCAAGAAAAACACAGATAATTGCTCTTCCACATTACTCTCTGAGTCTTGTTCCTCCAGAGCACCCTTGCAGTAGTTTGGTGTCTCTCTGGCTCCTCATCATCATACCTTCATTATTCATTAATCAGCTGCATCTCCACAGGTGGGGACCAGCAGCAGGAGCAATGCCCCAGTATGAATGGTTCCCACAAGACGTGAATCCTGCTCTCCTCACTGTAAGACAGTTCTGATGGCAGAGGGAGCCTCGAGCCACTTCTCTACCACGTATTCCCATTGCAGCTTTCTTCTCTCTTATAGGCAGACTGAAATGAAAACTAAGCCCACTGACACTCTTCAAAGGGCCTGACACAAACCAGGCCAGACAGACAAGCTGTGTAGCCATGATAGCACACAGTCTTTCCTGATCCACGAGCTCGTACCAGATGATAGAGCTCAGTTCCACGTGAAACGCCATCTGCCCAGCTCAGTGAAATGAGCTCATGTCTTCCCGCACCTGGATACATAAATATATTTGCTTATTTGGAAGTGTGTTGTATTTAAATGCAAGTTTCAAATAACAGACACATAATGTAACTGGTGTATAAATAGGAACGTGGTGTGCACACAAATATAGCAGGACTATTACAGGTGATCATTAGTTACTAATATAAGCACTTATTTGAACATTAGCATACTGTTATTCATAGCAGAATTCATGATGCATTTAATAAGTAAGCAATAGCTTCCTTGATAAATTTAAAAGCATAAAGAATCTGTTCAGTAGATTGTTAAAGATGGACAATGACATTAGAGATTATTAAGATGTGAAATTTTCTAAGTTATCCATACTTAGAAAGATTGTTTGATTAAAAAAAAAAGACACATTTTGATGTATTTCAAATAGATTTTCCACTCATATTAAAACTGCTGAAGTTAAATAGACAGAAAAGAAAATCAAAAGAATGGAAAAAAGTGTTTAAAATCTAAAGAAATGCTGAATATATCCTCCCAAAGAGCAAAAGCAATTAATTCCCTATTACATGTGCCTTAAAGGATTATATACTCATAAACTGACAACTCAGAAATGGCTATCCCATCAAGTTGGCAAACCAATCAACTATGATAGAAGCTCATATTTAAACCCTGCCTTATCCAAAACCAGGTGTGGTGCTTCACCAGTGAAACCTGACGAGGGGAGACTACAAACCTTCCTGATTGCAGCCAACAACAAAGTCTACTCCCATCTTTCCAATGTGATGATGTCTTCCTGCTCAATACTTTCTCATCTCTGATTTTGTCAACATTTACAAACAAGAGCACAGAGATGAAGGTGGCTTGACAAAGCAGCAAGAAAAAACTGCTTTCTCACATGATGTTCCTTCTAGGACAAGACCAAGGCCAGTTTTGCTCTGCAGTCACAGCTCTGTGTGATTCATATCATTGTGACTTAACTAGGGTTGAACTCACCAGCTGGGCACTTCCAGGGACATAGCTGTGAGAGCACTAAATTAAACATGGATCACCATGTGAGATGCTGAAATAAGCCCAGGCCAAACTGGAGGCTCTCCAGGTGTGAGAACACTTCTTTAGAGGTAAGTTGGAGATACAAATACACGTGAGATGTGCAACCATAGTCATAGTTCAAGACAAAAACTTCATGGACACTAGGAAAAGTCAGCAAAGCTTATTTGAAACTTCTAAAAAAAACTTTCCTCTGTAATTGTAAATATTGAAATTTAATTTATTCTCAGTGTTACCAATTCGATTCCAAATGATTTCAAGTATGGCAGCTAAAAAGAAAACGATCTTGTTTGTGTTAATGCTGACAAATAATGAAATTTGATTGTGATTTAAAATTCCTAATGTTCATTGATTAGTTCATTCAAAACACTCCTTGAATAACCTCTTTTAAATTGCAGAGTTTAAATAGTGTTCTTTAGTTTTCTAGGACTGCACTTAGGTCACTCACCTCCATGAATTTCTAATGGTTTCATTTTTTCTTTACCTATTCACTTATAAGACTCATCTATAAATTATCTTGGTTACACATAATCCATTGAAACCACACTGATTTGGGGAGCACCATTCACTGATGGCAGCCTAGATAAGAACACTTGTAGGGGTTCACACAGTGTCAAGCCTCCTGGAAGAGGTTGGCAGGGAGCATTGCCAAAGAGACCGGAAAATCTTGATCGTGCAGGAAAGTGAACTCAGGTAAAACACGAGGCTGGAGATCAATGGCTACTTCTGAGCAGCTCTTCGTCTTCTGAACTAAATGGGTCTGTCTGTTTCTATTAAGAAGCCAAACAAGCAACCAAACCCAAAACCTTTCACAGTGTACATACTCAGAGAGAAACCCTTATAAAGTGAAAATTTGGTTAGTTGCTTGTTCTCTGGGGGTTTTTTCACTTAACTTTTCATTATTTTTCCTTAAATAAAAATTCAGTTCTCACTGTGAATTCCAGATTTCCAGCAATTCTTCAGAATTCCTTCCTTGCAGATTTCTGAAGACATATCAAAGGACTCCCATATACTTAACACAGGGAAAATCATCCCTAAATTGGTTTTGGAGAAACAGGTTTGGGCCCCACAATCTTTCGTTACTCTAAACTCTCTGCTTTACAAATCCTGAAGACAAGATTACTTGGCCTCCACAGCTCTTTCCTACTGCACTGCTAAAATGAAATATTTCAATATTCTTGAAATGAAACATTCTGACATTATCAAAATGCACGGAGAAGATTGAAATGATTCATTTGGACTTACTCCCATAAAAAATGTCACTGAAATCAGCACATTTTCATAACAAGTTTTGATTTGGGGAAAGCTGCATTTTATTTTTTTCCCTCGGAAAAGTGATTTCATTAAAAACAAATGACCAGCTCTAATTACTACTCACTGAGCTTTTGCTCCATAAGTCAAAGCTACTAAAACAGCACTTAGTCTGTATGTGCTGGGAGACAGACTTTGTCATACAGATTCCTATGAAAAACAACTTACTCCCCCACACAAGGGCTGGTATTTGATGTTCCCAGGTCTGGAAGCCAAATTTGTGTCTTGCCTTTAAGTGGTGTCTGCAATTTATAAGAAAAACTTCAAGAATTTAATAAACAAGTCAAAGGCAAAAGGTGAAGGGCACATCCCAACCCTTTGAAGAAAATTACCATTGACTTTTGAGTTTAGTTCTGGAAATGTAAAGCAGGAGCTACAAAGCTGTGTCTGCACAGCACTGGAGCCTGAGCAGAGATCTGAGACAGGACCAATTGAGCCATCTTCCCAACCATAGTCGATACGGCCACGCCAGAGCAGCCCTCTGTCCAAACTGATTAGCCTGCTGAAAAGCTGGATTTTGTGATTTTGTCCATGCTATTAAATTAAATGTGCCTTAGTCCACAGCGTGACACTGAGGCCGGCTGGTACACAACAGCTCATGCCAGTATTGAACCCTCCAGCCCCCTGCAGTGGGCAGCTGCATCCCCACTGCCTCCCGGGAGGGACCCCTGGCCCATGCTAGCACCCAAAAAGAGTTCAGACATAGTTTGTGCACGTGCTTGCTTGTCTGGGATGAAAATGAACCAGCAATTTATCAGTGCAATCTATCAGCAAAGCTGCAGAGCCCAACAGTGTTTAACTTAGTAGTATGAATATGGTCAATTAATCTGCCCATATGACTGACTGAAGTACTTGTACCTTTTAATAAGTGAATATCCCAGCCTTTCCAGGGTTGTGGGACACATGGACTCATCACAGTGCCCATGGCCTAGGAGAGACCTGCCCGGTGCCCCTCTGAGCCCTCGCCTTGCTACAGAGCTCCAACACCAGACCTGGTTCAGAATCATCCTGCTGCAGCTTCAGGGGCCCATGCTGACACACATCTCTTACTCACCCCAGGCTGTGAGGGGTTTGTATTGCTTCTAAAATAGCTTTTCACCACGTCACAGGCAGGTTATTTTGCTTTTGGCCCTTCAGAGAACTTTCTTTCCCTGGCAAACTTCAGTGGTGTCCTTGGTTGACAAGGACCATGAGTCATAGAGTTATGGAATCTTTAAGAACAGACAGAGACTGTCTGAGAACTATAGACTGTCATGAACAGACTATAGACTCTAAGAACAAGGAGTCCAACCATATTCACCACTAAACCATGTCCCTAAGCACCATATCTACACATTTTTTGAACTCTTCCATGAAAGATGATTTCACCACTTCCTAGGGCAGCCTGTTCCAATGCTTGACAACCCATTCCATTAAGAAATTTGTATCCTAATATCCAATTTAAACCTCCCCTGGAACAACTTGAGGCCATTTCCTCTTGTCCTATGCCTTGTTACCTGAGAGAAGAGACCAACTCCCCACTTGTCTACAAACTCATTTCAGGAAATTGTAGAGAGCAATGGTGAACCCAAATCTGGAACAGGACTCTCAAGGAAAACAGAATCCATTTTACCCTCTCTCCCTGGCACTGCCTGTTGCTGTCAGTGCAAAACCAACTAAAACCTCCCAAGTTTGGGGCTAATGTCTGTCTATGAGTCAGAGACAGGGAGGATGTTAGGCTTTGTTTATAGGTTTATAGCAATATAAATCCCTCACCGCCTGGGATGGGTAAGAGATGTGTGTCAGCATGTGCCCCTGAAGCTGCAGCAGGATGATCCTGAACCAGGTCTGTAGCAAGGTCTCTGCTTGGCTCATACTGTCTCTCTCCTTCCCTGCATCCTTCCCAGTGTGGCAGGTGCAGCCAGGGAGAGCAGACACCAGTCACCTCACAAGCTCCAGGGACGCACACTTGTAAATCAGTAATATTGTGTCACCGGGCAAAGCGTTGAATAAGGCCCTAATTGTAGCATTTCTGTGGAAGAACCACTAAATGAGTAGCTGGGATGGTAAATAAAGAGGGGGTGATGAATATCAGGAAGTGCCTCCGGGTTGAGGAGCGGGGCTGGGTGGGTGAAAGTAGTTGATAAAAGGAATCTTTGTATGACACTGAGGAAAATTCTGTAAGAAATTAAAACCTGCACAAGAATGAAAATGAGTAAAGAGCTCCAGACACAGCAGTGCTTCAGTTGGGTGTCTGGAGTCTTTGACAGAAGATATGATTCATCAGCTCCCACACACACCTTTTTTTAAATATGCATGCTCATTTCAACAAATGTGAGACTTCCAGGAAAAGCAAGAGCACAGCACACCCGCACAGCCCTGAACAGCCTGGCGTGGGCACGCTGACGCCGTGACAGGGACGCCGGCCAAGCACGGCACAAACACCGTGCCATCCTCTGTCCTCCTTCCAAGGGGTGGGCAAGAGGGACCATTTCCCTCTTCTTCCCCTCCCTTCCACTGCTTCACTTGGGAAAAGTGTGAGTTCTCTCTGCCGTGGGTTGGGTGATTCATCTCTTGCACATATATGGGGGGGAAAAAAATGTATATATCTCCTAAGGGACAGCTAAGATCTCAGGTTTGATGGACAGATCAGCATGTCTGGAGATCCAGAAGGCCTTTGAATAACTATCCAGAGGGTGCTGAGAGCCTGCCACGTGCTGCAAAGTTGTCTTCTATCCACAGTTTGCTTTTCCAAAGAAAATGTTTCAGAGCTCATAACCATGGGGGAAGAACCAGTTACATAAAAACTTGATATGAAGGATATGTGGGATTAGAAGTAGTAACACCTGCCTGAATCTTCAGCAAGTGAGAACTGGGCACATCCATGATAACAGCTCAGAATGCTAGTAACATCAGAAACATAACCTGTGTTAAAGTTTTTCCCTTTAAGAATATTTGACCAACATAGATATGACCCCTGAACCTTCTGTTCCCTGTCACACCACTCAAAGTGCCACAATCTCTTAGAAAAAGAGACTTTGTCATCTTTGTCCCTCATAATCCAAACACATGACCAGTAATTTAAACAAAATAAAACAAACAAACAGACCTTATTATACTTATGTAGATAAGTAAACATAGTTAAATGCTCAGATACTTTTATACTGCCTTAATCATGCTTGCATAAATAATTTAATAAAAACTGCTATCAAAAATAAGCTGCTCCAGACTTTTCATCTTCTTGACTCTCATGCTGCAAAATTTAGGGATCTTTGACTCAGAATTTATGTGTGACTTGCCACTGAGTACCATCACCTCTGCTGGTGAGAACAGCCTGAGTTATCGCTCTGGCTATGAACTGGTCCAGATGACCTCATAGGTCTTTTCCATCCATGCTTTCTGAAACTCTATTAAAGGCCGCTGTCAAAACCCCACCTCCGTGTACACTGCCAAGAGGGGAGGGGACATTCCTGTTTGCAGTCAAGGCACAAAACTGGGATATGTAAAATTAAACTTCTATCCTCCCTCCTATCCCAACTGATATGGCTATGGATAGAGATCAGCAAGAGAAAAAGTAATATTTCTCAAAATGCTCAAATTAACTTGGTGACTTTAGCCCCATTTTCCAAAGAAAACGAGAAATTGACAAAAGTCAAAGGGGGTTTTTTTCTTTCTGTTACTGACCTGGTTCACACCAAGTGACTGATAGCTGGATTATTATGTGGGACAAATACTTTCTTTCAATAAGAAAGAGAGATAAATTAGAAGAGATAATTATTTTAAGCATCTGTGTCGTAAACTCAACATATTCATTGTGTACAAATTGTGTTGAGTGTGGGTGAGAGTTTGAAAGCTACGGACACAAGTAAATCCACCCTAATTGCCTCCTCCCTCAATGGGGCACAGAGTCAGTACTGCCTTTTTATAAATCTGAGAGGATTAAATATCCTAAATACATACCTACACTCTGCCCAAAATAGGGTAATATTGTCAGTATAATATAGTATAATACAGACAGTTATTTTTTCATAGAATCACAGAATCATAGAATGGTTTGTGTTGGAAGGGACCTTAGAGAACATCTAGTTTTAGGCCCCCTGCCACGGTCAGGGACACCTTCCACTAGAGACCCTTACACCAGGGAACCTTCCACATTTTTTGTCCAGTATGTACTTTCTGCAACAAATAGGCTTTGTGCTCCCGGGCCTGAATTTCTCTCTCATACCTCTATAAATGCAACTGGAGAGAGGTGACTTACAGCTTTCTCTACAAGGATCATTGACCAATGCAACTAGGAAGTCCAGCTCCCAGAGAGGGCCATTCTGTGGACAAAACCAATCCCTGTCAGACATTAAAGGTGGACATCACTGACTGCAGAAGTTGAGGACATTTCTGTGACTCTACTGTTTTCATGTCAGGATTTTGTAGGTTTGAATTATGGGGTCATGTAGGTTCTCAAGCCCAGTAGGTTGGGACACTCAAGATTCTCATAGTGGGGCAGGTGGATGAGTAAAAGAAAAGAAACTGGAGAAAAAAAAGAAAATGTTTTCTCCTTTCTCTGTGTGTTTCAAGGGCTTACACAGAGTTCGGATGCCTTCAGATCACTGCAGAGCCTAGCTGGGAGCTGGGATGTCCATCTTGCCTAGCCAGGGAGTGTGTGTCACTTAGACATTTTGGTTACAACTCAGATAGATTTATACAGCATACCACTCACTGATATACTGTAGATATCTAAATTCAGATACAGGCAGGCACAGACACCCAGACTCTCACTCAGGCTGAATCCCATCCTTAGGGACCTCTATGAGAAGATTGCTGTGGATAAATGAAGGAATGACAGATTTGGACTTCATGGCATTTAATTTTTTCTCAAATATACCTCCTATGCTTTTGAGAATGAGAACCTACATTGCTTTCAAAAATTGGGCAAGTGGTCTGTCATGCCTTACAGACATCTGATGATTTATGTCTGGAAATCTCCAATAAGGCAGCAGGCAATGTGCACCCCTATTTCTGGGGATTTTAACAGTCAGTGCTATACAAGGGTTAAATATTGCCTTGCATTATTTTTCGTTGCCTTGAGAAATGTACAGGAAAAAATAATAAAATATAGGACAATGTGTTGCAAAAATAAACACTTAAAAAGAACTAAATGAAACTGAAAAACAACCCCATGCATATGATTACCATTTCAAACGAGGAAAGACTGACCCATTGGATACTCCTGAGAATGCTCCCCCATGGAAAGGTATTCATATTCATATATATTTCAGCATTTGTAAGATCCAGCATAACATTGGGGTCATTTTGTTTAAAATATACTGTGAACTCAGCAGGATACATCTGCTTTATATTAGTCTTGTGGAAATACTATAAAGGGCTTTGGGGGGCTTTTTGGTTTTTTTCTGGTTTGTTTTTACTTGGTGGATAATTGGGATAAAACTGAACTTGTGTAAAAAAGAAAGCAACTCATGGTAGAAATACCTTAGTACCCTAAGATACCAAAAAGGAAACAGAAGTCTGAAAATTAATTAGGTATTTTTAAGGAAATACTTATTAAAGTACCTCATGATATTTCAGTATTCCTTTTACCATTGTATTGCAGTACGGTGGTTTTTTTTCTATTCTGACAACACGAAAATTTATATTTTGACACTTAATACAACCACAGCTCAGGTTCTAGATCAACTGATCGCTTTTTGGGATTGAGTCAAGTGTGTTCACCTTGTGCTGTCATTAAAGCACGTGCAAAGCCAGGAACTGGTTTAAACTGATCTGATTTGTGGCATCTTTGCTGCAATTTGTCATTCTCCTTGCACAGATGCAAATGACAAAGGAAGGGAGGATCAGGCCCTCTGTGCTGACAAAGGGCTCTTATCTTCACAATGTTTTGCTAGCTGATCATACTGTTTCCTTGTCCTTTCACTTAAGGGTCATCAAGATAAAAGTGTTTGTTTGAATTCTTTTTTTCTCTTTCTTGCTCCCAAGTCCTGTTATACATAATGTTCCTGCTAAGGTCATACCATGGTCCCTTGAATGTGCTTCTGCATGGCTTCGTGGGCTGCTCTGCTTTTAAGGTTTTGCTTAATTACATAAAGAAATTATGCTAGGTCTTCAAACAGGAGCTACAGTGAGTATGACAGGGATCTTAAAGACCATTTCTCTTCTCCTTTACAATCTTATAAGCCAACATAACTTGGGGAGCTGCCCCCCTCTAATATGTCTTGTCCTCAGGTCCCCAGCTCCAGCTCTGCTTTGAGACAGAGCAGAAAGGATTCCTTTGAACAGGGTCTTACAGCCTCAGCATCAGCATCTCGTACTATCTGAGATCAGGAACTGCTACAGTAATCTGTTTACTCTCTTTCTCAACTTAAATAAAACAAGAGGGTGAAAATGTTCAAACTAGATAGCTCCTGCTTATGTGAGAGATTCACGGGGAATAAAAATAAAAATCTATTTACCTTCAACAACTTGCAATGAATTATGAATACAGAGGTGTCACCAATTTGCATAGAGCACGTACACGCATCTCATTCTTGCTTAATCCTTTTGCTTGAGCTTTTTATTATTTATTATTATTATGAATTCAAGCACAGAAGGCAATTTCAGCACCTGAACTATTTAGAGAGGAGACTGATTATGTTATTATGGAGAAAACTGTTTTTTATCAATTGATTTGGCAAATTCAGGCTCAGACACTCTCCAGTTCCCTGGTCTCCCATCTTGATTACTGTGACATCCCGCTCAACTTACCCTGATTCATATTTCTGTGGTATTCAAAGCACAAGCAGCAAAGCACAGAAATGAGAGACCATTACTTTACCGGCAACATTTCGGTTTCCGATCCTGCTTCTTTTATTCCTTTTCTACCACAGCTTTTCCAAGGGCCCAGTCTCAGCTTCTTTAAAGCTGCTTCTGTTTATACCCAGGACAACATTGATGCTGAGGAAAAGCTGGGTTCAATGGAATGAAATGCAAAGTGTCATTCTTCGTCTCAAGGCAGAGATTATTTCAGGAGTTTCTCAAGTTAATGAGGTTGGCAAAAAGGTATTATTGAGGTTCCAGGGCTTCTTTGCACTGCAATTGAAGGTTGCATCTTTGCATGTCTAGAGAGGAGTAAGCTCTTTGTTTGATCACCCCTCGCTCACTGGATTCATGACCTGAGCCTAAGCTGGATGTTTTTGCCTTTGACTGCAGTGATGGCGTACACATGTAACATAAGGATACAGAAGAGAGAAAGAAAAGTTAAAAACAAAAACCTTAAAAAAACAGCTTAAGAGAAAATGAAGGAAAAAATGAGAGCAGAAGAAATACAGATGGAGAGTGGCCTGGGAGGTAGGGGGAAACAGCAAAAGGCAGGTGGGAGTTGTCACTTGACTGAGGCCAAGAGGAGAGATGAGGATGTGAAAAGAGCCTGCAAGATGTCAATCTATAAGCAGAGGAATTAGGTGCAAGAGCCATGAAAAGGTACCCATTGATCTACAATGAGAGTCATCCACATCAGTAAAGTGGAAGCAGAGGAGGAGGAAGCAGATGAAGAGAGCAAGATAGATCAAGAAAATTGAGACCAGAAAAATCACTTTTTGGTTTAGCTCAGGCCAGGAGGTCACTAATGGCTTTGGCCAGGTGGCTTTCAGCAGAGGGGAGGAGTTGTGAGACAGCAGAGAGGTGATCAAAGGGGAAAGCAGGAGGAGCAGAAGTTAAGGCAAAATGAGGCATGCTCTGGCATTTTGGAGAATAGGGAGGGAGGAGTGGGAAGGCGGGGGTTTTAAGAGACAAACGGAAGGTGCAGGGCATTAGGGCATCACTGAGTGATGCTGGTGCACAGCCATCCTGAGGCATCGCTACCTCGGTAGAGCCTTCTGTTCCTTTGTTTCTTTTCACATCCCCAAGACACCCTCTCACTGAAACAAACCCCAAAAAAGTCAAACAAACAGAAAAAAGAGAAATTATGACTGGCAAAGCAGGAAAATTAATGGCATCAAGCAGAGCAAAGCACTGTCACGGCCCAGAGCTCCGTCCTGTAATAAGTGAGTGGCCCAGATGTCAAAAGGTTTAGGGCATTCCCTGCTGACACAGACAGGCTCCTGAGAGGAAAAAACATTTTGTCCTCATTTACAGCATGGTGGAATGGGAGAGGGGGAGAAGGAAACGAGGTGGAAGATAACTGAGAAGTAAATTGATTTACATTTAAATGTTATGTTTTTATTACTATTTCTTTCCCACTCCATGTGAAATCTCATCTTTTAAACCAGACAAACCAGGGTAAACTATTTTTTATAGTGTGAAAAAAAATGATTGACATTCTGAGGTAATACTTTTTAAATTCCTCCAATTAAACAAAGCGAATTTAATTTTAAGTTTAATTAAAAGGAAATTTAATTAGAAAGAAGATTAAATTTTAATTAAATTTCTCCAAAATCCTTATCCTTGCCTTTACTGCTAATATTTCTCTCGGAACCAAATCCCTTTTTAATATTCTTAAATTCTATTCTAGTAAACTTCCCCTTTATATTAAAATTATATCTGCCTGGATGTACTCGCTACTGGAGGAAAAAAAAAAATCATTGCCCCTTTTAAAATACTTGAAGAGTACACCTGAGACACAGAGTAACTCAAGAGCGACCAGTGGAACATTTGGATATGCTCTGAGTGCGACATCGCTAAATTAACCCGCCTGCTGCTGAACACTCCGCAGGCAGGGAGGCATCTGTGTGTCACCAGACATTCCCTTCCTGCAGCTCTCTGCTGCTCAGCACGTCCATGATGACAGCACGGGCTGTACTCCTCAGCATTTCATATGCTCTGCTTGTGCATCCAGTTTTCTTCTCTTCTGAAAAGAGTTTTTTGGGTGGGGTTTTTTTGTTTGTTTGCTTGGTTTTGTTTTACTTTGTTTTTTTAATCATAGAGTGGTTTGAGCTGGCAGAGACCTTAAAGATCATCTCATTACAATCCCTCTGCCATGGGCAGGGACAGCTTCCACCAGACCATGTTGTTCAGAGCAGAGNACCATGTTGTTCAGAGCTCCATCCAATCTGGCCTTGAACACTTCCAGGGATGGGGCAGCCACAGCTTCTCTGGACAACTGTACCAGGGCCTCACCAACCTCACAGTAAAGAATTTCTTCCAAATATCTAACCTAAACCTGCCCTCTTTCAATTTGAAGCTGCTCCACTGTGTCCTATCACTACAGGCCATTGTCAAAACTCCCTCTCCAGCTCTCTTGGAGCCCCCTGAGGCACTGGAAGGGGCTCTAAAGTGTTCCTGGAGTCTTCTCCAGGATCCACCTGAACACCCCACCTCTCTCACCTGCTCTCTTATCCATTTGCACTAGTCTGTCAGAGAGGTTTGCCTCAGTCACAGCACCCAAGATGGACTGGGTCAAATTTGTCTTTTGCTTACCCTGCATTCCTGCAATATCAACTCTAGTCTCCACAGCAGCCAGAACTGTCTGACAACCAAGATTATTGCTATAAGGTGCCATAAGGCTTGTGTAAAGGCTGGCAAAGCTCTGCCTAGGCAGCAGGAGGCAGCTGGAGCATCAATGAACCCATTTTGCCACCAGACTGTCCCCCTGAATGTCCGAGGATGCATCTCCTGTGCTCAACACAATGCCATGCAGCAGCAGGGCCTGGACACTCACTCGGCAGACACAGACTGGAGGCAGCCATTGCAGGACAGTGCTTGTCCTGAGCCATGCTCACGTACTTTCAATTTTGTTCTCTTTCCAGCAAAGGCAACCACATCCCTTTGCAACAACTGGGTGAAAGGTGAGCTGGATGTGCCAGGAAGGGCACAGGCAGGATGGCATTTAGTGTGACTTTCCAGAGCATCCCTGGCAATCACCTCCTCATACCTAAACGAGGTGTGCTGTCACAGCCTCTGTCCACCCCCGTGACCCCACAGCCTGGCACAGCCTGGTGGGTCCAGCATGGGGTCACAGAGTGACAAAGCTGGTGTGAAACTGCGTCAGCCTGTGTTTTGTGCTGGGACCTCACACAGGGGTGGGAGGCTGAGGAGGATGCCAGCCAGAACTGGCCCTTGAGCTGTGGTCAAGGTCTCTGTCCCCAGAACCATCCACAATCATAAAGAGTATGTGATCCATTGTCCCTGAGAACAACCCATGTTTATTTTAACATGTTGTCATGGTGACCAGTACTTTTGCCAGTGGAGACTGACTTGAAAAGCATCACTGGTTATCACTCTCACAGGTAAAACCTCATCTGCTGAACTCATATGTGGCTATACCTGGCACCTGTCTACCTGCTCAGGATCCCTTCTTTAACAGGAGTCAGGACCAGACACTTCAGAAACTCCACAACAGGATTTACAAAATCCTGATCATAGATGATGTTTTATCTACACAACTGTCAACTAAAAAAGTCACATACCCACTTTGAAAAAGTACTGCAAATGTCCATGCTCATGGAACTCAATTTTTCCTTTTTTTTTTCAAACAACAACCTGCATGGCATGCCAAGTGGTGCTGCAGAGTATTCACAGAACTTTTGAAGAACTAGTCACAGAAAACGTTTTGCAGGATTCACAGAGATCAATTTATGTTGCAAGGGAATCCAAACAAAATGTAACATTCCTGCTGAAATTAAAGAAGATTTATGTTGCAAAGGTATCCAAATAACATGCAATTTCCCTGATTATATTAAAGCAGTGTTCCCAGGAGATGCCATGTGTGAGAGGTGAGTCCCAGCTGCCTCATCCACAGCAAACCCATCATACTCCCACTTACCACACTCTGCATCTTTAGAAAACTTCTAACTACTACCTGCCTACTTTGGACACTTCTATTTGTTGACATTTCTGAGGTCAGTCAGCTTGTTCCTGAACAGCAGTCTTAGTTTTGGGGAGGGAGATTTTTTTAATTGAATAATCTTTCTATATTCCCCTACCCTAAAGCCATCTATTTTGTCTCTGAGGACATTGTGCTCACCTTCTGATCTTCATGCTCTGCATGTCTCTCTCCCACACACTGCAAAAGTCAGCAGGAGCTGACCTTTCTCCTCACCAGCTGTCAGAGCTGACTGGGGCTTCTGAACAATGGAATTATTGCCTGTGGGGCTTTTCTTTTTGTCTTCCCCATCTATCTTAAAAATAAACATGGACCAAATGACAAAAACTCCTACCCTACCAGTCTGTGCTGCAGGCAGTTGCACAGTTACCGTGATTGGAAAACACATGGAACAAGGACTGATTAAAATATGGTGGGCCAATGGCATTATGTATCTTATCTCTTTCTCTGACTATTCTAGGACAGGCTTGAGAACATGGTGATAGTCTTTTATTTATAGTGATTAAGTTGTTACCACGATGAAAATTTGTATTCTTGTTTCTGTGTGCCACTGCTCGTTTCCAAAATCTCTCTTTTGGGTGGAAGGTATTTTTATTACTGTATTCACGTACAGTAGGATTAATACAGATGACATCTAATAGGCAATGCTATGATATAAATAGGAATGGAAACAGGCAAAGGAAATAACACTATCCCTTTTTTAAAAAGAGAAACTGAGGTATAGAGGAACTTAGATGTGGGTACTAACCATAGCTCTCCCTGATCTCCCTGGTTAATGGAACGAGTTCCACAAAATTCACCGGAAAAATCTGTTGTGAAACAAGATAATTCAGTCTTGATTTCCAGAGTCTGAGATTGCTACGTCAAGAAAAAATAATCCCATTTCTTAAGACACCAAACAAAATCAAGAGATAACGCAAGACAGAACATTTGTACTGACGATGGAAATGCTTGGATAAGTGTGATATCATACAGATGATGAAATATGATGCCGTCTAGATATGTTGGGTAAAATCATTACTCTCTGTGGGTATAACTTTTAACTGATGAGTGGTTTGGTTTCATCTTTTGTGTGAGGGCTCAGTCTATTCAGACGAATCCCTCTGAGAGAAGAACTGTCCTGTCAGGGCAAACACAAACCATCCAATGCTGCCAGCATTGAGTGCTATTTCAATGCAGAGAAGACATGTGCTATACACACCTAGAGATCTCCTTCAGCAAGGAGGCTGGCACTACTCAGTTCATTCAAAAATGCACCAGAGGAAGATAGCAGATGCTTATGCTCATCACCCTATTAGAAGATGTTCCCCCTGAGAACATGGCCTGGGCCACCTTTTTAGCCAGTGTGTGTTGTAACACTGATCTGGAAACTCTTCACATGTTGGTAAGCTGTGTCTCATTATGCCTTGCTCTTTGAGAAGGTAAGGCATTGAAACAAATCACAACACACGTGAGACTGAAAATAAAAGCCCAAAAGCATAGGACTGTCTCTATTTAGTGGACTTGGACTTTTCCAGGTGATATAACCAAGCTGTGGGTGTGAGTTGGTCTGCAGAGGAGAGGGGATACAGTTAGTGCTGGAGTGCACAGGTCAACCTGATTCAGTATGTCACCTGGAAGGGATGAAGGAGGCATCAGGAGGAGTTTCAAGACATTTCTCCCACGAGGGACCTTTCCTACTTTATCAAAGAAGGTTAAGGTCTTCTCAATCCTGGGTGTATAAGAATTTATTTCCCTTCTCTACCTCCTGTTGAAAGAGAACTGTTCTTTACCGTTTAGAGTATTCTGCAGACTATTTAGTGAGTAAGAAGCTTTCATCACACAGACACAAAAATAGAGAGAGTTTTATGGGGTGTGTTTCATTCCCGTTGGGTGCCCACCAGCCATGACTACTGCCCTTTGGGCCACACAATCAACCTCCTCACTCATGAAGATAAATGTCGTATCAGCCCTGCAGTAAGCCATCATCTATTCTTGAGAAACAAAGAGAGTATATAGCATGACCTTCCTTGAAATATTGGATCTATTTACACGGGTTTGCGTGGACCACATTACTTATGAGTCACCAAGGGGAAACCGAGCTCCTTGTAGATAAAGCGATCAGTGCAAACCACTGTAAATAAATCTGAAATTTCTATGAAGGTCGCACTGTGTCTGATTTATACTTCAGCACCCTATGAAATAATGTTGACCAGGTAAGTGGTTTTCAATTATTTTTTTTATTCACATAAGAAAAGGAGAAAAAAACCCACCCTTTTTTGTAGGATAAGGGACTGTTCTATTTTAAAGTGCATCTGGTTAGAGAGATGACACATGCCCAGGAAGTAAGTTATTGTCTGGCATAAGGCTAAATGTTCCTGGAGCTGATTCTGCCACCCTATCTAAGCAGGATGACTTGAGTGGACATACAGGGCAGAGTCAAACCCGGCAGCTGCCACAGATGATCCTTAGATAGTTTGAAGTTCCATTTTCCTGATTAATCTATACCTTTGTTTTCAGTATTAACCCCAGTATAGGTCAAGACCAAGCGAAACCTTTGTATCACAAAAGTAGGAGCACAGGCTCTTGGTCTTGGAAGGTAAGAAATGCTCCAGTGGCCAAATTATAGGAGTGGAAGTCAGGAATGTTGCTTCTGTCATTAATCTGGTTTGTGACCAGTTTCACTTCCCCTACCAGCTTTCATCTGACTTGTCTGTCAAAGGAGGTGAGACCCTGGTATTGGAGGACAGTAATTGATGTAATCAGGAGCAATAAACATGAGGACTCCATTTCAGGTTCAGGGGAATCTCCTGGTTGAATGTATCCACTTGCTTCAGTTTGCAAAATCAGACAAGAAATCTATGAGGAGATTCTCTAAGAATATTGATAGGTTTTCTACTTGCTGTCCATAATGTCATTGGAAGGTAAAAATGGTATCTAGTAAGTGAACTTGATCACCTTGCTTGTCCTTCTGAGCCCCAAAATGCATGTTTTAGTGTTCTAAACATGGGGAAATAAGAACAGCTTTGGAGCACCTATGCTTAGCACAGGAAGAACAATATTTTGAGAATTACAGCAAGGTTGGACTTGCCTGAACTGTTACTTGTTCTCACAGAAGTAAGTTCTACTTAACACCATATAAGGACAAGATTCAGGAAGACTGAGAGGGTCTTGAGAGATACTAAACAGTCTCAGCAATCATAGCAGGTGAAATTAAAATCTAGCGAAGACAGTGATGCCCTCTGGAAAAAGAGAAAAGTTGGAGTTACTTCATGACTCTTCCAAAATCTCAGGAAACCATGCCCCCTTTAAAATTTCCTGGAAAACATGCCCAATGCTCAAACTTCAGCCCAGTTTTTAAAGTTCTTAATAAAAATGCCTGAATTAGAGGCTGATCTGAAGAACAGCCTTCCTAGGAGTCTAGCTACAGTAAGCTTTTTCCAAACCAGACTGAGATTTTAAAAACAAATTGGTTAATTTAAACCTGACTGGGGCCAGCCTTTTGCCAGCCTCAGCAGTTCTGCCACACCTCAGGACCTTTTATCAAATCTATGCCTCAGCAAATTTAAATGCTAGTTTAACTGCTGTTGTTAGTTAAATGACAGTTAATTACATCCTTGTAGCTCAGATTAATCGCTTTAGCATATGAGTAGCTTACACATCGGACAGGATGTATCTGAAATGTCTCTGGAAAGGCTGAGTCAGAGCAGCAGTTTTCCCTTCCCTGTGAAACCACCTTTCTGCCCCACCAAGGGCAAACCTCAGCAGCCATCAGCTCTCCAGGACCATCCTCAGCCACAGGAGGTGGCTCAGCTGGGCTGGTCATTGCCAGGAAAGGGTTGAGAACGGCCTCATGACACACAGGAATGGCAAAACCACTGGAACAGTTCCCTAAAGAGGTGGTGAATGCTGCATCCCCTGAAACACCCAAGGACAGGCTGGATGAAGCTCTGAGCAACCTGGTCTAGTAGAAGATGTCCCTGCTCACTGCAGAGGTGTTGGACTAAGTGATGTCTAAGAGTCCCTTCCAACACAAACAGTTCTGTGATTCTACAGGATTGGAGCCTAAAAAGTTGTTAAAGTAGAATTATTGCATTAAACAGGTGGGGGGGTGTTTTCTGCTATTATTAACACTATTATGATTGTGTCAGTTCTTCTCACAAGCACCAGCCAGGAAGAAACCCCAAGTTGTCCTAGTCCCTATGTAAACTCAAATCCATATCCTAGAAAACTGCCACTTAAACTTTACAGTTGAATTACATCAAGTGATTGCTATTTAATTTCAGTGTAATGGATTTAGAGTAATTGCACTGCAAAACCATCAATGCAAAATATTAATTCATATTTTTATTTATTTCATTTGACAGTTTGTTTTGCTGCCACCTCTTCACCCGGATTTATCAGTAGTCTGGCGACCCTCAAAGACCATTTGAGTAGTGGTACAGTCTTGGCAAGGGCTAAATCCTAGCAGAAGACTCTCTGAAACTCACTGTAAAGCTCTCCATTCTGTTGCTCCACAGACCCTGCTTCACCATCTGCCTTGCGAATTAGATTTTTTGTTGCTGTATTTCACAGGTTTAAAAATATGGTTATTATGATCCATAAACCAGCTTTCACAGAGATTATTAATTAAGTCCCAAATATTGTACTGACGTGCTTTGTGAAATATGTCTCCAACGTCAGAGCACTGCTGCTGTTATGACCCATCTGCATAATATTATATCAGAGTGCTTAAACGCCCTAAGTTTTGTGTTTGCTGCAGGGGATGGGGGGAGTTTTGTTTTGTTATCCCTTGTAGCAGCTCAAGAAGGAAAACCTGGAGCCTTAAAGTCAGGTGGATGAGATAAATTGAAATGGATCTTATTGCTCCCAAACACTCTCCTGGAAACAATGGCATCTTGACATTTTATCAGTCACTCATGCGGTCATTCTCAGCGGTATCAGCCAGAGCTTGAAGGATAGAGCCGTAAAGAAAGGATTGTCAGCCATAAACATTCCTCAAAACCATGAAAGCCACAAATGAAAGCTTAAGTAATGGAGGACGGAATACCCTTGATATTTCAACAATTACCTGCAACAACAGGCTTTGTTCAGAGCCCTGGCCATTTTTTCAAAAGCCTTTAGTTGTCATGGCCAGAATAGGATAGGGAAAAAAAAAAAAAAGGAAAAAAAGAAAGATGGGGAAAAGAAAAAGAATGAGAAAGAGAAAAAGAGAAGGATCAAAAGCTCTAATGTGAAAAGATAAATTTGAGTGGCTGCATATATGAGGAATTTTATGGAAATTTTTCATTTTTTAAAAAATCAAGATTTATAGCCAGATATTAGAATTATTAGGCTGGTAGTGAGATACTTCTTTTTTTTTTCCTCTTTTCTCCAAGAGATCATTAGAAAGACATTCATGCTGCTGAGCTGTTACCTCTCTGGTCATTTCTGATGTCAAATTACAGAAGAAAAAAATGACACTTGCAGGCAAGCACATGGCAATTTGAAGGAGCTTTAGTAACAGGCAGAAGTGAGCAAGTGGAAAAGCAAAAGTGAATCCAACTTCATTACACTTCGGGAAAAATATCATATTTATGTGCAGGATTTAAAAAAAGAAAATCTAGTTTTAAATAGTCTTTGTGTCAATATTTTAGCAATTTAGAGCTCATAGAAACTAAGTAAAATGTAGTGCTTGGCATCCAAGTCAACCCAAACTCTGGAGGCAGCAAATATGAAAGGTTAAATGCTCTAGAAATTGCATTTGTAGAGTTTCTCAACTTAGGAGATTAATAGTTACTCAAAGCAGTAGATAAATATTAGTAAAGGACCATTAGCAGAGCAAAACACATCAGTGAATCTGAGCTTTCCAGCTTCTCAGATCAATTTTAAACAGTTTTATCTTGGACTTTTTCAGCACCTTAATGAGGAACAAATTGGTTTTATATCCCTTTTTGTTTCCTGAGATTCTGTTGAATATTTGTTGTTAGGTATACCCAACCATTAATATAAAAGGGTCAGAGGCGTAACTGTGTTAATTCCCTCTCTTTGCAAGTTCCTGAATACAGACATTTTATGAAAGTTCCCTTTTATTAGTCTGCTCATTTTATTAGTCTACTCACCTAAAGTTTAAGAACAAATTAGTTACTGTTGTTTAATGTTTCCTACAAAGGAAGAATTCATTGCCAAGCAATGAATGCAAGCACAACGAGAAACAGGAGGCTAGCTTTTTTTTCGTATGTATATGTAGACAAAAATATGAACAGCTAAGTTGGAGCTTGCACACTGGCATGAGTAAGCCTGTGGTCAGAGAGAAAAGAATTATACCCTGTGTTTGCAAGCAAATATTGAACCAGGCAATTGGATAGGAATGCTCTGTTTTACCTTTAAGATCTAAAGGAGGTTTAAAAAACAAAACAAAATGAAACCAAACCAAACAAAACAAAAACCACAAAAACTAACTTAAAAAAAAAAAGAGATTGATAGAGAGTGATATTTAAAATACAGTCTTTGCCAAAGCAACAGAACACATTCATTATACTTTATTAATGGGAGAGCAGAGAGCAAAGCAAGGGGTCTCTATTTTAACTGCTCACTTGCTCATGCAGAAACCTGAGTTCATTCAAAATGCTCCAGGACATGCCTGTGGCCCCCCACTGTCATTCCAGCAAACTGCAGGTCCCCATAAATCCTAGACCATTTCTGACATGGTGATGTGGATCTCTTAAACACTCAAGACTGTCTCAGATGATTCAAAACATCCAGAGGAAAGAAACTGGAATTAACTTGGAGAGCTAAACCTTCTGACACACAGACAACTGCCTCTGGGCCAGGCACCTTGTTGACTATTGCCTTCTGTGGGCTTCAAAAGACACTTGGCATCTAATTGTTTCTGTGGAGCTGACTCCAGGATCTTTTTCCCTGGGGTATCTCTGTCTGGAGTTCATAACATTGCCACCTACAGGCTGTGTTATGCTCCTGACCAGTTGAGTAAATCTTGATGATCCATTTTCCACCTTTGCTTTCATTTGGCATTGTATGAGTTTGGTGTATTTAAATCACTGGCTGCAAGGCTGACGTTCTCTATGCCATTGCAAACTGAGCCCAGACATCTTTGGACACTGTCAAAAGCAGAGGTAACAGATCAGTTTTCACGCCCTTTGGGTACTGCTTGTCATTTTGGAAGGGTGCTGGAAGCTGTTCATGCCCTGAGGTCTCTGTTGTGGAGCTGTAAAGGCTCATGGAGAAACTTGCCCCCACCTCCATCAGCACTTGTACACCTCCTGGAGGAGGGACACCATGCAATCCCCTTCTACCCACGGACTTCACAGACCAGGGACATCTGCTTATTCTCATCTATTAATTTCCCAGCCATATAAACCAGGTTCCTGCAAAAGTCTTATTTCAGATAAAACACAACCTTTCACCAAAAAAATCCTAACAGGTTTTGACATCAGCAGTTCATTTTATACATAATTTTGAGGTAGAAAGTCTAACAGGATAATTCAGAAATCTCTGTTTATACCAATTGCAGCTGACAAGCAGATGAAGCTACCCTTATACATTTTTTCTTATAATTAGCATTGTCTGAGTTCTGCAAATAATGATGTTGGCAAGTTTAGGAGTTTTCTAAACTGGATTTCTTTTGGAGTCATATATTCATCCCATTTTCATGACCAACAAAAAAAAAAAAGTGCTTTTAGTGTGAATACGTCATGCTTTTATAGGGGTAAGAACAGAGTTACCATGAGGTTAAATGTTGCAGTGTAGGTCTGAACAAGTTAAAATACAGAGCAACACTTCTACTTTCTCCAATGAAATATGCATTTTATCTTCCATGAAGACTTGTTTCTTGCTAGTCTCTGTCAGCAGGAGCCATCAACATAACAGTGTTTTGCTGACCTGTGAAAGAGCTTCTGGTAACCACTACTCAAGAGCTCCATTAGGATGGAATCATTTAAGCTGATTCTGTAACAATGTGAAACTTTTGTAAAATGAGGTTAGGAGGTTGATGCATTTTATATAACCAAATGCAACCATTTTGGGCCTGAACTTGTGAGCTGCTGAATAGTCTCAGCTTCCATTAACGTCACAGACATGCTCAGCATTTTATGAGATCAATATCAATGGAATCTAAAATCTTAAGATAATGTTTTAGTTATAGTAATAGCAGTGAAAGTGCATAGGAATTTGAAGACATTTCCAAAATAAAAGACACAAAACTCATGGCATGTTTACTTGTTACTGATGACAGTTTCTAGTTAAATCTTTGCCTTGTTTTGCCTTACCTTACCTTCCTTCCTCTTTAATCCAGAATACCTCTTAGAGTATATAGTAAAGTTGATCTGATTCATGACTTAATATATTTTTGACACTGTCCCTCAACCATCAAGTATATTAAGTTGTTAATAATTACTTGGGCAGCTCTAGTTTTTGATGGGTACAACACAACACAGTCAGCCCATTAAACATAAATGTAAGGGCCAGTAGCCAATGTAGATGAATCAGATCAGAAATACAGCCTAAAAAGAATTCAGTCCAGTTCCCTGGGTTTTTTGGGTTTTTTTCAGGAAAGTTTATAATTTAGTCACACATATAAACGTACTTAATCCTGTTGTAAGCCTTTTTGAGTCCAGTTGCCTCTAATAGGAGGCAAATTCCACAGTCATATTCCTCTAACAGATACAATTTTTATCACCTTTTCCAGGATAAATATATTAATTTCTAGTTTATCCCCATAAAAAAGATCTTAGTGATACGGGTAGTGCCTATGACATCTGAACCCATAGAGTTTTTTAGTTTTTTTCTGGAAGATATTCAAGATCCTCCATTCCTAGTGACTGCAGCAGGCCTGAACAAAGTCCATCAGTGAGAACTAGGATGCCTCCAAAAGTTCCATCAGTACAAGTAGAAACAGCACTGCTTAGAAGCAGGAAAAATTATAGTTTGTGGGAAGTTATAGACCATTTCCCAAAAATATCCTTTCATCTTGAAACTTCTAGTACTTGAACACACAGATCCTTCCTCTTTCTCAGGCTATTTATCATTTTTAGAGGCTATAAATTATACACACCGAGCACCAATTTTATACACCAACAACCATAACAATGCAGTTGCAAAACAGAACACTCTGAAGGGTATGTTCCCCTCTCAAAAAGGCTAAGAAAGAATAATGGTGCAGTGCTTAGGTCTGCAGTAACGCTTTCCGTTCAAAGATCTCAAACTGTTATAAAGGAGCCATTAACGTCATTAAACACCTGTGAGACAGGAATCTGGCCATTATCTTCATTGCTTTCCATGAAGAGGAAGAATGGGGAGGGTATCCTAACATTTGTGTACCTTAAGGGTAAGGTTTACAATTGTTTTCCACTCTTGCTATAACTGGTTCAACTCCATCAGTTTTAAGCAAATTCAGGAGCAATATATTGATTGTTCTGAGCCAAGACAGATTACATGATATATAACATGCTGACAACAATGCTGGATAGATCAGGCTCCTAACACCAGCCAACTGACTGTTGTTATTATTGACATTAAGTTAATTCATTGGCAGGAAAAGTTGTACTACAGAAATCAAAAGTGCACATCACCACCTTCTCTCAAGTCAGGGATTAACTGAAGGAGTTTGGGATCTCCCATTGCCTGGAAAGAGCACAATTGTCTTTTAGAAGAGCTTGCAACAAATTGGAAGAGGGGAGTCACCCTCAGCTCCCTGCCAAGGGGGACCTCCTGAGTGAAGTGGGCTGAGTGGCAAAGCCAGGGCTGGCAGGATGAAACCTTGTGAAGAAATGCTGCATCTGTTTTCCTCCTGGACAGCTCTTGGTGATCACCACTTAGCTGACTTGGGAATCACAGATCAGAGCTAACTCGTCACTGACAAATGACTATGACCTGGGATAGGTGTCAGACCAGATTCAGGTTTTCACATCATTGTCTATCTGGAAAAGCCTACGGCTGAGCTTGGCAGCCTGGGCTTTTGTTATATTCAGCAGTGATTCAGTCAACAGCACATGGAGCACTGTTCAACACACCCAAAGCAGTCTGAATGCAGAACTGAATCCCACCCTGTTTTGCACTGCTGCTACCAGGTATCCATTTTTTCAGATAATGAGATGCCAGAGCTGGCTGTCTCAATCCTTTCCTGTGTACTTATAATTTGTGTGAGATTTTGACTCCTGCTTTTGCTTTATCAATAGCATTTTTTACAAAATTTCCTGGACAAACAGGATCAACTTCTTACTCGGGGTCACCAGCACAGAAAGAAAATACAAATATTCTGCATCTTTTGCCCCCAGACCACCAGGCATCATTTCCGCATGTGGAAGACATGTTTTCCATCAAGAGTTATTTTCCAGATAAAGTCTTCTCTGAAATGTCTCCCTGGCTCTCTCCAGAGTCTGGTTTTCTCCATTTGAAAATCACTCAGCTCCACTCTGACATGGTCACAAACTCAGGCCTTGCTATACTGCTATATTGCATATCTTTCAACTTTGGTGCCTTTTCTATTTTTAATACTACATCTAGATGATTACAAATCCTTAGGAGATTACAGATGTTATATATTCTCCCAGAAATACATAAACTAATAAGTCATTTTGTAGATACCTGAAAAATTAAAAAATATTTAGACAGTTATTAAATTTAAAAAATTTCAGACAGTACTCAGGACGAAATTTCCAATTTTTGCTTTGCTTCATAACTATTACAAAGGTCAGTCATTGTTCACCCTCGTTACCAGGCACATTTCATGATAAATGCCAAAACTGCAGCTTAGGGAAAATGCCTTTCACTTTACTTGTTACACCAGTTCTTAGTTCAAGAGATATGGTGAGAATATTTAGGGAGTTTGGGGCTGAGGGATGTGAGACATCAGTTCCCCAAACTCCAGCATAGCCTCTGTGGTAAGAGCTGAACATGCCACGAGTCAGAGCATCGCTGAGTTGCTGAACAGGCAAGTGAGACAAAAGATGAGTAAGGAATGTCCACAGAGGCACCTGGCCAAAGTTGTAGGATAGGTCAAGGGGAGAATGAAACACGGATCATAAATCTCTCGTCTTATACTAAGTGTTCATGCCACAAGGTGAAAAGGACTTATTAATCCAGACTTTCTATTTCAGTACCTATCACAGCATAAGGCTCTCCTATCTGTTTTCCAGACTAATTACATAGTTTTAAAATTCTTGAGGTTTCATCTGAACTCTCAGGAGTCATATTGAGATGCAAAACAAAACAAATCAGGAGAAGAAAAATCCATTTGCTTTACCCTTTCTGCAGTGATGTTCACTGGAAACGTATGTGTGATCTGATGATTTTCCAGGGAAAGATACATCATACTTTTGCACTGTGCTCTTAGTCAAAAATTCTTTTCTCCCTCCCACTCTCCAAATGTGTATAAACCTCAGAAGTGTGTAGTCTTTGCTCTTTGTAAATATGCTTACCTGGAATATGAATTCAAGTTTGAGCATGTGCTTTGCTTGATCTGGAACTCACTTTGCCAAGAGGATGCAAACAAGAACATATAAGTGCTGACAGTTCTCCAATGCCATTTCCACAAATCCTCCTCCAGGGACAGATAAATAATGAAACGACTGAATGGGAAATAACACTAAAGCATCTCAGCCTACAGAACCACAGGATATGCACCAGACACACATGAGTGAATGCTGAAATGCTGAGAACATTTAGTAACACAGATAGGACTTTGGGAATCCTCATGCTTGTCTAGGCTAACTGAAGCATAAATCTGGAGTAAATGGAGCAACAGTGATGCAAACTGTCATAACAGATTGAGAACCAGACTCAGAGTTCCTACCATCTACCTACATGATAGGAAAAATCTTCATCATCTCTATATCAAGGCATATTTCTTGATATTTCACTTTTGAACGCCTACTCTGCTATTTTAGCGGCTCTGAAATGCAAAATATTCATCTTACATTTTCCACAGCTGACTCCCATTCTGTTAATTCAGTTATGCAAGACTTGACCCACATGATTCCTCTCTCTTGATTTTTTTTGTATTACTTTGCTGATATTTGTAGGCAGTCTTTATGTCCAGGGCTGTCAGTGAACTGAGTTGGATCAGGCAAATCTTTACTCCCAAGACTGTGCTGCTGGACTATAATGGTAGAGTGTACTCTCCGTTAAGTGCATTAAGCAAAGCAGCATAACAGCATGCAGCATTTTAGACTTGTAGCCTACAGTTTTCCCTCCTGCCCATATCAGGGAGCTCTATTAACATCCTGCAAGCACAGGATTTTTCCATTCAGTGACCATTTCCTTTCCTATTCATGCTATTAACTGTTTCAGCCACTGCTAAGAATTGAGCTGATGTTTGCAGAAAAGTATCGAAAATGATTTGAAAACTGTCTTCCTGATTGTTAAATATTTCCTTAAAGCTCTTTAGAGAATAGGGTGATTTTTCCCTTATTTATTGGGTAGATTTAGATCCCTCTAACTATAGGGGATCATATACCACCAGAAATCCACATATGAACACTAGCACTCCTCAGACACGTCAGGGTCTCCAAGTTTGATGGATTAATGCTTGTTGTTGAAAGGATTGTCTTCAGTTTTCTCTAAGGAAAAGATAACTAGAGGAGCTACAGTCTTGTGCCAAAGCTGTGTCATCCTCCTCTCCTCACTTAAAATCCTCATATTGTCTCTGCTCTTAGCCAGAGAGATGCTTTAATTTGAGACAATGTCATCAGTGGTCCAATTTTCTACCGTGGGCTTTAGATAGAACACATCTCTTTTAGTCATCCAGTACCATTTTTTTGCTATCAAGAAAGCCATAGGTTTGTCTCTAATATGATACATGTTTTCTATGGGAGTTTTTCTGATTTTTATGAGAGACTGTCCCACTTGGACCCACCTTTAACAACAAGAGGCAGGAAAGGGTCTTAAGCCCCTTAAAACCAACTTAAAAGGGAAATGCTTTTCATACAGCAGCTCTTCAGTTTTCAAATGGTTCCTGGTCATTGTGCTTTGATCCTATTGATGCTGAATGCTCTCTTGCTATACCTCAGTGTGATATAATGGGAGGAACACCATGTGGTAGTCTGCAGAAAAGTCGATTAAACTAGCAGACATAAAACTGCAAACAGCTTTTACGCGTCACTAATGGACTGGGACCGCTTGGCTTTTATGATAGCTCAGAAAACCTTACACACCTGAGGTGCTGTAAAAATGAGTAACAGTTAAAAACAGGAAGAAATGTAAAGGACAAGGTGCAAAGTTAGATGGCTTTTGGCATGAGCTGTTCAACAGTGTCAGACCATGGGCTGTTTACAGGTACAAACAAAATGAGCTCTCCTTCTCACGAGAGAACTGCCTTTATCCCAAATGTACCCTGGAAACTTGGTGATCAAAAATTTGACTATTAGCAGAGTCACTTTCCATCTGTTAAAAAGAGGGAATAGCTTTGGTCAACAGGGATATTTAGATTGTAGGTTCAATGTTTGGCTAACTAAGGATGAGATTCGGCACTTTTCTCAGACTTAGCAGAAATACTGGTCATTAAATATTTCCCCACATCATGTTTAGGTCTGGTTAGTGCTGCCTGTCTTTCACTTTCAGACCCTCAAGGCTTTTTGCCTTGTCACTCTGTTGCCACATGTAATGTCTACATGGTGCTGTCTCCCCTTTTAGGGCCCAGGACTCAGAAGAACAGAAGTTCTGCCAAATCCTTTTCTCCTCTCCTCAACTGGCAGACACATGGGCTAATTCTCCAAGACAAACTTAACAAAGCAGTAGCAGAGAAATTACAAATTTGTATAAATAATATTGAATACTGCAAATGATATGCCTGAAAAATCACTTGATCATTAAACAAGAGAAGATGCTTTCTGTCATTAAACAAGTGAAGATGCCTTCTGTAAAATAAATAAACCATGGAAAGGCAAACCTGCAATTTAATATTAATAAGGCCTGAACTGTTCAAGAAGATCTCGGCCAAATGTGAAGATACTCTATGTGTCATGCACTTTTGACAGATGCTGTCCCCAAAGAAAAGCTGAAGCCAAGTCTGACACCTGACTCATACCAACAGGGAAGACAGAGAAATCTCCAACGCTCGCTCAACTAGGCAGGAGACAGCAGGGTTTTTTATGGCAAAATCTTTTGACTGTCATAAATTTTCATGCTCTGTACCTGGGTACCACGATGAAAGGCAATGGATTATAACCATTTGTCATTATTAAGATTCTTGCTGATAGTTGGAGGAAAAAAGTTAACTTGCAGATAGTATAGCTCAATTAAGTGGAAACCACACATCCTAAAGAAAACCAACCCTAATTGCAGAGCTTTGACCTAAAATGAAACAGGTTTAGTCTTAACTGACTGAGCACCAAAATATATATTCTATTATTTTTTATCTTGCTGTGGTAATTAATGTAAGAAATGTTTCATGCCAAGTTAGCTTTGCCTGTAATGTCCTCAGATTAAAGAAATTGGAAATAGCATCTCTGTCAGAGTGGTTGCACAGTGTTCTCATCCCCTGAAGGAAACCCAAGCTCTGCTGATTAAGAAAACTTCAGCTTTTGATCATGAGTTATTGGATATCGACCCATCATTCAGTCAGGGCTGCACACTGACTATCCTGAACTGAAAGGCTTGGAATCAGATCACATCCAGGGGGAAAAGCTCTCCAAGCAAAACTTCCTTCTCATCTAAATCAAGTCTGCAAATAGCAACTCACGTTTGTCAGACATTCATCAAATGTGACATGCTTCATGGAGCCAGGCCACAAAAACACAGGAACCTGTCATAATAACCTGATGCAAGACAGTAGACAGTCCTGATGCTGTATGACATGCCGGGTAGCAGACATCGTGCTTCCCGAGCAGGTGAACGTAAAACTCAATCTTGTAGAAAGGGAAATTGTCACTCATAAATCGGAATAAAAAAAAAGAAAAAAAAAAAAAGGAGGCTATCTGATCCAATTAAAGTGTACATTGATTACTGTCAGGTTGCAGAAATGCTGACAGACCAGGACTGATTCTGCTTGAAGACGGTGATGAAGCAGCAAGCCCCAAAACTGGAAGCTATTGGTCTTTCCAAACGCACAAGAAGTAGTGCCAGGCAAAAAAGTTCTCCAAAGTTAGGAATCTCAGCCTATCACTTAAAGACACTACTGGTTTGGGCAATGATTATCACTATTTTTGTTATTGTTTAGTACAGAATGCTGCATTCTAAACACTTTGGTAAAGAATCTTCAATCCTCCTGCAGCAAAGACCTACCTGCAAGGCTCCAGGCTATGCAAGAACCAGCTCAACAAAAGCACAGCAGACAAGATACGATGAGCAAGAGCAGTCAGTGTCTATACAACATCAGCTTGCTTCAGCAGTGAAGCCAGAACTGAATCAGGAGGTAGCACAAGGGGAAGGTTTGAGATATAGCTGAAAGCAACAGTGAAAGAAAAGTAAAGTAAACCAAAACTTTTCCCAAAAAAATAAGCTTTTACCAAAACTTCAAAACCCCAAGCCTCCTTCTAATATTAAGGAGTGAGAGGAATAGGTTTAGATTGGAAGAAATTCTTCCCTATGAGGGTGGTGAGGCCCTGGCACAGATTGCCCAGGAAAGCTGTGGATGCCCCATCCCTGGAAGTGTCCAAGGTCCAAGTGTCCAAGGGGCTTGAAGCAACCTGGGCTAGTGAAAGGTATCCCTGCCATTGGTACAGGGTGAGATGAGATGATCTTTAAGGTTTATTCCAACCCAAACCATTCTGTGATTCTATGAAAATTCTTTTGTCTCCTAATGATTTATTTCTTCAGATAATTTTCCCCTTTTTAAGTGGACATTTCCATCCTTCACAATTTTTTTTTATATCCCTTTCTATCTTCATGCTCCTCCTATCCCATTTTTCCACAGTGAAAGCAGAAATAAAATTAGAAAAATGAAATTACAGCTGAAAACTTTTAATAAAACTTTCACAACAGAAGTCTCAAATAAACAAATATTAATCTGTTTTGGAAAGACAAATTTAAATGAAAAGAATCTTTTCCTACTTAAGTAGATTTACTGGAAAAATGCTAAGGCCAGCAACAAGTTCATTTATTCTCTTGTCCAAAAAGAAAAGAAAGACGGATGGTTTTGGTTGGTTGTTGTCTGTTTTTTAAGTCTTGTTTTGCCACTTGCCCACATTCCAGCTTGAATATGTGTTGGGAGGAAAAGGCAAATAAGGATCTATGTATGGATACATTCACAGTACGTGCATTGCTGACGTGAAAATAAAATAGGTGAGGGGTCCCAGTGAGTGCTTCAGGTGCCCATTGTGTTCAGCTGTGTTACATCCAGACGCATCCACAACACTCACGTGTGGATGTTTCAGTGCCATAGACAGTATAAGATGATACCTACATTTATACTACTCAGACTGCATCCTCTTAGATAAAATTATATCAATTTTGCTTGTGTCAGTTCATTCACCTTCAAAAAAACGAAACTAATGTGTCTTGTGAACACTTCAAAAATTCTATTTAATCCATTGACTAAATTATAGACAGAAAATATTATACATGGACCTATCTATCTAATGTATTGATATCTTTTCGATCAGCAGATGAAGTGATGCTATAAACTGAAAAATATTCCCATTGACTGGCCAGAAGGAATGTAAAACTCAGCCTTTCCCTGGAAAAAGTCATGCCTGCTCAACTTTGACTTATGTCCTTTAGTAAAATAGATAATTGCTGAAGTAGGTAAGAGCTTATAGTTGATTTTTTTCAGGTAAAATAATAGATGGCAGTAGTTTGCAGATAGAAATCCTTTCCCTTTTGATGGTCAAGTTGAAAATTACTGTGACACACATTTCACTGACAACCTGTGATGGTCAGAGGTGGGTAACAATGTCCATCCAGTTTATGTACTGGATGTTGCTGTCTATGAGCTTGAACTTGCAAACCTCCCGAAACTGCAAGTCACCTCGGACAAATCTCCACAAAGAACTTCACACAGGCACATCTCTCTTCCTAACACAAGATGTAAGAGATCTTCTATACTGTGACAAAAAAATGATAAAAAACCCACCCTGGATTGTTGAGAATTTGCAGTTGAAATGAGGTACTGTATGATTAATGCCCTGTGAGGATGATGCCATAAACAAAACATTATTTTGTATTGCAAATAAATGGGTCTGCTAAGTGCTGTGTAAATCCCCCCGGGTACCAGTGGTCCATAGCTCTGAGAAAAATGCATTTGCAGAGCACTTAGTGTCAAGAAATCCCATCTCTTGGTGCCAAAGGGTTAAGAGTCTCTCCAAATCAGAGGATAAACTTATTAAAATGGGCCATTACTGGAGAAAGAAGAAACCCCAAGACTCCCTCCCCATTTCTTTGCCAGGTTAGCAGGAGAAACCAAAAAGCATAATACAGGTCTGAGTGCACATCAAACAATAGTAAACTCCATAAGGAGTGAGGATTCCAAAGTAAATAGAATACTGGAAGTCAGCAGAGGCAAAAGTTAACTTAATATAAAATACTTGACTCTCAGGTAAGGCATTAAGATGCTGTTTTGGCAGCCAGAACTAATAGCAGACTTGCTGAAAGGGTATTGGCTTCAGAAAGAAGACAAATACAATCCTAATCCCTTTTTCTTGCCACACACTGGAGATGACTGAAACCCAAGGGGGAAATTCTTATTACAGCAAATAGGTGCAAGTCCACAGGAAAAATTAAGTCAACTTGACAATTTACAAATTTCCTTTCAAGCATGAAAGGTGGATGAAAACAGAAGGCTATTTTTAAATCCAAACCACACTATTTTGTATCTGTTAATATCACTGCTGAAGAATAAGGGACATAGGAAAAGAGCCCATAATGAACAGAAGCTTCATTTCACTGGCAGGAAGCCAGGACAAAGTAACTTTTGTTAGACAAGCAATATTAGAAAATCTAATACCAGGAAGAGACATTTTTCCTTCTTCCCATCAGGGACAGTGAGACCTGGCAGTTTATCCACAGCTTTCCAAGTGAAGATGCAAACCCAGGTAAAATCTGCTTATCCCTGACTTTACTGGGTGAGGAATATACCAGCACAATGTTCCTCAGTAAAGAAAAAAAAAAAAAAATTCCTTTACTGTGTGCTTCACGTTCCTTCTGATTTATTCCCCTGCAGACAAAAGAGGATTAGGGATAATCAAAGTTTGCCATCAGCATACCTGTACTATTCCACAAATGAAAGACCTTGAGCTTTGTGGAAAATACCCAGACTGTTAGGTGGGCATCTGCTTAACTCACGTGTTTTGAAATGCTCAGGCATGCCAGGACCTAGGAGTATTAAATCTTGCTTCTGTAGATGGAAAATATTGCAATCCATGCTCTGTTACCGTGAATTGACCATACAGATCAAATTATATCCTACCCACTACATAGAGACAGACACGCTCCTGAATCTTGGGCTCCAGTGCTCCTAACTCCCTTCTGACATCCTGCAAAATGCACTGTTCACTGGGGACGGAAAATAAATATCTCCCTCTCCAAGTGCATTGTGGTTTGGGTTTACAACAACACAAGCATGATAGAGTCAGTGAAGATTGTACCTGGGGCAAAAATAGGTAGTTTGAGGATGAAATGCTGACTACTAAAATCACAGCTTTCCTTGATGTTCCAAAGAGTGGTTGCTTGGCTTTTTTTCCCCATGGCAGATCCAGATGTCTCTTCCTGTTGAGCGAGGAAATCAAAGAGAGACCACTCTGTTCACAGGGCTGCATGAGCTCTAAGCACATGTGGCTGCCATGAAAGCATGCTCTACAAGGAGGAAAGATTTGATGAGTAGAAAGATGCTGTAGGAAAAGAAACCGCATCTCAGGCACTGGAAGAAGGAATTTTACCCTTTGCTTGTAGACCATAGAGAAGTCGAAAGGATGTGGCAGATGAGATGAGAGAATCGGTTTGGAAATTTACTTTGTTGCTTCTCACAGAGGACACGTGGGTGGAGAAACATGGCCAGTCCTAGGGGCAGTCTGTGAACTTAAGGCTGAAGCTGTGCAGAGATAATACCCTGGAGGAGAGAACATCAATTAAAATTTTGAAAGGGAAAACATCACAGGGGCTCATAAACAGACAACATTTAAATGTCTCTGTCAGCACATACGCTGGATTATCATGTGCTACCTCAGATGGCAAAAGAATGATCAGCCCATAAATACAACAAAAATGCCCAGAAATGCTACTGGAAATGTCCACACCCAGAGAGGTGTTCCTCTAGCAGTACTTATTTTATGATTTTCCTATATATGACCTATAACTGAATATAATATATAAGTATATAAGTACCTTAGCTAGCATGAGTGTGATATAGAATAAGTTAATTACATAATTATATAATTGCTACCATGAATTGCACTGTAATGCTATTAATATACAAAAAGTGTTTGCAGGATTGGGACCTAAGCTGCTACCCCATGAAACTTACCCCAAATCCCTAATTAATTCTTTTTGTAATACTGCTCTTCTTTGACAGCACATAATTAGAGGCTTGCTTGGTGAGAGATCTATATGACTACCTGTATGAGTATATAAATATTCATATAAAAATATATAAGTATCTGCAGATGAATATATAAATATCTTTACATAGAATGATTTGAGCCAGCATTAAAATACATCTTCTTTCCAGCAATGTCAACAAAATTATAACAGATGCAGAACAAAATTTCAGTTGGTTTGGGTTTTAAGATTATTCAGTACAGATTTGTCCTCTCTAATTTTATATATTTAATTGCTGTAAGTTAGGTCTTGATCACCCTTGTATTTATGGATGAAAGAGAGAAAGAAATGAAGATACTCTTTGAGAAGGTGGCTTACCTTTTTTGGGTTGAATCACCCTCTGGAGGTGCCTATTTAATCCCTGTCTAAGCAGTCAATATAGGATTATTTCTTACTTAGAATGTTGGCTTAAAAAATTGAAGTTGAATTTGGTCCCTAGTTCCAAATTCCTTGATCAGCCAAATAAAACAAAGTTTCTCCTTATCTGGGGCAGATCATTAGAAAGGTGTTTGAAGACAGTGCATTTAGCCTGGTTTGCTCAGTGGTCGACCCCATCCTCAGACATGCATCTGGAACTGGTAACATCAATTCCAGAAGCGTCAGCCCAACATGACTGGCCTCAGATGCTAATGTTACAACTTTTTGAAAGCTGAAGTCACATGAAATTCTCCTCTCTCTCCTCTTTTTAGTATTTGCATGTTTCCACACATCTGGGTGAATCCTAAATTTCCTTGAAAAATCATCTCTTAAAATTCAAGCACAGCTAGGATGTGGGGTTTTTCAAGCACAGCTAGTGGGGGTTTTTTTCAATTTCTTACAAGATGGTACCTACAATTTAGGACAGAAAAGTATTTAAGTCTGAGCTAGACACCTGGGCTCCATCACAGACAACAGAAAGAGGTAAGCATCTTCAGAGGGCAATTAATCCACAGGGTTGGTCTTCCATTTGGTAAAGTGAAAGTCATTTTGGGGTCGGTATGGGATGTGGGACTGTCTAGCAGCCGTGATAAATACAAGGAGAGGTGTTATGAGACAAGAATAGTGAAGGTAATGGTACAGCTGCTAAACATCTGAAGTAGGGGTGTACACACTGGAATTCATCTTATCCAACACTCTCCACGTAAAAGATCATAATCAGGCCCAAGTTAATCAACTAGGTTCTTTTCTAGTTGATGGAGAGAGCACAACCAGAGGGCCCATCTACCGGCAGCTGAAACACCCATGGGATATGCCAGCATTTCCATCAACTTTAACAAAAATCTTGAAAACTAATTGCCAGGTACCTTATTTTTACTCAACTTAAGTGAGGTGAGATGGATTCCATACCAGATATTTCCTATGGAGGTATATTTGCTTAATTTAGATGTTGAGTTGGGAACTAGCCACAGTGCTTCAAAAATTCCTCTATGCTATAGGCTCAGGAAATGTAAAGCCTGGAAAAACAGTATTAGCTCACCTAGTCTAGCCACTTGGATATCATTAGCTATTTACTGCCACACAATTATAAACCCAGTACTAAACCCAGTCAAATGCATTTGCTTAAACTTAATCTGTACTTGGCTACATTTACTTTTCAATGCTGGACTGAAGACATCAAAAGCAAGAGAATTTTCCTCATCTATACAGTTTGTTCGGAGAGTTAATTCCCTTCTCCACTATAAACGTGCACCTTTTTCCCCATTTGAATTTGCCTGGCTTCCAGCCACTGACTCTTGTTAAGACTTTATCTTCAAAATTCAAGATCCTTTTACAACCCAACATATTTCCCTTAGGAGGCAACTTACACATGGTCACAGGGGAACTATATAACAGAGCAAGGAACCAAACCTTACACTCTGAAGTCTCAAGATAATGCCCAGATCATCAGCTCATCCATGCTGCTGACGGCACTTTGGAGAATGGGGGTGGATAATGGTTATTAATGCAGCTAGCAGAAAGGGTTTTTACAGGTGAGACTGTGAGAAAGGACAGTGTTACCTCTGTCTCCTCCAGTGATACACACTGCACATGGCAGCCGGGGCACCACAGAAGAGACCTGGTTATACAGGACACAAATGCCTCAGGAACTCAGCACTGTATGGCTCTGGCCTCTCATGAGACAGACTGTTTCCCACATTTCTGCCTCATCCTATTTCTAACCTAATAGCAAATGTCTGCCCTGATTGTACTCTGACTTTCACAGACCAGACTCTCTGCAACACTGCAAGTAGCAGGTGCCCCTGAGCCTGACATCCCTTGTCCTCTTCTTCCAGCTTCCCCTCCTGGCACCCTGAGGTTATTGTGGTAAAAGCACACGAAAGGGCACACAACTTTTATGGAAAGTGGCAAAATTCATATGTGAGAAAGCACCTTCTCCCTCCCTGGGGCTTCACCTTGACGTTAAGAACTGAAGCTCTGCTCTCTGTCTGCTGCAGCCCCACATAAAAAGAAAATTGTTTCTCATAAATTACTTCAGAAACACACATTGCATGTTAATTGTAAAATAAACAGTTTAAATTCATTTCATTGAGCACAACATCAGAAAGAAAATGAGCCAACTGCAGTAGATTATTTTTGTTGGATAGGTTTCAATCATCTTTACTGATGCCCTTCATTCTTCTCCTGATTACCATCACTAAAAACCCCCATAGCAAATTTCATCTGAGTATCTAAAAATAGAGATATTTATAACTTAGCTGTTTTTGTCTCACAGTTCTCCTCCCCCTTTCCTCCTTGCAGTTCTGATCAGACTTATTTCAGACCCTGGTGAAATATGTAAAACATCCATGCAAGAACTATGCACAATGAGGAATCTGGGGGTCTCACCACCTTCTTTTTCATCTGTACCATAGCTGGCCAAAGGAGCAGCTTCAGCCGACTCTCATTTTCTCTACCCAAAGCTGTCCCATGAGACTTGTTCTCTCAGCTGCTTATATGAACAGTGCCTATTGTATTCAGATTCAGCCAGGTTGGCAAAGAGCTCCTAATTACACTGATTAAGGAAACCTAGTATGCTGTCACCAAAAATAGAGTGAAGCAAACAACACAAATAGTCCATCCTTCAGGCCAGCAAGAGCAGAAGGGAATAGATGGGGTAGGACAGAGAGTAGTATCTTTTTCAGCTAGTTGCACTGCAGCCAGGAGATGTGTGATCAAGGCATTAGTGCAAATTCGCATTTGGAATAGAAGTGCCATAGCTCTACTGACTTCACACCAACGAGGAGCCAGCTGATAAGCAAGTTTCACAAGTCTCAGAGAAGGGTAGATGTCACCTTTCTGTGTTTGATCTTTTGTTTGACATCCCAAAAATTAAGCAGTTCATATTGAAGTCAGAAGTCTACATGTTGAGCCTACATGATCACTTTGTAGGTTGCAAGTCATACCTTAAGGCACAAGATAACTTGAAACTTAGCCCAGGCTTGTTTAAAATTCAGCTCAGGTTCATAGAACTACAAACCTCAATGAACCCTGTGAACTTGGCTCAGTTTTAGGGTTTGAACAGTCCAAGCCTAAACACATTTAAAATACTTTTTCTTTTTTTTCAAAAGCAGCCTGGGCAACAACTGAAAGCCTTGGGAAAAGTTCCTCTGCATAGGAAAATAGCTAATGCATCAAGTTATGGTTTCTTAATGGCATTCAATTAACACATCACCGTTGTTAGTTGATTAAAAATTAACTGTGAATACACATTTAACATTTAGTACTTACAAATGTTCCTTGATTTATTAAAATTGTCAGGAGTTAAGGAGTCTTGGGATAAGCAAGGAATATTTTCTTTGCCTATTTTGGTAACTCTGTAATGAAGCAAGAAGCTTTTAATAGAGAATTCAGACTTGTTGAAAACTTTTCTGTAAAGAACATTATAAATCATTCTTCAGATATTAAACACTCGCTTTGCTCAGTTCACACTGTTTGTGAAAGTGTGTATTGACTAGCTGCAGTTTCACCGGAAGAAACCCCCTCTATTAGAAGTGCAAAACAAGGGAACATTGTTGGGAAAAGTGCAGGTGGGTTTCTTCTTGTATTGTGTTTGCCAATGGGAAATCTTCCCCACACTGACTTTTTGGGTTGCAGTATGGCAACAAATGTCACCACAGGCCTTTTGTCACACGGCATCCCAGTGTCACTGCTACATCAACAAGGCAAGAGGTGACACCCCCAGCCCGTGGTTCCGAGGAAGCAGGGTGAAAGTAATACTCAGAAGAAGCACAGCCACAGGATGGACATGATATGCACCCTCCACACAGCTGGTTTCCAATGACTGGCAATCCCACCCGAGCTCTGATGTGAACTACAGGACCACCTCTGGCAGACCCATCGATGCAGCCAGCTGCATTCCCTATAATTTGACACCAGTGTAATTCCTCCTCTTATGTGGGATCTTCCTAAATTTGGACATGTCAGTGCTGATGGTATATACTGAGCTGACTGTGACTGCACGTGCAGTTAGTGCAATCACATGTTCAAACAGACATTTAAGCCTCTGAAGAAATATTTGTACTCTCAGATGTGGCTAATGTGTTTATTGAACCAGGTCCAGGCAATGACAGGCATGAGGACACTGCGGAAATAGAAACAGTCCAACCAAGAAGCAGCAATAGCAGTGCAAAGAGCTCAACATTTCATCTAAAAAAGTCAGGGAAAAGAGGACGTTTTCCTCCTACCTGAGCACTGACATTTCAGGTCTGCCTGCTTTAGTCCATGATTGTGACTCTCTGATTAAGTGTGTGACATATGGACGCAGAAAACAAGACCCCTACAATGTGAGCATTTGGTCACCCTACTCATGAGATCCTCACAAAAATCTCTTAAACACAGAAGTTGACTTCAAACACTGTAATTTTCTGTCTTTGCCCTGCCACATTGTCTACCCTCCATATAAAACAAATGAGGAGGGGAAAAAGAAAAAAAACCCAAGCTTTGGAGCACTTTTTATCACGTCCCCCTCTGACTAGCTCCCAGGGAACGCAGCAATGTTTTTCCCTAGTTCTGCAACTAATGAAACTCTTGTCATGATGCAGGGATTAATCTGATTATTTATTATTTGCATTAGGATGATACCATCTGCCCTTCCTTCCCCTCTCTTCTCTTCCTCCCTGAATTATTAGGGATCTGTTGTGTTGAGCGAGATGGGCACTGTGTTAAGAAAAGGTGGTTTTCCCTGTTTCAAGTAAGCAAATTGAGGTGGGGAGAATTTAGTGATTTAGCTGGAGTATTCTGAAGCACAGTCAAAAGCATCCTATCCATTTCTGTGGGCTCTGCATCAGGCCCTAAGCATAAGCCTGCTCGGCATAAAACATCAGTGTGAGATAGAGATTTAAATTGGCTCTGAAATAGCTGAGTGTCTGCACTGCAGTATTGCCACCTGAGGAGAGGCTAGTTCTGGCTGCTTGAGCAGACTGGTCATCCCAGCTTGGTGCTGGTAAACTGAGGTCCTGCAGCCTCCTCATTCAGATCTGGCTCGATGTACAGCACACCAGGGTGTATCAAACACAAATGCCCAGGATAACCTTCCTCAGCTAGCACAGGAAGCAGTAAAATGAGAAAATAATGTTTTCAATGACAAAATCTATTTTACCACCATCGTGTCTCAAAGTATATCTGATAAAACAGGGTTCAGGATGAATGGCAAATAAGAATGCTGCTTTCACTTTGGCCTGTTCTCAAGTATTCTGCTGTATTTATTGTGTCTCTTATCAGGTCTAAAAATCCAGTTTATCAGAGATTACTGAGAGGACCTCATCAATGTCTATTAGTGTCTGAAGGGAGGTGTCAGAGCATGGACAAGGCTCTGCTCAGTAGTGTTCAGCAATGGGACAAGAAGCAACAGACAGAAACTGGATGCACAGGAAGTTTCACCTGAACATGAGGAAGATCTTTAATCTAATCATCCTTGAAAATCTGTGTCTTGTGTGCATTTAAAAATGAAATGTCTATGCATGTCTGACACCCTTCACTGTTGAAGTATTTTTCTGGCATTACTTATAGACAGTGATGCCCCAAGAAAAATCTATCACTAATAACCCTTTTTGCCAAGTGGGGATGCTGACTTTCATGTGGTCAAAAGTCCGAGCTGATGACCAGATCCGCAGAGCCTCCCCCGATACACGCTACTCTACTCAGTAGACTGGTCTTGTCTCACCATTTGCTTACATGAACCACATGCTGCTGTTACCAGCATTTACTGCTTAAGTCTGAGCCTGATATTCTTCAAGGAAATGAAGGGAAAGGGCTTACTCACCCCAATGCTCTTCATGTAGCAAGTATGACAGAGCTTATATGCCTCAGAGACAAAGAAGGATCTACCCAGGCAAAAAGAAAATTCTGTCAGAAAGCAGGTATTTGTCAGGTTGTGAAATAAAGGCTCATCACACACTCAGAGGAGCCCAGAGCATAATAATGGGAAGGGAGGGGCACCCCAATAACCTCAGGAAAGGAATGCACCCCTGTCATGCCACCTCCCAGGGGTGCCTGTAAGGAGCATCACCCCGCCCTGGTGAGTTACAGGAGATGCTCTCTGGAGCATCTCAGGGACAGAGGGGCGTCAGTACCCCAGGGACACATTCTGGGGTGCATGAGAAGAGTGTCTCGGGATAGAATGGAACTTATTATGGGATGTTTAGGGGAAGTAAGAAAATTAAAAAGGTGGAAAAGGGAAGATTAAAGTGGTTTGGGAGAGCCAAATATGGGGAAACTGAAGAAAAAGGGCTTAAACCCACCAGCTGTGTGTAAGTAGGACTGGCCAGTGCTCTTGTCTGGATCCTGTGTGTGTATGTGTTTGTGACGGTGTGTGCAAGAGTCTGTCCCACCCTGGAGGAGGGCTGCAGCCTCCAGTCCTCCTATGCCCAGGTGCCAGCAAGAGTGGGGAGATTGGGATTCACAGGCAGCTACTGGTCAGACTGAGTGTCGGAGTACAGGTGAATCCACATTTTATCCATGCGTGTATGTTTGGTACTGACAGACTTAGGCCCTGAGCAGCCAGAGAGGGGTTGTGATGGGCTGTGGGTGCTGACTGCGTATGTGTGAATGTCTTTGAGGTGTATGGATCTGGATGCATCTCTGTATTAATACATATGTGTTTGTGTGCCTGTGTGCCTACAGGGAACACATGCTCTGTACTCTGTGGGACCTCTGATGTGGATCTGTGGCAGCCTCAGCTCAATCAGACTGCCGAATCTGGTCTTTCCCTAGCAATACTTTCAAGCCACTAAAAATGCAGGTGTGCCATATGCAGCAAATTCAGCAATCTGAGTATTCAGAGTCAGACTTTGGAGGTTTGGAGAGGCTACTATATCGTAATGCTCTGTTTGATAAGTTTTGACAGCCAGATCTGAGGAAGGGAAGGAGAAAAGGAGGTACCTTTGGACAGTCCTGCCAGGCAGATGGACAGGGGAGCTTTTCTTTTCAGCTGAATGATCCCAAGCACAATTGCAGGGACAGTTTATGGTGCAAAAGGAAAGATAATAAGAATCTAATGTGGAGGAAATTTTCAGATTAAGAACTGTCTTCTCACTCTCTCCACAGGCTGATACTGCTTGGTGCTTTCATTTTCTGTTACGCTTTACATCCAAGCAGACTGTGATCTCTCTTGATGAAGGCACTGAGACAAAGAGCAGTTGGGTGCCTAAATATCTCTGAATATCTCTGTGGACATAGCTCTGAAGACCCTGAGCATTCAAAATTCAAAATGGGGTTAGATTCCTCCAGCTGCAGAACAATAACTTTTATAGCCCTTTTCCCCAGACAGTCTCAAAGCCTAGAGTTTGAGACTATAATGAGAAGTTTAGAGCAATTGAAGTCTCTTATTTCATATTCATCTGAATGAGGACAGCCTGGAACCTGGGATATCTCACTTTCTCGTTTAAATAGCTAGACCTTTTTTATCTATGAAAGGGGCCCTGAGTAAAGTAAGGCCTTGTGCTGAACTTGAAGATGTCAGGGATGGTTCAAGTTATACCTATCAGATTCAGAGGCTTAACTTTGCCTAATTTCTGTATCTCACTGGGATTTAGGAAGAAGTTAGCCAACCCACTTCAAATTTAGGGGTGTCCAGGGTATGTTTTCAGGGTGAAAACATAGAGACCTAGAGATTTATTATTCCCATGGATTAAACAGCTGAAATGTGGTGTGGTTCAGATGAAAATATGAGAGTATCTTTGGTACCAAATTTCTTCTTTTAGAGTGCTCCTGAAAAGAATTTATGAGCAACAGGGCAATGAACTTTGCAGGCACTGTTCGCAATTGGAAAGGTTTCATCTCACTTAGTTTTTCCCATTCTATCAGGTAGCACTGAACCTGGGCTCCTTCCAGTGACAGAGGTAAGCAGAAGGGACTCCTGCAAGCTAGGATCATGAATTACCTTCTTCATAGTTCTGTCTCTCTCTTTCACCTATAAGAAGGAAATTGGATGTTCTGCTTAAAACAAGAACAGGGAAGAAAAGATGGAGCTTGCTTGGCACCACACGCTTTCTTCCCAATGCCCTGTTCTAACTGGCATTGAGTTTAAACCAGAGAAAATTCTGGGTACTGACCACTCATTTCAAGATCTTATTCTATAATTGGAAGATGTTCACTAGCATGATGTAGCTTGTTAATTATGAAGCATTAAACATACCAGGCCAGATTTTGACATCTTGACAATGATGGCAATCTTGTATACAAATAGACCTGCTGTAATAAATTGGACCATTTGTGCAATGGGATCTACCCAAGGCTACGAGTGACTCTGTGAATCCAAATCTGACACCTAATATTTATAACAGGGGCTAGATGACTCAGGGCTTCGTAACAAAACACAGAGTTTTTCAGCCTCCGGCTACCTGCTTTAATCTCACCGCTGTCAACCGTGACAAAAAGTCAGCACCACATGACAGCTGTTCAGAGACATCCTAATGAGCGGGTGATGTTGGAGGTCCCGGTGGACATCACCCCGGGAAGCAGAGCTGCGCCCCGGCCCCCGCGCTGGCAGCCACAGCAGAGGAGCGCTGGTCTCCAGGTCACGGTCGGAGCATGTCGGGTGGCACAAAGAAACCGGCACCGCCACGATCCTGCGGCATCTGCTCCAGGGGAAAGGCATGTCTCGGCACTCCGGGCACAGTGAGGACACAGCTCCCCATCAGCATGCACAACCAAAAATAATTCCCCCCCCCAACAACTTTGGCTCACCAGTGAGGCCTAAACCATGTATTCTTCAGGGAGCGCAGCAAACCCGGAGACCATAATTAAAATATGTTAATCTACACTGGGCACTTACCCATGGATAAACACTTCCATTTGGCACAGTTTCCTGCAATCTTCTGAGATTTGAGACTGATCTCAGAACCCTACTCCTTTCCCTTTTGGTCTTACTTTTGAGACAAAAATAAATAAATAAATAAAAATACACAAAATTTGAAGGAAAAAAGAGAAAGAGAAAAATGACATATTTTTTCTTCATAAGGTTTGTAATTCCAGTTCATTTTTACTGGAGGTGGGGGAATGCTGTCACTAAGCTATGTGTTCATTACAGCCGGGGGAAAAAATGAGGTTGGCTCCCAGTTTTGCTTATGTTGTTAAAAGAGCCTCTGAAGCTGCAGTTCTGGAACAGGTCTCCTCTTTCTTTGAAAGCATGCTGTTTGATAGACTGTCATTTGTCCCCTCCTTTCAGAAGAGCCAGCTGGCAGCTAAGTGCTAAAGCCAGTGACTTGCATGTGTTTTTCTGACATTTAACAAATGGGAACAGCTTGCAAATCTGCATTAACTCACTCTGTCTCACAAATAATCATCGGCTACGCAGTGTAGACATTCGAACATTAGCGCAAACACAAAAGGGAGAGGGAGTCTGTGGGAAAAACAAGTTGGCAAATAAAAGATGTTTTACTAAGGGACAGATAAAGCTTTTTTGGTTCAGATGGAGGGTTCGGATATAGCTCCTGAAGATGGAGGGTGGAAGGAGGTTTGAGAAGAGCATGGTGAAGGGAACTAATCCTCTCCCTCGATCCACAGGGGAAGCTATCGGCTTTGCACCCGAAATGATAGAGTCTTTCCCCACCACTCACAATGTTTATCACCAGAGCATTTTCATTCTGCAGCCTCCACCTGAGATAGTCTGAGGAAAATACAGAAAGTGCACCCAAAGCCAAGTTGTTTCCTCATCAGTGTTTCTGTGTGGGAGCTTGTGCATGTCCCCATTTTTTTCTGTTTATAAATTAACATAAGAGTTTGTTACTAGCATAACAAATACTATGGGATTGTTCAGGTAATAAAGGAACATGGATAAATTCAACATGGGATTGGTTCTGAGGCTAAAATATAGCAAGCAAAACATTTACCTTCTAGGCTTATGCCAGAGATTTGGACTTTTCACTTGAAAATGACATGCATACTTAATTCCTTTAGCCTCTCTGAAAACTATACCCACAGCTTTCAGGGAGTGAAAGACAAATCCAATTGCTATTTTACCTTAACCTCTCTTTATTTCCCCCTCCTGGAGACTGAGAAAAGCTCATGCCCAAGTAATAACATGGGCATTTTCCCCCGGTTTAAAAATATCCCTTTCCTTTGTAGGTTCACACTCTTACAGGCAATGGAAAGAAATGAAACACATATAAAATTATGGGAAAACCTCACATACAGACCATTTGAGTTTAGGGAGATCATCTTGCTTTGCAATAGCACACAAAACAGGACTCCAGCATTTAGATCAAAACACTTCTCCTACTGAACCTAAGGACTAAGCCCTGTGCCTGGGAGTCATCACAGACTCGTGACACCTGCAGGTACATCTCTTGAGGCTGTGAACAGTGAGTCCCAGCACAGAACTGATCCCCCTCCTTGGGCAAAAGAAAACCCCTGCAACAAGGGCACAGTTAGGTGGATATGATTTCCAGAAAGCACATGATGGATTTGAGTGCCATTAAAAGTCGTTTTGCCTAGTTGAGTCAAAATACTTTGCATTACTGGTAGCTGGGGAGGAAGAATGCCTTTTTGCTGCCTTGTCTAGAACACTAGTATTTCAGAAAATGTTGGTGTTCAGAAAAAGAATGACTGCACCTGTATTTCTGACATCATCTAACCTAGATGATATAAACTATATACTGTACCACTTTGCCCCTGAATTATCTTGCCCCACACTAGTTTGCATTTTGAAATATTGATTATATGCAAATTTTTAACTAATCCCATTAATGCCAAACAAAAAGCCCTGGATCAAACCTTGCACTTTTCCACTGGTGAGAAGTCAGCAGCCTTTAGGACCCCATGAGGACACAGCCCTTCTGGAACCTGCCTGGGCTGTAGACAAAGCCTTAGTGTGCTCAGGACATTTCAGATAGCTGGACCCTTCTTCCACCGGGAGCAAAAGCAGCCCCATACTTTCCCGGGTGTGCAACGCCTGTCCCAGAAAGAGCAGCAGAGCCAGAGGTGCTGGCTGACTGTGCCTCCCCTCACCTGAACATCTGCAGGCATGTTTTTGGGGGTTCAAGATTCAGGTTTCATTGAATCAAAAACCTGATCTAGTAGATGGCATCCCTGCCCATGGCAAGTAATTGGGTCTAGATGCTCTTGGAGGTCCTTTCCAACTCAAACCATTCTGTGATTCTAGGCAAACAAAGAGTTATTACTTGTACTTAGCTATGTTCTTCCCCTTTCCTTTTCCCCCCCTCAAATATTTAGTCTACTAGTAAAAATCATCTGGTCATTCCAATCAGCTAAGGAAGTTCAAGACCACGATTGATACATTCTATGCACCATCTCTAATTACTCTGTCATCTGTTTTCTCATAAGTACTGGGCAATTTCAGTGAATACTTAAGTACGGAACTCAAGTCATACTTCCTTGCCACATGTGCACTGCACTTTGTTTGTCTCTCTGAAATATAAGAACTGCTGTTTTTCCTGTAGCATCTGTATTTCTTTTCACTGCTTCCCTCTACATCCTTCTCTCTCTCGTTCCTTCCCTCTCTCACAACACTTGGCAAGATTATTCCTGAAAAAATGTCCATCTGTAAAAAATAAACAGAACAATAACACCTTGTAGGCATGATGTAAGTGTTGCTTGAGTTTTATTTTTGTACTGATACTTATATATTTAATTAAACACAGTCCTGGCAGCTTTATAATTGCTTAAGAGTATTCTAACAAAAGCCTAACTGCTGAAGTGGGCAGAATTGTACATTCCTTCATTTTTCTTGCACTCCTTTAGCACATTCTGTGCAGTGCAGTAGTGAGTGTATGATTTACTATTGCCCTGAAACAATCTCTGCAAAACCTTACCTCTGATTCCCCACCCCATCTCTGACTGTTCATACACACAGCTACACATTTTGTATCTGGAGTGGTCCCAAGGGAAGATCTGATTCATCCCTTGTACAACTACCTGAAGTCAGTGAAGTTTCACCATCACAGATGAGTTTGGCCCCTTCAAGCAAAGCTCTGTAGTGGTTACAAGATATATATGAAACAATCCAAAAGGTATTCTCTTCCAGATTATGAAGCAGCAGATCAGGCAGACAGATGGAGCAGCAGGCAGACAGGAACAGATAGGATTTTCTCTCAGAAAAAGAAATGGCAAATACTTCCATGGCTGAGCTCAGTGCAGTGCAGGTTTGGAACAAATATTTGGAAGGAATTTCAGGGGCTTGGAGGCAAGTTGCAACTTATAAAACAGATGTTACCAACCGGAAGAAAGAGGAAAGTGTTCTCAGGCATGCTTATGTCATGTTCAGCTCCTTGACCCTCTTGATGCTATAGGACAAAACTGGCCAACAGAAACAACCAGTGTGTGACTTCTGAAGATGCCGGAATGCATTGTTATAAAACACCACAGAACAAAATTAAAACTGCCCAGAAGTTTACTCTGAAAAACAGTCATCCAGAAAATAAGTAATTCCCAGACAGTAGCTGGTCAAACTCAGGAACTGCAGGGTGAAACTCACATTCAAAGGTTTCACACATGGTCTCATTACCAAAGCCAAACCTTTTTGGTGCAAAGCCCTTATATGCAAGAGCAAACCTCAGCAACGAGATCAATGCTACAGCTATTCCTGAAACTTTTTGTGAAAAATGCTCCTGCTCACAGGGGTTGCCATGAAACTAATGAATGGACTTTGTCCTCTGGAAGAACTTGTCCTGTGCTCAAGGAGGTTTACATCAGGCACAAAGCAGTTGGTTTTATGTGATGAGGCTTGCCATGGACAAGCAAAGAAATATGAAGCAGCAGACAGAGACTGACCTTTCCTAAGGAAAGTTAGGCATAGGTAACAAAGTAACTCTCTGGATCATTTAACACTTTTATACCATTTTTAGATGCATGTTTCCAACCTTAATGTCATTCACAGTTGTTTGTATAAAGATATCACAGCAATGTTTGGGTTTGCTTTTGTTGTTGTTGTTTTGTTTGTTTGGTTTGGTTTTTGTTGTTGTTGTTGGATCAGAGATACCAAACAAATATTTGGAGGTTTTAGAGCTCAATGACACAGAATACCTCAGAGACAAATCATTTGAGATACTTTTAGAAAAGACATACTGGTTTTTGGGTTTTTTTTTAGAGAGTAAGGATCAGCCTAACCTTTTCATGTACATTGAACAACTGTATCGATCTGTAAACCTCCAGGGACAGCTTATAGGCAGAAGAGGTCAGGAAGAAATGCTCCCCGTTGCACAGCAGGGTGTCCATCGGGAGGAATCATGGAAAGACATTTGTTATTCACGATTTCCTGGAAAATCTAACTGACCTCTCCAGTGCTACTCTTTGCTGTAAAAAATTTATGTGGGGAATGGAGCCAAACCAAAGCACCAGATTAAACTATTGAGCTTAGGATGGAATGGGAGAGGTTACCCAACACAAAGAGAGTAACAGGTTTGAGTTCATGCAATGAAGTCAGACTGAAAATCCAAAATCTGCAGCCAAGGTACACTTTTAAATTTCCAGGTAGCCCCTGCAATATCATTCTTATAGATGGAAATTCATGCCCTAGTTACTTTTGAAAATAGATTGTTGTTTCTGGAAACTGGAAAAAAGAGAACTGCTGCAATTGAGCTGTTGCTTCTTTAGACCCACTCCCTATCTCTTCCAGCCTTTCCTCCAGAAAATGTAAAAATCGCAAAGAAGCCAAAAAGTAACACACAGGCATTTATGACTGTGCAGGCATGTGTTTGCATGTATGTGAAAGAGACAGATGGGGAGAGGATTCCTGACCCAGAAGTGTGATTAAATCCAAAGCAGGTTGATAAAGGATCTACTGTAGTAGGATGTATTAAAAAAGAGAGTTATTGTATCTTCTGAACTGATCAAGGTGATAAAGTAACTGATCACATAGAAGAACTGCTGGAACTGCACCCAATTCTACTCTATGAGTAAACAGAGTCCTGTGGCTCATTCAAGAGGCTATAAATTTAAGCTTAGTATTTCAGGTCTATATCTAAAGAGTGACAGAACCTCATATCTCCTGATTCATCCAGAAAGAATGCATCATCTTTTTGTACCAATCTAATCAGAAGCACTTTTGCCACGTCCATTTTTCTTTTTTAAGTCAAAAGAAGGCACAGAAGAGATTTAGTTTCGGTTTTTCTTTCTTTTTTTTCCCCCCCTTCCTCCTGTATATGGAGAAAATAAAACCAACCTCGACTTCGCTAAGCCTGTGACACAGATACCCTCGCTACACATCTCACAGTAGAGCAGCTCATTCCAACCCTGTGCTTTAAGTACCATCTAGTGGTTACAAACATATTTGCACTTCTGTTGTTGGAAGATCTTTGGATTCAGATTTCTATATCTTTTAAGAGACGAACAAATCTTATTATTTTCTGAAATGAAATAAAAAGACATACTCTTCCATTTAATATTCCTTCCCTTTTTTAAAAGAAAATCTTCATGTCTTTTTACTCACTCAGTTTCACCATGAGCACTGCAATATTCAGCAACTTCAGAGCAAAAAGGGCTCAAGAAAAATGTAGCTTTTTTTTTATCACTTTTACAGAGAGAAAATAAATGTCAATGCATGATCCTGCATTACCTTTTTTTTTTAATATTTTTTCCCATTAAGAGTTCAACACATATGTCTCTGAATATGCATTTGAAAACTGGCCTTTGATTTGAGCCATTTATTATTTTTGAAAGTATTGCTCCATCTATCTGCCTACCTTATATTAATATCTCTCTTTGTGTGTTCCTCTTTCCATATTGCCTGCCATCTGTTACATGATCACTGAGAGATAAGCCTGGTTCACTTGTTTGATTAGTTATCTTCCTTTCTATTTCAGTGGATATTGGTTAAATGTACCCATTGTGTTGCTCTCCTGATATCAGCAAAGTTACACCATAAATAGGGAGACGTGACCTCCTCTTTTCCATCAAATCTACGTGATTTTCTTCCAGCACAAGGCTCCAAATGTCAGTTATGTAATCATAGTCAGTCCCTTTTAAACCACCATTTAGGACAAATTAGGTTTTGTCTCATTCTAAAATAGACATTTATGACAGATTAAATGAAAATGTTTAAGGCACCTGTCTTCTCCCTGATTACAAAGGTTGCTCATCAATACAGGTCAGGTTCCTTGCCATCAACCCCCAGTGATGGTCAAGCTCCTGATGAAAGAGCCTTCAGGAGACTCCCCTTGGCCTGAGCGGTGGCCAAGGGCCAGAGCGTACCACAGCAGCTCAATGGGCCTGAAATCAGGAAGGATGAGTTGAGTCCTTGTGTGCTTCGTCTCTGCTGATGTGCCATGAGAGCCGCCAGTGCAGCGTGTGGAGCGAGGGGATGATGCTGTTCCAGCTCCAGGACTGCTCCAACAGCTCCCCAGGAGCCACTGGCAGTGCTGATTATCTCCTTACCAGCTATAAGGACAGCATAAACACCAACCTGGGCATAAACATCTCCAGGTGTTTAAATTCAAATGTTTCATTTACACACAATATCCCACTTAATACTTCAGTCAGCTAAAATCTGGCAAGACAAACTCCACCACAGAAGGTTACTAATTTCACCTTGTAAGTCTAACTGGCAAGTGATGTGAGAAAAATAAAGACAATAAAACATTTATCATTCTCACACGGCCTCAACATGGGTTATTACCCTCTCTGAGTTTGTCCCCACAAACATTCAATTTGGTGTTTGTCACAAGCGATAGAGCAGGATCCCATAAAGAAGGTCCTGCTGCTGATGGAAAATATTTCTGTCACTGGTTCTCAGCCCCGGCTGCTTATTCTGTCTCCTCCACAATACAGATTTCCAGCCCTTTCCCCTACAATGGAGATTTCCAGCCAGATCTGCATGCAGCCACAGTCTAACTCTGGAGATATCAAGAATATGTGCATGGGAAGAATTCTTTTATGACAGTTTAAAAAGTCAGTTGTTTTCCTAATTGAGAAAAGCATCATTTAACTACTTTCTATTTGACAAAATTTAGAGATTCCTCCTTTTCCTGACAGAATACTGCTCATGCTGCTTGTATCATACATCATAAACTGCTGCCTAATGTTGAGCTGTGAATTTTCATCCTAGAAATTCTGCTGGAGACATTTTGACATGAGCACAAGATTTATTGCTGGGCAGCCAGTAGATCTGACGTCTGTGATGACAGATATTCTTTTTTCAAATGAGTATAATGACACTGGAAAGAACAGAATCTAACTTAATGTCCCTGAAGTCTTTTTCTGTGAGTTGCAGATGTACCCACATGCAGATTTCTCAGGAATCCCCATCAGCAGAAGCAGGAGCATCACATACGGTTATGGAGCAAGAAAAATGTACATGTTTGTTTTATCAGGCAAATGCATCTTGCCTGCAGGGGTGGGGAGGGGAGGAGGGCAGAATGTGGAGTCCTGGACTGAAGCTAAACTAGTGGATAGACCCGGCTCTTACACGGGAAGATATGGCACATCTGTGGGCTACAGCACATTTCTGTTACGTTACCCAGAGCGAATAGTTTATTACGTATCATTACCTCCGAACAACAGATAATCAATTTGGATGTGTCCTTATTTACCTGGACAAACACTGGAAGGGCTTTGCAATTTAATGGCCTAACTGTTTGTTAGAACAAATAGACCTATTCAATTCTGAGATCACAGTCAATCTGACGGTTTATAGCTGGTTGGTTCCTGCTTTCGAACTGTGAAACCCTGATTTGTTTTCAAGGTGTAAAATTAGCAGTAACATTTTCACATGCTAACGGATAAGTCCCTTACTGAAACATATGACTGCACTTGCTCATTGCACAGTGAAAATAGCCTTGCTCAAAAACCCAGCACAAAGCCTGTGACCTGCCTGAATTTCACACAAGCCCTGAAGTGATACCAGGTGTGAACCAGCCCAGACACCAGCTGTCTGCTCAAGAGCAAATTTCAACTATTAATTTACAGGTTGGAGCAGAAGGTTTTCCACTCATTATTAAATTATATTATTTGTATACAGATCTGCATAGTAGCAATGGAGTGCTTGAACTGAGCATGGGCATTTAAAACAGTAAATCTCCGAAATGATTAGCCTGGGTAAATCATTCCAAACACTGAAAACGGGTGTTAAATAACCTCCCATTGGTTTAGTTACACATTCCATCCTGTAATCACACTAGTGTAAAAAACCATAAGGTTAAAAAATGAAGGACTACCTGAACTTAAACCCCTGCCTGCAGATCTTTGAAGCCAAAGGAGTGAGAACTGCATAAAAGGAAAGGAAAAGCAGCAAGTGGAGAAAATGCATTTTACCATCTTAAAACATTGGTTATTTTCTTATGTTAAATTGGGTAAGCCAAACTAAATCTTCAGAATCAGACAGCCATGGGAAATTTTGAAAATATCAAACCAAACTTCAGTGAGAGAGTTGAAGATCGAGAAAGAAAAAGTCTGGAAAATGACACATCCTGTAAATCCGGCCAGTGTGGAATGAGTTGCTGTTTCCAGTACAAACACCATCTTATCCAGCAATACTCCAGCATTAATCTGCTTGAGAGACATAATGGAGTTCGGACTTACGAAAAAGACATCTATTAGGATGCACAGAAAAATATACGGAGTGTACGTGATAAAGGAGAGACTACAGGTAAATAGGTAAATACACAGTGATGTTCAAAGAGGATGCTTCAAAGTAGCATGTGGGTGTTTTCAGCACTTTCTGTCCAAAGGACAGATGCACCCAGATATTCAATTTATCTGCACCTATCTGCATTTTTCATTTTTTTCTTTACCTTGAATAACATTTGTTCCCATGAGAAAAGATAATTATACAGTAATAATATTACTTCCCTGCCCTGCCCCTGCCCCTTTTGATTTAAAAGTCCAGTCTCTTTTAATCTCTCCACATAAAACAGGGTCTATATCCCCCTGTTAATTTTAATAGACCTTCTCTGTACTCACTCCATTTTGGATTTGTCTTTTTGTGGTCATTAGTGCCTGTAAATTCCTGTTAGATTTTTTTTGTACTTGCCTTTCGTTGCATCACTTCAATGATTCACAGACATCACACAACTTCTATAAAGCCTAGGCTGTACCCCTTCCTCAATAATAACTGATTATCTCTCTTTTAAAATCAGAAATGTCTAAGTAAAAATTCCTCCAAAGCTTATGAATTATACCACAGAACTGGTTCAAAAGGGATGCTACTAGTAACCTGAAGGAAAGTCCACATCTGACATAATGTTTTTATAAAGTCCATTCACGTTTTGGTTATCTCACCCTTGGCCATGTTGAGATGGATTACTTTTTATTTAACAAATATTCCTTTAAATCATTCCCTTAAATCCCGCTTAAATCATCAAAATTGTATATAACAATTTTCTGAACTGTGTGTTACTTAAAGAGCAGATGCCTTATAGCTACATCACGAGCCCCTCAGGGAGGGTGTTTGTGAGAAGTAAAACCGCACAAGACACACAGAACACAACTGCCCCAGAGGCTCTACCTCGCATTGGGGTATCCATGAACACAGGATGTTTCACTGCCTTACTCAACTCCCAGTAATACCATTAACATCTCTGCTCAAAGACTAGATCACCTAATAGTAAAGCTAACTCAGATTTTCCCATCAAAGAGCTTCCAAAGCCTTGACACAAGTGATATTTTTCAATCTTTTACTGCATTTTGAATTGAAAGTTTTCATCAAATTGAAGGAAAAAAAAGCCACAGTGAATCCTTTTCCTTATTACCATTAACACTAATATTGTCGTCATTATCTGATACAAAGTGAGTTATTTAGCTTTTTGCTAAGGTTTCTTGCCTCAGTATATCTGTGAATGACATAGAACAGGCTTTTGTTGGAGGTCCTAAATAAACTTAGAGAAATACTTTTGGACCAGGGTGCTAGGAGGATTTACTCAGCGATTGCCAGGGATCCATCTTTGAATTAACTGTGTCTTTATAGTACTAAAATTCTGAATTTTCATTAGTGACACAACTTAATTGCTTTACAATCAGGGGGAAAAAATTAGAAATAAGAAGAAGAAAGAAAAAAGAAAAGGAGCAAATACCTGCCTGACTTAAACACATTAAGCAGCATGGTGCAGAATATAACTTAACAGTCCAGTGAACTGTCAGTGGCAGAAGTAATTGGAAATTGGTGGGATAGTTCTTCATGTGATGGGGCTCGGAGTTTTTCATGCCTGTTTTTAATGGGCAAATAGCTCTCAGGGCAGCTTCATATTCTGTCATTAATTTGTAAAGATCCTTTATAACGTAGAAAAGTTAAGATAGCAAAAAAAAAAAAATCCAATTACATGTTTAATGACTTGGCATTTGTGGTAATGCTATCTAGCACTAATTCACCTGTTAGAAAACAGTCTATCTTTTAGTCCCTGGGGTTAATAGAGTGCAAAAGTCTAGTCTTATCTGAGGGTGGGAGAAAAGTGAGTAATTTTTTCCTACCAATAAGAAAGAACGGCAATGACAAAATTGATTATGAATTTTCAGCTTGCTTTTTTGAGCTTAGCACTTCTATTTATTATTAAATACTTTTTAAAAGAAAATAACAAGTTTCTAATTGCTGGTGTCTACCTGTTCCCCAGGATTTTGCAGAGGCACATGGGACTTTTTTCCCTTTGTACTCAGCATGAGTACCCACTGGAGTCAGGCATATTCCCATATCATGTCACCAGGCTGCAGCCATGACGCTGCAGAGACTGCCCTCGAGATCAAGGCCTGCTTCACTTCTATATGGAAATGGGATCCGTAATAAAAAATACGGTTTGATCAGTCAATAGGTGGATGGAAGGATTTATCCTGGCCTCAGCTCATAACTATGCTGATACCAACAGTGGATGCTTACATGGAACTAAGGGCAGAATTTGGTACACAACAGCAAAGAAATACAGCTTATGCAAACATACATATTCATTTTCATGTCTCCCTTTATCAGTCTCTGCTTGATTTGCATCTCACTCTGGATTAAAGGTGAGAGAAGGCATTTGTAATGAACACTCCCGTTTTAAAACATTTAAATAGTCTGCAGTACAAATTGCATATTCTAACTGACTGCTCTGGTGTGAATTTCTGAGTGAACCTAATAAGGTTCACTTTTCACCTGATTTTATATTTTTTCATAACTAAGTAGTACAGTATCTTCTGTCTAGTGTACGCCCACCCTTTTCTCATTAAGTGACACTACAAGTAAACAAACTCTGCAAGTCCTTGTTTCCCCAGTCTTCCGTCCAAGAACAACAGCATCATTCCTTGTGGTGGAAGAGAGTTAGCATTTACTGTGTTTATGCAACAACTTCTTTTCTTAATACCAGATTTGTCTGTCACAGCTAAACCAGGATTAGCAGCAGAAATACTAAATTATGTTAGAATTTATACATTTCTGTCTAACCCATGTAGAACATGGATACATTGTAATCTCAAACAAATAAACAAACAAAAACCCAAACAAACAACAATCAAAACAATTGTAATCAGATCACTGTATAAAACCAGGAGTTTAACATTAAAAGTAAGTTCTGTCTAATGGCTGGAACACAAGCCCTGCAATCAAGGCTTATCAGCCCTATTCCTAACTCAGGTTGTGTTTCATCGGTCAGGAGACAGATGAAATGAAGGCTGGATACTCAGTATCCAGACTATTGAAATCCAGCGAATTTTGTAACCTTGAATTTTCTGAGCAGGAACCCCTACAACTTGTAGCTTAATACTTTTGGGTCAATTATGGTTTTGTCCTTAATGTCAGTTGGAGAAGAAAACATTGAACTTCATATTCCCAGGAGCCCAGCAACTTTCATCTGTTGAACAGAAGCTACAAAATTCAACACACCCTGAAAAATTTGCACATGTCTGGTGCTTAGAGAATTGACACTTCCAGTATGCCCTTTAGTGATCTCAAGGTTATAGAGAAAATATATAAATCTCAGCTAAAGGAGGGGATTCACCACATTTAATATTAGCTTTCAAAAGCAGGGTTTAATACAAGTAGGTCATCTAGGTTGCCTTTACAATTTTTTTGAGCAAAACAGGGCTGGAGATGGTGTTACATCCTGACCTCACACAATTTTTGAAGGTACGTGTGATTACATTGCTCTTGAGTATTACTGTTTCCTTCCCTTGACTCTAATGCAAGGAGGCTACCCAGACAAGGGAAAATTATGTATTCCAACGTAGCCATTTAGCTTTAAAGAAATAACAATCTTTTGTTTATGGCTTGAACCCTTATTTGTATTTGGATGCCATAAAAATGGAGTCTTCTGCAACTGCATGATGGATGGATGGGTGGATGGATGAACTTAATTCTGTCTTTACTGTATGGTCAAAACTTTTATTTGTGCATTTTATGTTTGTTACTTTTTTTTTTGTTATTATTGTTGCTTTTTATTCAGAACAAGCTAAAAGAGATGTTCAGCTACTTTGGGGAAGCATGGGGTGCAGAATCAAACTTGTTTTCCCTAAGTTAGTTGAAAGTGATGTGCCCTCATTCCCATGGCAAGGAACATTTCCTTTAGTGCAGCTGACAAGTTTTTCAAGGTGTTTCTGCACATCCTGTAGGGAAAGCAAATTGTCATCAAAATTGAAAATTCAGAATATGGTTTTTTTTTTTCCCTGAAGGTCCTTAGGGCTCTTGAAATGCTAAGTAGAAAACTGAGCTCAATGCATATGGAGGAGATTTTCATATTTTAAAAGTCAGACAGAGTGTCAGCCAGCAGACGCAGCAACTCCAAGAATCTTCAAAAAGGCAGAAGCAGGAAAGTTTACTGCTTGTTCGGCGGACACATTATTTTAGCCTGTGTTCTGCAGATTGAGAGGCAGATTGCCTAGGGTCAGAGGGTGACCCTGCCCTGCAGCGTGAGGGTTATTCCTTCTTTTTTTTTTTAAACTGCAAATTTACATTTGGCTGCAACCTGCCTCCTTAATGATGGATCAGCCTTTTGTGCAGGTATAAGCTCTGATTGATGGGGCACGGGGATAGGAGAGGAGAATGGAGAAAACAAGTTTATAAATTTGACATAAGATTTGAATAGCAGCAGGAACTCTGCCAGTCTCCTTAGGCATAAAATTGGACTGGCTGGAGATAGGTACTGCATGTGTGATGTTTCAGCACTTATTGCTTTCATTATATCTTTACTTAGTTAACTCAGTTAACAGACTACTAAACTTGCAAAATCTAGCAAACTGGAGTTTTTTTAAACTAATTTTATTATGGGGGCAGGGGAGAAAGAACTGAAAAAACCTAAAATTACATAATTACATATAGGCCTTGATTTGGGGTAATCAATTACAATGTACTTGGTTTAACTGAAGATATACTGATTTTCTCTAGGTGATGAACTGACTCAGTATTCCTCTTTGACTTTAGCTTTTTTTTTCCTGTTCTGAACAGGCTGTGTTGACATTCCATGTTTCCTATTATTATTATGCCTTCCTCTTCTTTGGTTTGGGAATTATATGGCTTATTGACTAAACAGCATTAGAAAACTAAAGTTAATGGGCCAAATTCTTCCTTAGTGCAACTTTATTGAGTTCAAGTTATACAGAGATGAATGAGTTCAGGGACTTCTCCAAAGAGAGTTATTGCAGAGGCTCATTCTATAATAAAAGGGAAGTCCATAGCTTTGCTGTCATTTCAATGGAAATTAAATGCTGCAAGAAGTCCAGTGCTTCCTACTCAGTTGATGTGATGAAACCTGAGGGTACTGAGCATAAAAAGGTAAAATCATACCTTGTTTTAACTGATCAGAACAAATACTTCAGTATTATCAAGAATTCAGTTAATAATACTCTTGTTCATGTCTGCCTATTCCCTGGAGAACTCTGAGTTGTACGGCCAACCAAGTGCCCATCGTCTCCATCGTATCATAATGCCTGGAGGGGTTTTAAAGACATCTAGACATGGTACTTGGGGACATAGGTTAGGGGAGGGTTTGGCAGTGCTAGCTTAACGGTTCAGCTTGATGATCTTAAACGTCTTTTCCAACCGCAACAAATCTGCAATTTTTAAATTCTATCAACGGCAACTGAGGGCAGGCCTGACTGACTGGTATGACAAATGTCCCAGGAGCAAGGTGAGACTGTGAGCATGTGGCTCCTTAAAATAGCAAATATGCAGCAACAATCTGTACTGGCTCAGAGAAAACAGACCCTTATGATTGTGTCAAAATAAACAAGGTTGTTCCTAACCAGGTGTCCTGGGTTGTGGGGCTGCA